>VXBQ01012682.1:0-167004 GCA_013400175.1 Phainopepla nitens
TTGAACCCCTTCATAAGCTGCCACTGTCTTTTTCAGCTGGATTTTTACAGGCCTCAGATATTTTGTATTTCTGACTCCAGAACCCCAGGGCTCATCTTCAAGTCTCTCTGGCTACCTTTTTTCCAGAGACTGCAAGAAGGACCATTCTCTCTATCTGCAGTGTAGAGGACTATTTTCACATTTTGTCCTGTTCTGAGTGGCCCAAGGGCTACTGCATGAACAATCTCCTGTTTAATTTGCTCAAAAGCTTCTTGTTGTTTAGGACCCCACTTGAAATCATTCTTCTACCGGGTCACTTGATGGAAAGGGTTTACAATCTGACTGTAATCTGGAATATACATCCTTAAAAATCCACAGTGTCAAGGAAAATGCATGTTTCCTTCTTGTTGGTTGTTGGGGACATAACTTCCCTTTTATTGAGCACATCCATGGGAATCTTAATGATGGCCATCTTGCCATTTTATTCCTAAAAACTGAATTTCTTGGGCAAGTTCCTTGACCCTACATTGCTTTATGACAGAACTGGCCATCAGGAGGATTCTCTTCTCAAAATCTTCCTCTGCTATGTTGCTGCACACAGTGATGTCATCAATGTATTGCAACTTTTCTGGAGCCTCACCCTTTTTCAATTCAGGCTGGATGAGTGCACGGCAAATAGTGGGATCTTGGACTCCAGTTCATACTCAAGTCCCAGCATGTCCTCCACAGCAGCACTCAGTGGTGGTGTGAATTCATCCAGGCCAAGATAGTTCACTGTCAGTCTCCCCTCTCCACTGGACTTACACACTGGCCATATGGGGCTATTAAAGGGTGAGTGAATCTTGCTGACCATTCCCTGGCTCTCCAGTCCACGAGTCATCTCATGGATGAGGGTCACGGAGTCCCGGTTGGTGTGGATGATATTGTTGATGATGCACTGTTGTGGTAGTGATCCGTACCTGTTGTTCTTCCACCCTCAGCAGTCCCACAGCAGAAGGGTCCTCTTAGAGACCAGGCAAGGTGTTCAGCTGTCTAATTTCCTCTCTCTCCACAGCAGCTATCCCAAAAGCCCAGCAATGCCCTCTTGGGTCCTTGAAATACCTTCTCCTGAGTTAATCTATGCCAAGGATGCATGGGGTCCCTGCACTGATCAGAATGGGGTGATTTTTCCATTCATTCCGAATCAGGCACACCTCAGGGCATCCCCCTGTCACCACAGAAATAGAGTCTGCCCCTACAGATCTTGATGGCATCAGGGTACATGTGTGCCAGTGTCAAATAAAGCCTTATTACTCACGTGGGTCTGATGTGCCAGGCCATGGGATCCACACAGACCAATAGATCTGATTCTCCCTTTCTTCCACATGACTGGAGGTAGGGCCCCTGTATTTCTGTCATGGTAGTCATTTCTCAGTTCTTGCAAATGTGAACTGGAGATCCCTTCAAGGGGATCAGAAATAACATTCAGCCCTTCCATTCTGTCTGAAGACTTGCCCACTGGAAACTGGATTATCCTTGAAGAATTTCTTTCAGTTGTTGTTCTTCCTCTCAATTCAGGTACCCCTGCTGTCAGGGCAGAAGTGGGTTTTCCATCCCACTTTCTCATGTCCTCTCTGTGATCATGCAGACAAAACTGCAGGTTATCCCGTGGTGTGTACTCCTCTCTCCAGCAGGGGGGTACATGCTCCAAATAGACTCCAGAGACTCTGGTCCATACTGACAGGGGCATGGGAGGTTTTCTCTCTAGGTTGCTTGAATCTTTCAAGTCTGTCCACAGTCTTGTCCCATCTTTTCACAGCTGAGGCACAGGTTGGTAGGGAGGAAAAATGAACTTCATATTGTTGAAGTCAGGTAATCACCTGCAGCAGTTTCTTCTTTCATTGACATCAATGCCAAAGATTGGTGTACAATGATGGTATGCTCCATAGAAACCTTTGCCACGTAGATGGTGTACATTGGACCTGGTCTGGATCTACAGGGGACTCTTTGTTATTTGAACCCCTAGAGATTATCTCCAGCACAGATAATTCTTTCAGGTCCTGGATACCTTCCTCCATGGCATCCCACTTGTCTCAGTGCACTATTAGGTCACCCATGAGAGAATACCCTTCCCTCATTCTTGACAGATACTGCCTCCAGAGGCTGAGAGTTTCTGTCCTCTTTCCAATCCTCTTGCCAGTGCCTACCTCCTGGAACAGAGATCCCAATTGCCTGGCTTCACTGCCATTTAGTTTCATATTGCATGTTGTGATATCCCAGCATCAGAACAGGCAGGTCACAAGGGGCTCTCCTGGCTGGTGGCTGAAATATTTTTGCATATCTTGCAGCTCACATGGGGGTAGGGATCAGGTGATCCTCTCTGTCTCTGCTTCTTCCTCCTGTTGTGAGTGCCCTATTGCTCTTCATCCCTCAGTAAGTGAACTAAATTTTTCTTGAATTTCTTTACAGGGACACCTGCTACTGGCATGAGTTGTTCATCTGGTTCAGCTGCAGTTTGAGTGGCCACAGTGCCTGCTGGTGTGTTTTCATTCCCCTTCCCCCAAGGGTGTTATGTAGTACAGGGCAATGTCCAATAAATCATAGTCTGGGCCCATCACATTGCAATAGATTGCTCCTCTCTGGAATTGCCACAGCATTCTCCTTGCAAGTATTCTGTCACTTTATCGGGGTTCTGTAGTTGTTCAGGGATGAACTCCCAAGCCATTGGAGCTGATAATTCCTCCAACAACTCAGCCTTTTTCTCCCACATTCCATGCCTTTCATGACTATCCACCATCAGGGCAGATCTCTGAATGACCTTCCTATAAAACTCTGTCCTGACCCCATGGTGTGGACTGCACTGAAGACACCTGGCAGACTTAGCAACAACAACATGCTTTCCTTTACATCCAAAGGGAATTCAAAATTCCCCAAAGCTGTTGTAACAGGCCTGAAGAAGGCAAAGGGGGCAAAAAAGCTGGGGAAAATCATATTTACCTCACAGGGTGGGTATGGTATGATAGTTAATGAATTCCCAGTGGTAGAAGTCAAGTCCAGGGCAGGAAAGCAACTCTGAATACACATCCCAAATTACCCTGTTTGCCCTTGATGTTGTCATGCCATAAACTGATATCATAAAGCATGTCAACAAAGCAATCCTGATCCCTGATCCCACTCTGAAAAAGAGCACCATGGTGGGCACATATTGCATATAGTGAAACATATACAGGGTTAGATACCCCAACCACTGAACAAAAAGACTGAAAAGACTGAACAACATTGCAACCGGAGGGCTCCACAGCTAGTATACAAATGCTTAGATCAAAATTGTTTCCAAAATATTGGTTTCATTCTGATCAGAACTGTTGCAATCTCAACACTTCATACCTCACATTGAGTGTCAATTAAAAACTGTCATGGTTTAAGTCAATCTGAAATCTGAGCTCCCCACAACTCCTCCCCTTTCTTACCCTCCAGTGAGAGAGGGAAAGAGCAGGAATTATGGGTTGTCTTTCTTGAATTGTGGAGACCAGAAACAAACACAATAATCCTCACTAGAGCCCAGTAGTGGGGCGGGATCACCTCCCTTGATCACACTCTTCCTGGTGCATGCCAGCATAGCATTGGAACTCCTGGCTGCAAGGGCACTGCTAGCTCGTGGTCAGCTTGTCATTCACCACTACCCTGAGGTCCTTCTTCACAGAGCTGCTCTGCAGCAGGTCAGCCTCCAACATGTGCTGGTACTTGGGGTTACTCCTCCCCAGCTGCAGGACCCTACACTTGCCATTGTTGAACTTCATTATGTTTCTCCCCACCCAATCCTATCAAGGCCCCACTGAATGATAGCACGGCCTTCAGGTGCATCAGCCACTCTTCTTAGTTTCGTATGATTGGCAAATTTGTTAAGGATGCATTCTATCCCTTCATCTAGGTCATTGATAAACAAGTTGAATAAGACTGAACCCAATATTGGTCCTTGGGGAATGCCGCTGACTACAAGCCTACAACTGGATTCTGCTCCACTGATCATGACACTCTGATCTGTGCCATTCATCCAGCTCTTGATCCACCTCATAGTCCATTCCTTTGACCTACATTTTGCAAGCTTACCTATAAGGATGGGAGACAGTGTAAAAAACCTTGCAGAAATCAAGGTAAGCAATCATCCATTGCTTTCTCCTTGTCAACCCATCCTACCATACCAGATGGTCTATACTCTCTGCTGGGATAAACCAGCTGACAATTTAACTTGTATCTATTGTCAGCAAGAGACCAGAATATCAAGTCCCTTCCAGAGCTGCATGTTTCTATTTAGTATGGAAAGAAAATCCTCTGGCGAGTGTAGGGGGAGTCTTCAGTTTACAAGAAAATTGGTACTTTAGAAGATGCCTGGCTTACTTCAAAGAAAATAGAATAATAGGCAGATTCTCAAACTTCTTGGTAGGATATTTTTTTAACACCATACTTTGTGCATTTTTGTCATGCATTGCCAACATGCCATATGCTTATAACACATGGTAAAAGCATGGGTAAGAAAATGTAATTGTGACATGTAAAGACAGCTCCGGATCCATAATACTTCTGAGCTAAAATACACTTGTGCATTTGTTATATAAGTTTAGAGGACTTTTTTATCAAGCTCTTTGTATGTGTATCACTGAAAGGGATAATGTACCTCAAACTTAGCAGATTCCATAGAAAGAGAACAAGGACTGGATCAGGTGGTACCAGCCAGGGTTTCAAGGCTGTAGTCTGTAGTTTGCTACTGATCTTCAGAAGTCAGAAGCTTTTCACCTGAGTATCCTGTTGTGAATTTACTACACTGGAAAAGCAGATTTAACTGATTGTTTCTAAAGTGTTTAAAAATTACATGTATGTACAAAAGAACTGAAGTGATGTATTTATGATTTAATTGTGTAATGGCCAGCTTAGGTCTTCTGTTTTTCTATGTGTAAAGACCAGCAGCTCTTATCTCAAAGAGTTTATACGATGAAGAGATAATGAAGAAAATTATTGGTAGAGAAAAAAAGCTAATGAGTGACAAGGAAGATTTACCTAAGGTGAGTCATACAACACACAGTGACAGATTTGGAATAAAATCCAGGCTTCCTGCGTTCCAGACCAGTTTCAGACATACTAGATCTTGCTGTCTTCAGTTACCACTGTTACTCATCTCCCTGGAGAGATGAGGAGCCTAGCAGCTGTCCTCACATACTGGCATATGGGGCAAACTCCTCTTCAGAAGTTGCTGCAGGAGTTTGTCTTTGCAAACAAGCCACCGATAAAACCAACTGCATTTTAGAAAAGTAGGCATTAGAAGAAAATGCATGAGAAATTGCACTTAGGGACCTTAACCTACTGAGTCATTTAGGAACATAGACTCCATCCGTGACTGGGCAGAGAGAGGGGCTCTTTCATGGAGATGTTCAGTGAAAGAACATAGCTAAGATGCCTTAGTCAGGCCAGTCTTACAGGTATATATACTTATGAGTGGATATTGAGGCTTGGAAATTATTTCAATAGTTGATTGAAGAACAATTTATTACTTATTCCCACAAAAAACACTCTTATAATTGCAAGATTACCTGCTACCAAACAATATTCGGACTTCTCAGAGATTATGTGTTTGATACAGTTTTACCAGCGACATCCAGGCACAAGACACTGCAAACCCAGGGTTACTCTGTTCCTTGTCGTTCTCCTTCAAACTTATAGCCCAAGTGGTCACTCAGTTCAGATAGATTTAATTCATTCATCTAATAACAGAAAACAAAGCCAAGGCCAATATATTATTTTGTTCATTTACCATGCCCCCAGAGGGCTTGTAATGGAGTTTACTAATACCTTGTTGGCAATGATAGTGAAGTAATCCAAACTTTTACCTCCAGAGATTTCAGCATTCATGGTGACAGGAGTATAGATTAAAAAAAAAAAAAATCACAGAACTGTCTTTGCTATTTGCATTCCTGGCACTTAAGACATTTGTATGTGAAGTTTCAGGGATTGCTTCAAGAGATTGTACTGAAACATCAAATACATGAATATGCTCTTCCCTGGCTGATGAGAAAGAAGATTTTTAAAGAACTGATGCTGCCCACAGCCAAAACACACAATGTCTTTATCAGGAAATGGTGTGTCCCATCCTCCTTTGAAGTGTGGGATGATGCAATCCACATTGAATAAATTAATTTTCATCATGTCAACCCCAGCTCCAGATTTTCCCCACAGGGTGCCTTGCAAAAACAATGGAGGGTGTACCTTTGTCCCACAAGGACATTGTTTTTCTCCCTGCAGGATCTTCATATGTACATATTAACAATATATAAGGCAAAAAATCTCAACCAACAGACAGACAGGTAACAATTAAAACCCTCACTACACGAGGCCTTGCATTTTCTCCTGTGGTACTCACTGCCTTAGGACAGTATTGATTGAAGTAATGTTAGAGAAGCTGCATGTCTTATCAATGTTTGTAGAATTTTTTTTGACAGTTTTACGTTACTTCATTTTTCAGTATTGACTTTTAATATTTCTGCTTGACATCTGCATGTGTTGGCTACAGACCATGGCGTATTTAACCATCTTCTGCCCTTTTAGACTGGACACAGGGTAAATATACAGTGTGGTCCTGTATACAGGAAACCACAAGACATGACATGGAACATACACGGACAAAAGAGGCATTGTGTTGGATTCTAAACACTCTCCACACCAGGTGACTTGGTGAGGAGCAAATCTATTCTCAGTTCTTCACCCCTTCTATTGAACGTGCTCAGTTGTTGTCTTTTTATTTCTAATGAAACCATTCACTCCAGGAGGGAGGTTGTAGTAACAGCTTTGTGTTTGGACCCTTTTGGAGCTCACTTAAGTACAAACCTCAGCTGTGCAGAGCCAACAACATGGTGGTGGTGGTGAAAACCTTTGAGAGCCTAGGAATTCAATTAACCCCAAAGCTGTGCAACCTGACACAATTATTGACACACCTGATAGAACAAGAGCTGGGATGAGAGCTAATAGGAGACTGAAAAGAAGGGGCTAAGACTCCAGGGCCTGACCTTACCTCTTTTTGTTTTGTGTTGAGTACCCTCAATCCTGCACTGTGCTCATCTCCTTGGCATAAGAAGTTCAGCCTCGACTCCAGGCACTTGGGTTTTGGAGTTTTAGGGTGCGTTTGCCTAAAATTTCAAGAAGTATGAGTTTCAGAAAGGTCATCTAACATGGAAGACTCAGAAAGAAGGAAAGACTTTTTTCTGTCAGTATTGAGGTTTTTGTGGTGGGGGTTTCCCTTCCCCTTCCCTTCCCCTTCTCTTCCCCTTCCCTTCTGCCTCCCCTTCCCTTCCCCTTCCCTTCCCTTTCCCCTCTCCTTAATTTAAAATAGACTATTATGATACTAGTCAATAGGCAAATTTAAAAACAAATGAGCTATTTGGGGCACTATTATATTAGAATAAATTTGGCAGGCAGTTTCTGGTTAAATTCAAGGTGGACTTAACTGAATTTGAGAACTTAAAAAGAAATTTAGAGATTGTTTAGACCCTGAACAGGTAAGGCTAAAATCAGTTTTCCATCTTCAGTACTGGTGCTAGGTCTAGTGCTCTGCTCTCTATGCAGATATTATCCTAATACTCTTGGGGCCTCAAACTGCAGTAGCAGTGTCATAAGCCTAACCAAAATGGATCCCTGAAAGTGACAGTGAGCCTGTGAGTCCTCAAGGAGAGCAATGGGAACCTGCACCTGTCTGTGATGCAACTTTCTAGGATTAAATCCCCCAGAACACCAAGGAAGAGGGTATAATGAGAATTTTGCTCTTTTCATTTTGCTGTCAAATTCAAATGTGGATCCCTTCTGTTGTCAAGGTTTTCGAACCTTGAATTTTAATTTTGATGGATTTATCACCAACCACCATTTGCACACAGTTGTTTCCATCTATTTCTGGACATACTGGCTGTGCTGGGATAGCAAATGATAGGAGAAGGTATTATCTTAAATGAGCTACATGAAACAGATTTCTGTCCGTGTCCCCTCGGCATTTCTTGATAACAACACTGTCAACAGATCTAAACATTGTCAAGATGTGTGAAAGAAGCTAAGTTTATGTCTGTGACTAGAACTTTTCAGAGAATGGGTTTCAAAAACTTTTCATGTTTTTATTTTTTCAACAAGCAGGCAAAATTTCCATAGAAAGCAGACACTTTTTGTAAAAATTTTTTCGTCAGAAAACCAATTTTCTTTCAGAAGAGTTTTGTTGGGAAAATGTTAACAGGCTCTTCTTGGTGATTTAGTGGTTTGAACATGTCATTACATAAATTTGCATGTCTGCTAATGGAAGACAGCTCAGCTCAAACCTTTAAGACTTCTAGTGGATGGTTGTGACCAAGTTTTCACCAATCCTCTGAATTTTTTACAATACTGATGACTCAGCCCTCAGCACATGCTCTGTGCAGTAAATATTTAGGTTAATGAGAGAACAACTTTGTTTATATAAGGCTAAAAGATGGTTTTACTCAAAGGACATTGTTCTCTGTATGGCCTTGTAATGCTTTTGCACAAAGATGAAGTAGCACTGTAGAATTTAAAATCTTTGACACTAACACAAGCCTTTCACCCTAGCTCCTCAGCACAAATTTCTACCAGCAGTCTAGGTGTGAAAGAAATGAAACAAAACACCACACACAGTTGTTCTCTTGAGGAGAAGAATAAAGAACAAACATGTGACACACAAATTGTGTGACACACATCAATTCCTGTTCTAATGGAAGGTCCTCTGATACTGTAATAATGAACACAACACAAGAGATGGAACAGAAGTACTTCTGCTAAATTGTCAAGTTTTTGCTGCTCTTTTTCTGGGATCATGTAAAAAAGAGATATATGAACCACTGAATATCATTCTCCAAGAAAAGCCTTTATGTAACTGAGCAATAGATGACAATGTGTAAGTGCAGATCACTGAAATTCTTAGCTTGTTCTTGTAGATAAAAATTATTGCTAACACACAAAAAAGCAATTATTTATGTATTTTTATACATATTCTTTATTACAGTAAACACGTTCCACCTTGTTGTATGAATTCTATATGTATTTCTTTAGTACATATGTTTTTGTGTATCTGGGGCTCACAGAATTTTGGAACTTTTCTGCTTGTTGATTCATTCCAAGTTGTGGGCTTGGTCCCATATTTAAGCAATGAATGTCAAATTTCAGGGAGCAAGTGGTTTCTCTTTGCACAATTACTTTCATACGTGGAGGCTTTCCTTCCTGCAAGTGAATTAAGCCTAACTTTGCCTGTTCCTCTGCTCTTGTGTTCTAGATTTGCTGCTTGAGCAAGTGCTTTCTGAGCAGCCCTGGCAATGGGATGGGGAAAGAGGAATTGCACTTGCCTGTAAGCAAGAGAAAGGAAAGTAATTAAATACCTTGTAGTGAGCATAACATATTTGATAAGAATAGTTTTGATAGGCCAAATCATGAATATTTGGGCGCTGAATTCAGTTGTACTAAACTTTTTTTCATTTTACCTCTGACTCCAGAAAGGCCTCCTGGGCACTTCTCCGTCAAAGAACTCAACAGTTCATTTTCAAGAGGAAAAGTGAGTTATAGGTCCACTAAACACTGTGAAATTCCCTAATATATCACAACTACGAAACCACCTGGGCTAGGCAGATTAACATTTTGTTGAGTCACTGGATTAGACTCTTTAAGTCGATGTGCTTATGTTCATTTGTAAATCACTTTAATAAATAAGCAGCATTCCAAACTGCAATTTACTATCTTTAGATAATTGCATAATTGCAGAATTCTTTACAGTATTTATATGAGGAAATTGGCAATTCATAAATGTTAAATTATACTGTTTCTGCCTGTTTGCCAATTGCATAAAATTACTGAACTAAATCTTGCAGTCATCAGAGTAACATAGCTTAAGCTACAGTAAATTCTAAAATATAGCTAATCTGTGCAATGCAGCTTCACATAAACTTATGTCAAATACTGTTGTGCTGTGAAGAGATACTACTACCTGTTATGTAGAATGGATACAGCCATGTCTCAACTGCAGTGCACCGGAGTCATTTACTCTGCCTCTGAGGGTTGTTAAAGATTTACTAACTAATTGTTTTCAGATGGGTTCCTGTTCTTAGGAAAACTGCCTTTTGTGCTTGGTTTTGGACAGCTATCTTATCTCAGTTGCTTTATAAAATATGCTCCTGTACTTATTTATTCGCTGTGACTATCTTTTTATTTTTACATAATTTGTTTCATTATTCAGGATGGGTTCAAAATATCTGATGTTTTTTAAAAAAAATTATTTCCTTTTTTTTTTTATTGTTGTCATTGCTTTGGTTTGTGGGGTTTTTTTTCCTGAATGTTGAATCAGTGAATTCATATGACCCCAGAACTGTGGTGTTGCACCAATTCTAAGTTAAGGGATTTTTTATGTCAGAGGAAAAATAAATATATATCTTTATTATACAAATTCTAATGGTCAAAGACCTGGATAGGCGGCTTTAGTATTCTTTGTTGATGTTACTTATGAAGCCAGCTTCATTTCAAAACAGAACATATATATTGTGTCTCTTGGGAATCCAAATTATACTCCTTCTTCCCTGAAAAATAGAGGTGATGTCTTTCAGATTTGGGTATTCCTTCCCACAGAATTTTCTCATGATTCTTTCCACACCTTAGAAGCTCTGAGTTCCTTTGACGATAAAAAGAGACAGAACAGAATTTTTTTTCTTTTTCAATCTGGCTTTTTTCTCGCTTGAATGTGGTATCCAGATACACCAGTAATGAGCATTGCAGCCCGGGCTGAGGCAACCGAGTCAGAATGTCGGCATATGGATTCCTCGAGCAATCTGGTGTGCAACTCTATTATTAAGCTAGGAAACAGTACGGGGCACTTGACCCATCAATGTTACATCACACAGAGATTGCTCTCTGGAACTGATGATCATGATCATCTTGAATTTCCTGCAATGGTTACGGGCTGAGTTGGTAATCGCAGAAGTATTTTGTCCCATCCCATTAGCACCTTGTCAGGTAGCGATGCTTTTGGAGGTACAGTATTTGAATGATGTGGCGTTTGTTTGGCTTCTTTCTTTTGAATGTAACAAAATTTAAGTTGCAGTCTCACTTCTTGAATACAAGCATACAGTTAAATTCTCAGGCAGACATCTATTAGCATTTTGCCTTTGTAGCCATTTTCTAATCATTGTGCAGCTTAAGTATTTCAGGAAGAAAAAGTTACTGTAGTTTTTTAGCAAGTACCTCAGGCAATTTGCTGACATATATCAGTGCACTTGTCAAATGCTTTGACACAGATGTCTGGTTTTGGCAACTACAGAATTTGAATATCCTACCCTGTACATAGCTATTCATAGAGTCAATTCAGATCTGGTGTAGGTGGGTGCAACTTCATTGACTTCAACTCTGAGGCAGCCGCCTGTACTCAAGCTGAATTTAGGCTTAGAGAAGTGTGCCGAAGAACAACCCGGAGAGTGCTCAAAATGGTCCTCTAAGACCTATTGCTATATCTGCCTGTGTGGGAGGATGTGCCACAGGCGTTCCTGGGCCATCACGGACAGCCATGGCAGTGATGGATGGTCTGGCCTCACCCTTCCCTGTCTCTTTAGGAGTGTTAATTTGTCAGAGCCAGCCCTGGATAGTGGTTCCACACACGCTCCAGTGCCAGTCCTTACCCTATCAATGGCTATCACATTTCTTCCCCAGCTGGAGCTTGGAAGTTGGGGTTCTGTATTTCCCCTTACAGAAGGTTTCTTCGGCCACTGTAAATATCCCCTATATGAAAAATGCTCTTTATTCTCCCTCCAACCATCCAATCTAGCTTCCTGCAGCTACAAATCTCTAGGATTATCATTACTTACTTAACTGAGCTTTTCACTAGTTTTACAGTAGGCATTGAGAAGAAAGGTGTTTTTTCCGCCCTTGGAGGAGCAGCCACCCCTAACTGTCACTGTGATGGAGGTCCAGGCTGGGGGCACAGACACTGTCACCTCAGTTGGTCCCAGTCACTCTGGGTACCCATTAGAGTTTCTACTCTGCTTCCCAAAAACTCTTCCAGGGCGAGTTTCACATTGTGGAGAGGACAGCAATGAAATTAATGATAAGAGGATCAGCCTCAATGTACCTGCTAATATTCCATGGGTCTGTGGAGGCTGGTACTGCCTCTGCAGCTGCTATTTCCCCACTCAGTGATCCTCCACACCATGAAATATGTTAGCATGACTGGAGGGGAGAGGGAGGGCATGGGTCTCTGGCATTGCTGATAATCACCTGTTTCCACTCTGTCCCAATCCAGTGCTGTCAGCTTCCCTTCCCCTGTGTCTTGTATGAAGGGCCCAGTGAATGCATTGCAATTTGGAGCAAAACCCTAACATTAGCATGTCAACATTCCCATACACTGGGATTTGCTAAATTTATTTTATCAATGCTATGAGAGAAGAATAAAAACAGTGTTGTAGATGTTTGTTTGCCTGCAGATAGAAACACAATTGCCATAGTAAATTTGGGATTGTCACTGTGTATCACTTCTAGATTTGATTTTTCTCAAAATGGTTGTAAAGTGAAACCCAGAGGATTGACACAACATCTTTGATTGTAAATTGTTACGCTGAGCTGCCCTGCTGCTATCGGGAATAATCACAAAATACAATGCTACATGACACACGTCATCCTTTAGGTTGAAGAACACTTTTAATTTTATGCTCTACTTTCACATAAATGCCCTCACTTGCACCTTAACAAGCCCCCAAGCATTGGTAACCAAATGATATTATATCAACCTCCCCTTTTGTTCTCTCACTATAAAATTGAACAACTGGGATGGAGAGAATTTGGCTTTGGTCCAAAACATGGCTAGATGCATCTGCATTTGGCTCTGTGCCTTAAGATATAACATTCAAATATGAGTTGTCCTTAATTTTTGTTTAAATAATCCTTCTTACTTTTTTGGGGTTTTTTTTTTCTGGGGTGATTGCAGTGCTTGCAAGATGTTTTCCCCTCCTGTTATCAGACTTTTATTATTGTTAAATGCAAATTCATCTCTTTTTCCCCATGGAATTCAGAAGAGATGAAACACAGTGGGACTGTTTAGAAATTAAATGGGGCCCCTAGAAATTGTTCCTTCAGAACCTCTTAATATTTAATAAAGAATTGTACAATTTCTGTAGTTTTCTTTAAATATCACGCAAAATATAGGAAGGAACCTTATTTCTCTGATTTAAGGGGTTTTTTTTCCCCCTAAAAAGAGCTTTTATTACCCATGAAATCCTAGAGGTCTTTTACTCAAACAGCTTTAACTGATACTGTTGTTGGTTAATAATTATGTATGTGCTATTGAGAGTAAGGGCTTGGTACATATTTTCAGGGTGGACCTGGTCTGACTGCAATGGGATTTGGGTTAAACCAGAGTAGACCCTTGCTTGCAACAGAGGTGCACATAAATCCTTTGTGCATGATGCTTCCTGTGATTAAAGTAGGGCAGGACTTTAAGAAGTGGCCTAGTACCAAATTATCTGTAAATTGAGTTGTCTTGTATTTTTCCATTCATGCTGCCCTAAATTCAGAGACAGAAAGGGGGAAGCTGATCAATGGAGATTGTGACCTTCAGCTGAGAAAACATTTGCTGTGTTCTCAGTGCTTTAGTTATTTTTATTAGTACTGATATTGCCGAGCAGCAGTACCAATTAAATTGGTGTAAATAGAGATTATAATGTGGTCAGGGATAACACAATTGACAATACCTATATTTAAAAAACAGGAGTGTCAGTATGTATAAAGCATCACCAACATGGTAAAGCTTGGTATTTCATAAGACAGCAGAGCATGGGGATTGCTTTAAGACAGCAAGCTGAAAAAAACATTTCATTTATAAATGAAATGTGTTTTAGTGTTATATGCCCCAGCAGGCAATTCACTCACTGGGGATAATCATTCAAAATCTGGTCTGCTTTAGTAATAAGCTGAAAGAGACACAGAGCAGGATTTTCAGACACTGGTTTTCTTAGTCCTTAGGAATAAGTTCTTTTACCTTTGCTTTTTGCCATTTTTTTTTTTTGGGGGGGGGAGTGTGTCTTTTTGTTTGTTTGTTTGCTTGTTTGTTTGAGGGATTTTTTTGTTTTCGGGTTTTTTTGTGGGTTTTTTGGTTTGGTTTTGTTTTTTGTTTGGGATTCTTTTTCCTTTATTGTTGTTTTTTTTTTTTTAATTTGGTTTTGTTTTGTTTATTTTTTTAAATTAAAAACATGCTGTCTTCTGTCTGGAGAGCAGAAAGGCTAGGTTTATTAATTTTTTTCAGATTTACGTGAACTGTTATGTAAATAATGAGAAATATGGGGACTTAATATACCCACGGTGTGATGGAGGAATTAAGACTCTTCCTTAGCCACCTGATGCAACAACCTTGAATAAGGTATTTATATCAGGGGCAATGAGTAATTGTAAGTCAAGGGCTTCAGTTGCTGAAGCAGTTAACAAAATAAGTTTCTGCTTATTATTGAAGTATTTCCAGAGGCTGAATTGCTCACTGTCACTTCTCAGGCTATAGTTACTGTTCCCCTACAACAACGAATGGGAGATTTTTAGCGAGTTGTCTGGGCTGGAAAGATGGGCTAACCAGACTGCTGAAGCAGAAGAGGTTTAGGTCTTACTAGGTGAATGTGAAAATTGGAGTTGGTGTCAATAAACGTTGATCTCCAAGTGGTAACAAGGTACAAAAAATTTCATCTGTTTTTTTATGAGGGATCAGCTTTTACTGAAACTACCTCTAAGAAAATCTCCCATTCCTGGCTTGGCATTTTGTCTTCCTCCTCTTTTCTCCCTATCCTCCTGTAATGGTACAAGACTTTTTTTTCCCTGCTCAGCTATAACTGTGAATAAGATTCAAATCTGGGAAATACATAGTGGCTGTGGGTCTATCATATTCAGCAGCTGAAAAAATGTGATGATGCAGAGTCCCAAGAGAAACTATTTGAGAACTTTTCTGTAAAATTCTGGTCCTGACTGCCATGTGAGTTGCAGTTGACCAGCACTGTGAGGAGACCCAGCAAACCTGAATAAGACTATAAAAACATACTAGGCGTAATAGCATGTTCCCTGTTCCTATTCCTATTTTCAAAAATCTTCTAGTAAAAAAAGGAGCTTTACTTTAAAGGTACTGCGGACTCTTACCTTTCTGAAATGGTATAATGAAGCTCACTTAAAAATTGCAAAATGTAAATGATATATCATTTTGTATTGATCTTACAAAAAAATAAATGTTGAAAGTTGTTGATGAGGCCATAAAAAGAGTTTCTTTCAAGAAAATTTACTGAACCTAGTGATGAAAAAAAGCAAAGTAGGTGTACCTCTGCATGGAACAAAACAGTCATACCTTTCTCTAAATTAGAAGGGGAAAATATTGTGTTTCTCCTAATCTGATGTTCTTCTCTTGCTTTTCTTTTTACTAGAAGATTTCACAGCTAGATATTGGTTCCTATTGAATCTATTCCTTACACATTTTATAGCTGGCATGATAGCTTCCACAAATGAGCTATCACAAGTGTAACCTATTTTTTCATTTCAAGAAAAGATTTTTGATAGTAACTGCTAGTCTCCCTTAATCATGAGCAAGGAGGTTGCTGGAAAACAGCATTAAAATAATATCAACTCTCTCAAGAAAAAGACAGTGGAGGAAGATCTAATTGGTATATACTGCTGTTAAATTATAGAGCAGCACCAATGAGGCGTGAATCATCACCTGCTGATATTTTCTTCAGCTGATGGCTGCACAGCACAGTGTCTGCACAGCCAGAGATTGGTGTCATAAAGGATAAAGATCAGAAAACAGGGTACTTGGTGTGATTTGACCACTTAGGTATTGTAAGTTCTTCAGTGAGTGATACTGGTTGTCTCTACACCAGGAGCTGCATATTACAGACATTACATATGAGGCAGCTCTTCAGTTGCATGAAGCTTCCAATCTCAGCAACTGTGGGTCTCCTGTGGAAAGATGTGGAAGTTCATCAAAATGCCAGAGCAATGAGGGCACTGTATCAGTTGTTTACATTGAGGCCCTGAAACTAAACTTTAGCAGAGATGCTTGTGAGAGCTGATTGTCTGGGCAGGGAGGTAGATTAAGTACCTCTTAATGCTGCCACCTGAAAGTCAGGTGGATGTGCAGGTCGAGTGTTGCTGCAACTGATGGTTTCTGTTTGAGTCAACAGGTTGTTTATAAGCAACTGCTGATGTGCATTGTGTTCACATTGTTAAGTGAGGGTTATTTTTACATCTGACAAGAAGATGGTTGTGGGGAACTGTGACTTGTGAGTCTCTGCCAAAACAGTGTTGGGTGTAGAGCCTGTTACACTGGTATGTTTTCCTAGTCTTAAAAGAATTGAGAGCCAGATGTGGGTAAGGGATAAGGGGTTTTTTCCTCAGTATTTTAATAAAGATCCTTGTGGTGTACCATTTCACAAGGTGGGATGCGCCACAATGCACGCACGATAAATTGTGTATACAATTTATAGACTTTACAAATGAGCATATCTAACAAAGATGCCCCAATGGGAGACCTGGATGAATGGTGTCATAATCCCCCATCCAAGGAATTCCCCCCTAGATAGGCCAAATCTCTAGTTCACAGGATATGTTCTAGAGGGGGCCTTGGTTTCCCAAGATAGTGTAGGGTTTTCCGGCCTCCAGCTGTGAGGCCTCTGGGGTGTTTGGTCTCCTGGCCTAACAGAAAACCAGGACTATGCTAAGTGATCAGACTTAGGGAATTACAAATATGCATACTAAGAATACGGAGGATGCATGAAAGTTACATAAAAGGTATATAAAAGAAAAGGCAAAAAATCATCTTGGCATCAACACAGAGGCTCGTATTCCCTTGTGCTGGCTGGCTGCCATTCTGATACAGCCTGTAAGGAGCTTCTTAGCTTTAAGAAATTTCTGAACAGTGCAAGCGTAGTGCAACTTCTCCTTATTCATTATCAATAAGCACAGGGGCTGAAATGCTTATCACTGTGCTTCAGTGCAGATGTTTTCTTTTCTGCTTGGGCTTGTCATGTGTCTCTTGCCCAGCTGCTGCCTGGGTGTTTCCCACAGCATTGTCTCCATCTCACCTCCTGTGCAGTTCCCTATTGCAATACCTATGCCGAAAACGCCTTTTGGCTGCCCTCTCTGCAGCAGTCAAACTCTTGTGAAAGCAACTCAAAATCCTTCCACGGCATATTTGAGTGACTGCATTATGGATGTCATGGATCACATATACATGTCTGGATTGTGTTGTCTACTGCTAATTTGAGGTAATAGATTTTCTCAGAAACAAATGAACTTCTTCTATGGCTTGTGTAGCTCTGACTTCACCTTTGGTGTGACATAGTTGCTGGGAAGCAGATATTTTCTTTCAGCTGGCTACTTTGGCAGAGTTTTTTTCTGGAAAGGGTTTACATCCAGCTCACGACAAATATTTTGTGTCTATTTTTCCATATCTTTAACTTTTCTCATTAAAGGCTCTCACATGTCCAAGGATACGGGTTTTTTTTACCTTTTCACAGGAAGGAAGGAGTCTTTACAGTAACACTTCCCTTTCTTGGTTATTTGCTTTCCCCTAAAGCTGTGAAAGCCATTCCTTTCTCACTCATGTCCTCATGCAGTGAAATCCTGTGTAACCTGCAGCAAATGCCACTTTCTATCTGAAGTCCCTCAGCAATTTAAAGGGCCTGTTGAGTCTTTAGACTCTAGGAGAAGAGGCAATGCTCAATCCTTACCAAATAGCTTTTCAATTTTAGATGCCTATTCCAAAATTCCAGTTCAAGACAAATGTGAAAGGTTCATTGTCAAACATATGTAATATATCAGCCACAAAATTAGGGTAATGTAGCAGAAATTAAGTGCTTTCTGAGTTTAAAAGACATCTAAAAAGAAAAGCCATTTACTTCTCATTAACAGCTTTAAAAAGTAAATCCTACTTAGAAACTTTAAAATTCTTTCTAAAAATATGATAGAGCAGTTTTAGGAAATCCCAAGAGCCTGCTTTAAAGGCTCTTTCTGTCCAGTTTCCTCCATTGGCCTGTATTAGGTTACAGAGTTGTGTCTGATGTTTTCTCCTAAGGTTCAGCCCTTGTTCTATCGCTCTCCCAGCCCACAGCAGGCAAAAATCCTCTGAAGCCTCCAAGGCAAATTTTTTTTTTGCTGTTCCCATCTCAAAAAAAAACCAACCAAAAAAACCCCAAGTACAACCAAGAACAAAATAAAAGCAATATAAACCATGAAAAACCCCACAAAAACCCTCACCAAAACCTAGCTTCCACCTACCACCTGTGAGACCAATTTGATAGTAATGCTTCAGTGCAAGAACCAGTCATATGGGTGTGGCAGGGGTCAAGGTGAAAAATTGATGCTCACTTGTCATTTAAGAGAGCACAGACCAGAGGAGTGATGCAGAGCTACTCATCCTTGCAACTGCTGCATAGTGTACATAGAAGATAATTCTTTACTGGAATAGGAATGCATTCAAGTCTTTGAATACAGATCATTATTTTTACCTCAGTGAGCCCTTGCACCTTCAAAAATCGTTCAAAGAAAAGACCCATTTAATTTATGGGGAGTCTTTTGATATTTGGGCTCCCCAAATCAGCAAAATTAAGGTATCTTTCTTATTGTATCTTCTGTGTTTGCTCCTTTTCCAAGCTCCCCACACAATAAGGTTTTTGATGAACAAAGAACTGATGATCAGACTATTTCTCTAGATCCTTGGCAGGAGGAATTTTGAAAAGCTAAGAAACAAATTGTTGTAAGGTGTACCTTTTCCTTGTTAACCTTCTTCTCTATTTCAGTTTTGCAAGACCAGTAATTCCAGAAGAAACTTGCATTCCAAAAAGCAAAATTTAATCTGGCATTTCTGTTTTTCCAAAGACCAACTTATCACAACACATGCAGGGCTAGGAAGCAGTTACTCACCTGAAGTCTATCTTAATTTAATTTAGTTTCTCCCTTCCGTAACGCACCTGCCTTGTGATGAGTGAGATACATATAAGTCAATGCAAGTTTTCTGTAATGATCTGAAAGAAGTATGGGAATATAATTGAGAGATTGTAGTATGACTTCTAATATACATATGGAATGCAGAATTCAGGTCTCCATCAGTATGTTGCCAGCTTTGGAAAATTTGTGATTCTTTGTCAAAATGACCTGAGGTGGCAGGGACCAGCTAAAATCAATGAATATTCAAATGCTCATTCATTTTAAGTGGATAATCATTCACAAATTTCACTGAGTTTAGGTACCAGGCAGAAATGGGAACCCCAGATGACACAGATGTGGCCTCCTAAAGGAGCTTCTGACTGTATGGAGATATAATAATTCCAGTTTCCACCAGAGAAAACTCTTACCCAAGTGGGATCTGATTCTAAGATCTCTCATCTGTATAAAATGACCATACAGGATTTTGTCAAAACAATATTGACAAAATGCTATTTTAAAGTAGGAAGTAGTCAAGTACTTGATAGGCTTGAGCTGGGGTCCTAGCTTGGAGTGTACACAGCACTCAGTCTTGTCATAGGGCTCTGATTTTAAAACTTTTTTTAAAGGCCTTTTAGAAAGCCATGGTCACACATAGTTTCTACCTGTTCAGGTACCTTTCTTCATATTTGCCAGTCAACAACTGAGAGTTAAATACCTCTGTATGGGATCTCATTCATTTGAAAATACCTTTTGGCTCAGAAATGTGATCGTAAAAATTCTATGTGCATGTTTCCCACATTCTGTTTTGTTCCTTACTAGTTTCTGTATTGTCTACATTATGCTAAAAATTTTCCTTATAAGAAATTCTCTTATAAACTCAGCCTACCATTCAGGAGTCCAAATACCTTCTTCTTTAGTTGTTAATCCCCACTAGTGGTGAAAATGCAACAGTCCTGCCACAACTCTTCATTCAAGGTTAGATGTAACACACAGTTAGAGTTAACACATTGGCCCATGTATTTTGCTGTTCATTGTCATCATTGCTTCTAAAAGGAAATAACCAAGCTCATTCTTTGCTGTTTTGACTCTGCAGGGCAGACAAAGAACAGAAGCAACACTAGCAACAATAAAGTTTTGATGCCTAGCAGATATTATTTAAAGGAAGTGGCAAAATGTTTTTTAAATGGCTTTTTTATTATTATTCAGTGAGATCCGTTCTCTTTGTTCCAAATACTTGTGATATTTTAGTGTTTATGCATAGTTTCTGTAACAACTTAAAGATTCTGTGTTTTTTCGATTTTTGTCCCAAAATAAATAATATGCAGTTTTGCCACGGGAAAAATAATAAAATTCCCTAACAATTTTGTTAAATTGTTTGCAGGTGTCAGTCATAAATATAGACATGAAAAAGCCGAAATAATAATTGTGTGATAATAAAGAACGATAACACAGAAATACAGCATGAATAAACAGAAACATCAAAGGTTCTTGAATATAGTTCCAGTCTTTTATTTCATATCGTAATCTCTTGGTTATGCATTATCCCCCTTGTTCTAATGATGCAGCAACCTGCTACAATTTCTTTTCAATAGGGAGTAGATGTAACCTTTTGGGGGAAAAGCATTTTGCTCCAAAACAGTGTCAAGAACTCTGCTCTTCATATATTACAAAAAATATTAAATAACATGCTATGTGGTCTAATAGAGAGAAGTTTTTGATTCCATAATATAAAATGTAGTAATCTTTCTTTAGCATCTGTGTATATCTGTTGTCTCCCCACAGAAGCTTGCTAGAATTCTTGACATTTAGCTTGAAGCACAATATTTACTCTGCACCATGCTTATCTCCATAAGCACGGTGAGTGATCTGCATTTATCCAGGCTCCAGCTTCTGGTGACAGAGAAGGGTACAAGCAGCTGACACTGTGACCCTGAAATTGCTCTAGCCTTAGAGCAAACAAAGCCTTCTGCTGAACAGTTATAGAGTTTAGGAGAGGTTTTGGCAGTTTAGTAGAATTAGCTGTGACAGAGGGATGCTGCAGCGGATCGTGCCACCCTTCTTCCCCCTGCAGGCATTACTTCTGTTTCTTGAGGGTGAAGAAGTGGTGTGCAAAGCAGGTGCTTCAGTAGAACATATTCTTACAGAAATGCTGTGCTAGACCATGAAAGCTATCTCCCTTTCATGCTGCCCTAAAGACACCTTGACAATACAACTCCTGTGCTGCAGCGAAGTTATGCTTGTAATTGCAAAGAGCAAGGACAGATGTAATGTCAACCTGGCCTCACCAGCAATCCTAGAAATATCTTGCAGGCATTCTTCCAACATTGGTGTTGGCAGAGTACTTCCATGGAAAAGGCATGTCTTTGTTAGGAATAATGCAGAGTGCTAAGGAAGTAAAGTGTTTAGATACCATTTCCCATTTAGTGCATCAGCAGTCCATTCTGTAGCCATCCTGGAAGCTGCTCTGCTAATAGATTGGCTCCTGATATGATGTGTGAAGCCCTTGATCAATTATTTTTGCTCATTTGCTCGGCTCAGAACAGAGGGAGCTTTCTGTAAAGTAAGTGCTGGCTCAAACATTCTCTGCTTTTTCTCTGGGTGTGTTTGCATACATATGTGTGTGATAGATATATAATGATGTGCTATCTCTGCATCTAGAGCCTGGTGATTTCCTCTTGTAGTCTATGTCAAATCACCAAACACAGCTCTGGGGGGCCATGAAATAAATCTCCCTCAAAAATCAGTATATCTCTTGTATAATGAGATGAATATAGCACCCATTGGCAAGGAAGAAGTTGTGTCATTCTGTTAAAGCAGTAACTTTTCCCCTCCCTCCAAGACAGTACCATGACCTGGCACTTGAGAGGCAGCAACCATACCATGGGGTCATTTTCAGCCCAGCAGTTCATCCATAGGGCTGGAGAAAACCTTACACCATAGGTCACCTGGGCTGCTCTGGGGGGTGACCTGCTGTTTGATGGCAGACACTACAGTGATAGTATACTATTATAAATTTATAAAGGTAGCTGATTGCCCAGGTGGGGTTTTCTTTGCACGCCTGGCTTTTTTTTTTTTTTTTNAAAGATGAGTGTCCTGCACCCCAGGATAATGACAAGGAATGTAGGTAATTTTTAAGGAGAAGCTGTATAAGCATGGAACAGTTATAGTTCTTGATGTAAAGAAAGTCACCAATTCACAAAGGAATTTGATTACCTCTATCCATTATACACACACAGTGAGTGATCGTGCTACTAACCATCTGTCATCTATTTCATTTGCATCATCAACACCTGCCCTGTTTATCTGCTACATTCTTTTCTTCTCTGAATTCTTACACTGCTTTAATAAAATACAGAAGTGTTATTGTTAAAAACCAATTAATTTACAATCCTCCACAGAGATTGTATTACTTATATTTCAATTTAGCTTCTAATGACCTGCTTTCTTGCAAAATGACTTAATTTTGGTGTCAAAGATTAGTTATTAGACATTACCCTGATGCACCAGTCATGTACTGCTGAGACAGCCAAAGCAGCTCTAGGTGTCCCCAGTCATTAATCAGAACTCAGAGACATTTTCCTTATAACGCATTACAGAACCTGATTTCATCTGGCACTTTAACTCTTTGCTTTACTGAGTATTTTAAATCGACTTTTCTTTGTTGTTTTCACAGTTTGGACCTTCAAGGGGGGGAAAATTATTGGAAGTCTAATTGGTTTGGAAAAAAAAACTGTTGTTGCTTGTGTTTTCTGCTGGCCCTCTGCTGAGAAATTAATTTTGCCTCTCAACTCTTATGTGAATGGGGCCTAAAACGCAGGACTTCTTGTTCTCTACATAGGTTTTGGGAGAAATTTGATTTTCCACACCATTTCAGCATGGGATGTACATTCCTCCTGATGACAAGAGATGGTGTTATAACAATAGACCACAGAGGCTGAGCTGTTTCCATGGGAGTGCCTTGGGAAGGCAGCTACTACCAGCCACCTCCTTCCTGGGCTTAACAAAAAAGTGGACTTGCTTCAAGACAAGAGCCAATTCTTACAGCATCAGCCGGGTTTGTGAGCATTCAGAAGAATGGCTGGTTCTGCAGTTTACACATTGATGTTTCATACACAAAATATTATGTCCAATCTAGGGTAGGGCCAAATTCTTCATTCTCATCATATTCCAGGCAAGGGTTGGCTTTTCTTGCTCATATGCTCATATGCTCATATGCTCATATGCTCATATGCTAGCATGGCTTCTTCCTCCTTCACTTTACTGAGAGCAACCTTATTTGTGAGACATTTGCAGACAGTAAGGATGAATTTGATCTTTGGAGAACAGTATAAAGCAATATTCTGTGTCTTTGTTTATATATTCTGTGATGCATAAGAAAAATACTTGCCATTATGTTAAATCCCAAATCTTTAGAACATTCCAACAACTAGGGCACAAAAACTGCATATACAAATGAATAAATTATATATAGAAATTTAACCTTTTAAACAATTTATGTCACCTTAAGCTTTTGAACAATTACATGCAGAGTATTTTTAAAATGAGTAACAAAATTATAACTTCGGGCTTATAAAAACTCATTCATGGAGATGGCACGACTGGCAGGATTTAACGTAGAAAAGGTTATTCCTTTTATTCACAGCCAAGTCTATATGCTGCAGTATGACTTCCAATAAAATTTTATTTTTAGCATGTGTAAATGGTGCAGTTGAGAGTGGGTGAAATTTTTTACTTTCCCAAATCACAGTCACTTCTGTCTGTCAAAAACTGAAAAGACACCTAGTGCTACAAAAGGCAAATAATGTCTCATTTGACTTCTTGACAACTGCATACCAT
Organism: Phainopepla nitens; assembly: GCA_013400175.1. Taxonomy (NCBI): domain Eukaryota; kingdom Metazoa; phylum Chordata; class Aves; order Passeriformes; family Bombycillidae; genus Phainopepla; species Phainopepla nitens. The sequence goes on from VXBQ01012682.1 coordinate 23,752, forward strand.
GCTGGAAGAATAAGAGATGCTCTTCATTTTCCTAAAGCACAGGAATTGGCTGTGGAGTGTAAGCTGATGAAACTTCAACAGCTGTCTTATAAGAAGTAGGTTTTTTTCACAATAGACTATCAAGGGACATGTGAATAGTACACCAGACTGACTCTCAAACAACAGGCATTCTATGAAATGATCAAACTCAGCTATGAGGGCCTAAGAATAACTTCCTTTGGATGGCAGAGGTGGGACATTGTTCTTCACATACTGTGAATGCTAAAGCTGTACATAAAACATTTTGCTAGGTGAGTGTTCTATTTTTATAGCTTATCATATTTTCAGAAGAAATTTATCTGAAACATTAATATCTTAAATACTGAGAGGATCAACCCTTTGGACAATATAGTATGTCTCTTTGTATGAGCATCCTTAACAGTGCTGTTTCCAAATTATATAGACTAATTGTTTCAATCAGACTAGTAAATAATTCACATTTATGAATAGTTTCTACTCAGTGTGATGGAGCATGGTGGTAGGCAACATCCACTTAGAGCCTAAAATGTCTTCAGACATAATCCTAAAACAATTCTGTTTTCAAATGGTGAAATGTTGTGCCTTCAACTCAGGCGGCACATCATCAGCATCCAGATCAGGAGTTATGCCAAACTAGATGCAATCTAATATGGAAATGAGATGTTGGCCTTGATATTGTGTCATTCTTCTGAATGGGATCACCTGCACCCATATCTCCTAAGAGGAAATTTCAAACAGAGTTAGCTCCTTAAACCTTCTAATTAAAATGAGAAATCCCCAGGCTTCCATGACTCAGCCTCGGAAAAAGATTATTAGGAATTTAATAGGGAAAATATCGCATCTCAGACCATCTGTGACCCAGTGCTCTGTGAGAATTTAAAGAAAACTGGAGGGAGGAGGTGCACGCTCCAAAGCACACTCTAGAAGTATTTTGTTGGAGCTGCAATAAATCAACATAGTTAGAGTACAACCTTTTTCAGATTTAATTACTGTTACATAATTATTAGCAAAGCAGTCTCCTCTGAAACTGTAGAACTCATTATATCAAAAATCCCCAAGCTCCTGATGGAATTTATGAGCTAGGTACTCACTTCCTTACTCCGATAAAATGCAATAAGATGCATTTGCTTTTGTCTCCAGCAATATTTTTAGTGTGCGGAGATATTCTATTCTATTCTATTCTATTCTATTCTATTCTATTCTATTCTATTCTATTCTATTCTATTCGCCTTTTTTATTATAAGATATGTTCGTTTTCATTTGTACACTTTTCTGCTCCCGGCATAGAATCTAGACATAAGCACAGATACCCTTTCCCCTTTGTTGAAAGGGATTCACATCTCATTTTCTCCATCACTCTAATAGCTACTGATTGAACTAAAGCATGGACTCTCTCAAGGAGATGGCAAAGGACAAAATTTTTATTGTCTTTTACCAGAGGTTTTGCTATGAATACACTTTCAAAACCTGCCCATGATGTGAACAAATTGCCACCAGGGAAGGTTATTTGGTGTCTATCTCAAGCAAACTTGGGGCTAGCCCCTTCCCTGGCCATTGTTGCCTGGTTAGAGACTTTTGACAGCTGTCTCCTGGCTCCTCTGTAGGACAATGGAGAGATAGCATGATGCCCTGACGGACAGGCTAACCCCTAAATCCATGACATTGCTTCATAGATAGAGGCAGGAAGAGGCATCTCTCTCAGAGAGCTGAGAGAACAACTGAAGAATGGTAACGGCTATGGCTCCTTTAGAGTCACATTATTTCACAGCTGGTGGGACTGGGCTGAGGAAGAAGCAAGGTCTCAGTTCAACCACATGAAAAAGACTACAGCAATCCGCCCTTTCCTATTTCTTCCCTCAGTGAGGAAACTGTAACTTATAGCAGAACTTGTGCTAGCACAGCCCAGCCATCAGCCCTGGGAGGTACTCCTAAAGCTAACTGGGTCTTTAGTTTCTTGTGAGCTCACGAGGCACAAGTCTGGGAAAATTATCATAGTATGTTAAGGGGTAACTCACAGATAATCAATGCTTTTGTGCCACAGCACAAAGCTGAAGTTATATTTACCTGTTGAAATTGCTGTGATAATACTGCCAGATGCAACAAGACCAGCCTGCTTTTTCTTGAGCTGCATAAATCTGAGGCATCAGATAGTAACTGGTCTTCCTGCTTTTAACCACTCCAAAATACGATTTTGTTGCTATATTAGTTGATTTGAAAAATTGAAAATCTTATCCTGGTGATTTTATATATGTGCAAAATTTCTCAGCTCAATCCAGTTTTTTTGCCTGTAGACATAGTTGTTGAGATAACACTTCCCCCAAGGCTTAAACTAGTGCCTTACAAAAGTGAGATGCTGAGCTATACTGGGTCAGGTATATTGGGATATTCACTTTTGCTCTGCATTTAATATAATTCAATTATCTTCAGAGATATTATTCTTGGGATATATTACAGGTTGCAAAATAACAAGAAATAAAATACAAATTAATTATGCGAAATACTTTAGTGTGATCTGTATCCTATATTTAATAGATTATACACTTACAATGCTCCAAAAGAGAGATTAAGGAAGAAAGCAAGAATGAATATGGGCCCTCTTTCATATAAGAGGGCTTAAGGATCAGGATGTGCATTTCACATGGTGCCAGCTGTACTACATTTCTAATAGACAATATTTGAATAGATGGTTTAGAGAGGAAGAGAGAATGACAGAGACAGCTTGGAACTAGATTTCTAAATGAAGGAGGAGTCAGTATATATATATATATTTATTTAAATTTCTTTTCTTCCCTTGGAAAAAGAAGTTGCTTGAAATGTTCTGGAGAAGCATGTCTTGAAGAGATCACAAGGAGAAATTACATTAGTTAAGGAAGGAGGAATCTATAGTGTAATACTTGGTGGGCTGAAGAAGAAAATATGGTATATAAAGCAGAAGACAAGACAAGACATGAAGTTTATTTGAATTGCAGAGAGATCCAGATCTAGCTACTTATGTAAAAAAATCTTCTTCTGAAGCATCTCACTGGAAAAGTGTACTGAGCTTATTTTCCTGGGCACATCCTTACTTTGTGAAAGATGGGCTCAGGAGGTTTATTGGCATGGAGGCGGAGAGCATGATTTGGGCAGTTATGTGGGCCACTGGGTAGAGCATCAGATTGAGGTTTCAGACTCTTGAGCAAGTTACCATAGCTTAATGAGTTCCTGTGTAGCAGCTGAGCTGTTGCAAATGTAGGGTAGCACATGCTAATTTAAACTATTTTCACTGGGGCTCAGCTGATGCATGGCAGCTATTAAGCCAAAGTAGCTCGGTCACATGCCTGAAATCTGATTTAAGGAATCAGAGTTCAGCTTGGTTCAGGAAGTGGATCGCTACGTTTCTGCTCAGTTTGTAACTTCTTGGGACAGCCATCTCATCTTGGGTTTTCTCATGCATTTAAACTGTAGTAATGGTGCCAGCTCACAAATATGAAGTGTTCTGAGGGAAATAAAAAAAGAACAGAATGTTGTAAGAATAGGACATTTGGATTTGTTATTGAGTAGAAGAGTGGAGGATGTTGAACTTTGGCAGAACTAAATGCAAGTTTTTACTCTTATCACCAGTGATATTTGAGTAAATCCAATGTGTTTAAAGGAGTTTTGCTGATTGGAACAAGGATAGAATTTTGCCAAAGTGATCTAGCCCTCTATTGGCAAGCACACATAACCTCAGTAGAGATTTACTACATTTCCTAGGAAATGTGAATTTTATTTACCACCTGCTAACTTTGGGGCTTTGAAAAGTATCATGTGTCCCTATCTTCTCAGGAAAGGTGAGACCACAAATGTCCATTTTTATTTTTTCCCAATATGGTATGCTTTTAATAATTTAATACTGAGAATTTTGTTTTCTCCCTTGTTTGAAATAAAGGTCTCCCCTGGGGAAGGATTTTATTTTGTATTTGTGTGCTGATCAAAACATGTGGCACTCCAGACAGCTATTCTGCTCAGAGCTGAAAAACATCAAGCTGCTCCTTTAATACTACCAATAAACATTTTTGTTATTTTTTTCCACAAAGTGGTACTCTAAGCATTGTGCCAGTTCTCCAAGTGACAGATGCTGTTAGAGGTAAAAGAAAAGTATCAGTTTTTAATGGTCACTATAACTATTTCAAAACAATTTAGGAATCACTAAATCCTAAAATATTTATGTATGCATGTCAGTTACAGTACTCTGCTACTCTTTATTAGACAGATTGACAAAATACATGTATCATCAGAGTTACGATTGCCATGATAATTACTCAAGGGAATAACTCTGTAATGAAAATGTAAAATAAAACCATAGTATTGTGTAGTGATTAAATATTTTTGTGATTATTTATTCTAAAGTCATTGGGGTTGTTCATATACCAAAATATTTGATCCAAAAAGTAACATCTTGCTGCAAAAATGATAACGCTATTCTTAAATTAAAACTTCTAGAGACTGCAAAGGACAATGCTTGTCACATTCTCACAGTCCCTTTCTTGTCTTGCTCCTCCCATTACAAAGGACTTGAAGACAATAAACTCACAAACTTCAACAAAAGTCATTTGACATCACTCTTGTGTGTATTTACAGTGGATCCTGTGTGGATTTACACGGAAAAGCAGAGCAAGATTTGAAGCCCTGGATTTGGGGGTACTCCCTTTTAAATATATGCAGCCTTTGCCTAGTTATTCATCAGACTAAAGATTTTCAAAAGAGCTGTGCTAGCCCCCTCAGCTACTGCTTCTGGGCTGGCAGAAGCAGCTGTCTATTACCATTATGCCTGGAGGAAGCGTTGGCATTTGCCAGCAACTCCCTTTGTGTCGAACTCATTTTCTACATTCTCTTATTTCATTTGCATAGTCAACTGGTCCTTACGCCTCAAGAAAATCAGGAGAGCATGTGAGGAGTAAGTTGTTAGAAATGGAGGTGCATGAACAGACCTCATTATATTCCCGACAGATCTGCCAGCTCACGAGAACATAACACCAGAGAGAGACTCTCTGTACTAGCAGTTGACAGTACTAAAATAAAGAAGGCAGCTAGGCAGCTCCCCCGCTCCCTCGCATTTCAGGAAATCATTGTGTAAATGCAGTGAAATATATCTGTGAGCTCTCTCTTTGCTGTGATGCCCTTCTGGACAGGGCTTATTGATGTCAGGAGTGCTGGTAAGAGTAAGAATTAAGTTATAATGGGCTGCCTGCTTCTATTTTCTTCTCTACATCTGTCTCACTTCTTTCACAGTAATTTAGTCTGGGATTGTCCCAAAAGTGTAGGTTAGAAATTAGTCAAAATAACCTGAAATCCTAGAATAGCCTGGATCAGAGACTTGTTTTATTGAATACTTTCACTATCAGGGCTTCAGCATTGTTAGTGCCTTGATCTCTGATGCTTTTAACTCATGTGTCTAGCCTGGCTGCAATGGTATGCTGATGCCTATGCTGCCCAGGAGAGGTCTGGCAAAGATATTTTCCAGGAGAGGAAATCTGTATCTATGTCTACTGTGCTTACAGCAACCACTCTGAACCACCAACAGCTAATGATGCCTCAGATGTGTCTCTGATAAAAAGTCATCAAGAATCTCTTTCTCATTCTTCTTGAGTAGCTCCATGGACATTTGATAAACCTGACCTCCTAATTCTGATTGTGCTCATGCCTTGGATAGGTATTTCCAGGCTGTTACTTGATGTACTATGGTCTCAGGATGCGAAAGCCTGGTTTTCTGCCCCAGCCCCAGGCCTTTATATTCTGAGTTTTGATATAACTGGCATTGTGCTGGATGTGGCTTCCCAGCTACAAGTGAAATCCAGGCACAGACAAACAATGCCAAACCAATACTGATGCTGACTTATCAAACAAGTTTCAGTTGCAAGTACTGTTAATGAAAAAAATAATTCTGTGCCTATGATTTTGGCCTTATTTACTGTTGATGTTGATCACCATGCCACAGCTGGTGCCAGTTTGAAGAAAAAGAGAAAGCATGCTGGGAATCTCTGACAATTTTATTAACAAAGCTGATCAGAAAACTTCCAACAAAGCAAAAATGCTTTGAAATATCTTGCTTTGGTTATAAGATAATACTTCGTGGAAAGGTTTTTTTCAAGAAGGCGAAAGAGGAAAGAAATAAGCAATATTGTGAACCTGTACAAGCTTGCAATCTAGTGAATAGAGCTGCGGCATGGGATGCCGATGTTCATGGCCTGCTCTTATTTGGAAAGAACTTGGTTTATTCCTCTTGCTCTTAGTCAGGTAATCCATCAATCAGACTTGGATCCAGGGGCATAAATCCACTATAATCACTCTCCAGCAGGCTTTCTTAAGTAAAAATGAGCTGGGTCTTGCTGGAATTTGGTGTGGTTGAAGAAGGTGAGAGAGATGACTTTGAAAACGGGCACTATTGCTCATTCAATCATGACAGTGTTCTGAAACAAGATTACTGATGATGAAATGTATGTGCAGCATATTGCCTTTATCCAGTTGATGTGTTCAAGCTAATCACAGTGCATGCACAACTCTGGGTACATTATGCAAAAACTCAGCAGTACCTCACTTACAGGTGATCTATATGTCCTTGTCAAAATTTAGGCTCTTCTGTTGTTTTTTGTAGACTTTTTTTAAGTTTTGTAAAGCTGATGTTTTAATATCTTATTATGTTTTAGTCTTACTCTCTCTAAAAGAGCTATTGGATGCTCAGTGTTTTTAAAATATGTGCCTTCATGGTTAGAAGGATGAACTGGTAAATAGCAATTCTGACTATGAATGGTTTTTTTATTAAGCACTGGTTATATCTGTAGTTCTGTGAATGAAGGTAGATATTCCTCAGTCTTAGACAGGATATGATAATCCCGAGTGGTGTTAGTGGTTTGGGACCTTTTTGGACAGTTGTGCCTGTGTAAAAACCACCTTGAACAGCTTTTCTCCCAGTAAGCACAAGCTGATTTTGTATGCCTACAGACCATTCTGCAAATGAGCCTCTGTAGTGACCAGGGAACCTAAAATTGAAGCCATATGGAAACTTACTGTGCATATTAAATTGCATGCAGCAGTGTTAACAACGTTTTGATTTGTGGCTGCAAGTAATAAATGAATTACATTAATTTTGTGGCTGCAAGCTAATTTATCCAGAATTACTTTTTAATAACCAGCATCATGTTCACTGGTAAGATTTAAATACATTTAGGAAAAAAGTCTGATGATTTTTTCTTAAAAAAAAAAAAGCTAGATTCTAATGTGAGAGGGAGCTTATTTTGTAATTCTCTAGATATTTAAAAGGAAAATTGTCACAGAGCAATGGAGTGAACTGGAGACCAGATTATCTCTGCATGATGTAGGAACTGGGGTAAATCACAGATGAAATGGACAAACCAAGCAAAGTCTCTCTTTTGTCTTCTACTACTTTTACACATACTGGCCGGCAGAAGAGAAGGGGCAGTTTATAGCACTGATGTAGGATATCTGAGCAGACATATAACTCCTTGTGTACAGTCCTTCCTTGCAAATAACTTAACTTTTCTGGGGTAGGAGTTTCTTCCCAGACAACTTGTTAGCAACTTTAAGAAGGCAGAGGATGTTAGTGAGTGTATGCTTGTAGTCTGGGACTGCCAGATACGTGTGTGACTCCATATAAAATATCTTCTCTTATACCTTTGTTCATTAATAATATAATTAATATATTAAAACTAATCCTGTAGTGTTATTTCTGCCAAAAGAATGCTAAATTTGAAGGGAGGACACATCCCAACACATGGATAGCAGAAAGAGTTAAGGGAGTATGACCACAGTATCAGTGAGATACTGCACTCAAGCAATATGTAATATGTACTGTTAATCACTCATGGAGGCCACAAGGCATATCTTAAATGAAGAGCTTTTCCATAAGGCTGTGCCTGTGGTAGAGACCATTACTCATGGCAGAGTCACCATTTTACAGAACGTGCTGACATCTGTGTGAGTACCTGAGGGTACAGGGAACCCGTGACTGAGTAAGATGTGGATGTATGGTACAGCAGCATCATCTCCTCTAGGGCATCTTTCGCAGGCTTAGCTGTTTGAAGGGGCTGTGAATCCAGCATGAAGATTTAAGTAACTGTTAGGGAGTAGATGACCTGCTGTGTGAAGCAACCAACTCATTCAAAATGAGGGTGGACAGAGTTGTATTTGGGATGTATTGTCCAGGCAAAGCAGACTGGCACCACAGCTCACGTATAAGGTGCCTGTCTCTAAGAGTAATTAGCTGAATTTGTTGTGACCACAAGGTTGCAGTTTCCTCACCTATGTTTCTGCTGGGTGCTGCAGTGCATCCTGCATTGAATTATTACTCTATCCACTAGGAAAGATGTTGTAATATTTCTGGTGGTGTCTGTTCACGTCCTGCATCACTCCTTATGTTAGGGCTGTGTTTCTGTGGCTGCAATATTTGTCATTCTGATTTCTGGGCTTAGTTATTTTAAGATTCTCCTATAATGAGAGTGTGAGATGAGGCACAGGGACAGGTTAATCCTTTTAGCTAAGCTTCTATTATTTAATGGAATAAGGGAAGAACTGAGAGTGTAGTAAAAATAAGAATATAAGAAATTTAAGAGTAGTGGGGACATGACGGTTATGTCTAATTTGAATCCATAGGCTAAAAATCTGTGTATCCAAAAACCTGACAACTTGTGGCTGTACATATTGAATGGCGATTCACTCACCATTTTACCGCTTTAATACATTTTCTGGCATTTTGGCATCAAAATAATTATAACTACATGCATTCAAATTGTTTTCCCTACATTCTGGTGGAAACCTGCAAAATCTGTCCCAATGGGTGTAGATGTGTCTCTGTATGTAAAGGGATGGGTGTCAATTAAAATGGTTATTATATCTATTGTGGGAAAAATATTTACTTTTGTAAAGTAATGTGTATTACCAAGACAAAGCTGCTAAGCCCAAGAACAGCTCTCCTTGTAAAATCCAGAAGGAAAAGGCTTTTCGTCATGGCTAACATGAACTCTCCTTTAGAATTTGGGAATGCAATCTCAATTGCTTACTTATTGAAATTAGCAGGAGTCTTGTTTCTGATGTTCTACATGTCTAGACAATTCTTTTCTTTCCTACAGGCGCTCCTCCCCATGCGGGGCAAATATTGACTAACATTTCATGTGGGCCTCTCCCTGGATTCTGAGGAGGATCCTGTCAGAGTCTCTCTGTTTGCAAGCTGTCTGCCCAACAGAAATGTCATTTCAGTTGCATCTAAGCATTATGCATCTGCTCATGTGTCTGTAAATAAATAACATCGTGGAAAAGGCTATGCTTATCTTCCCATGTGATTTAGACTCCAATCTGGTATCTACTGAATTTCAACAGAACAAGAGTAGACCCAAGTCCAAATGTTCCTGCTTTCAAGAGTACAAAATTTATGATATAATCTGTGGTTTAGCCTGCATTCTCTATCTGTACAAGGACCTCCAATTCAGCTGATTATTAGATTTTGCATTTGCAAACAGAATGTCCAAGCACTACAGAATTAATGATATTTTACATGTGGGCATACTTATAGATAATGAAATGTCATCAGTTTCAAAAATACTATTTCATTGATTACATACTAATCAGTTACAATTTAAAAAAAATACTAAGAGGGGGGAAAATCCTGAGACCTGCTTGGCAATGTTCTACAGAAATGCAAAAAACCCCAGAGTATCAGAAAGTACAGTGTTCACAAGACTGAGATGAGGATGAGAATATACTGAACATCCTATAAAAACGAACAATTGTGTCACTTTTTTCCAGCAAATATTTTTTTAGCCTCCTGAAGTAGTGCAGATTTTCAGCTACAACCAGATATGTTCTATATACACGGTGTAGAATTAAATCATGCAAGAATAGAATTAAATAATGCAAGTAATGCAGTTACAGGGATAAATGTGGAAGTGTAAGGAGCAAGTGACAAGGAAACAGTCAAAAGAAAATGGTGTTTTGGGGAAGTAGGGGGAGGAAATCTCTTAACCATTCTGTAACAACCTTTGTGGCTGCTGCCAATTCAAAGCCAGTTGTGAGTCATAGAGTCATAGGGACTCCACACTGTAGGCTTTGCCAAAAATAAAAGAAAAAAAGAAAAAGAAAATAAATAAATCGTTTTCCCCCCAGAGCTCTTTTGCTTGCAAATCTGCCTTTCCCTTTTTCTAGCTCATTCTTGCACATCCTCTAAGATGAAGGAGAAAGCTCTGCAGGAAAACATGCCATCCTTTTGGCATAGCATAGAAGATTTTTGTGAGATTACTTGTTCTGGCCTAATTGTGTGGTGGAGAAGGCTTGGGAGAATGATTCTGCATGGCAGCCCTGTGTACTGTAGTTAGATTTGTATCAGTGAGATACGACAGGTCTGCCCTTGAGATTCTGCAGTGGCACAGTGCCAGCTGTTCACCACGCTGATCTGTGTCTCTCCAGAGCAAAATCAAAACCTGCTGCCATGGTTCAGCTCTGGGTCAGACCCACAGCCAGATTACTGAGGATTGGGTTTTTTTGTTTGTTTCTTCTTAATTTGAAAATTGCTGAAATTTTGTAAGGGAAGCTGCTTTCCTGACAATTCAGCCTAAAGCAGCCCTGTATCTGCTACTTATACATCAAAGGCTGAAGGATTTTGGTACTGGGATTAAATCTGTTTTGACCTTCTGACCATAAAATATAACCACAGCTAAGCTAGATTCACAATCTGATAAATAGAACCATGCAAAGACTTTTTAGTTTTGATTTTGCAAGGAAAGATTCTGCCATGTATTACACTGGGATTTCATTCATCTTTGTTGATGGCATTTCACTTAATTGCTGCCATTTGAGAGCCCTATAGGCAAGGCAGAGAAAGAAGAATGAAGTAGGGATAAAAATGGGAGAGGGAATTGATAGTATAGAAAAAAAATCCCATCATGTTTGTCTTGTGCAATCTCCATATATTTTAAAATCTTCGTAGAAATAGCTATGAAATGGAAAAATGCAGACAGTTACAAAGGGACCAGAGCCAGGATGTGTCCTAAAAAAAGGGTATCCCTACTGTAATTTAGAAAAGGTTTGAGATCTCTACTCAGGTCTGACAAAGCAGTGGCTGCCCCTTCCTCTCTTTTTGTGGTTTTGTAGGACTGTGGTTTGGGCCACCGGTTTTAAATTGTACTCTGGATGAGGTTTTTCTTGGCATGGGATTCAGAGGTACTGCCTAGTACTACCCAGTGTATCCTTCTCAGTTACTACTGATGAGTCCAGCATTCAGAGGAAAAGGTGCTAACATTACAGTACGCTGTTATGCCTCCTGGCCCTTTTTTCAATTCAGGCACATCTCTGCCTTCGACGAGACTGGAGTATTATGCTTAGTTTATTTTCCTGTACTTTTGCTAGTAAAAAAAAATTACTTTCCTTGCCCTCTTCTGACACATTTGGAAAACTTTTTTATGCTCTCATATTAAAAATGGATATTGGGTCAGATGGATGATTAATCTGAATCAGTACAGCAATTCTTAAGTAATTAGTATGTTTCAAATACCATAAAAAACCCACAGTGCGTTTTTAAAAATCACACTAAAATGTTACTCTGGGAAATAATAAATGGCAAAGAGTTCCACTGTGTAACAAAGGCACATATGAAATAGCGCTTCTTCTGCCAGCTTTGGGGTTCCTATCTCTAAAACTAACAGAAGGTTTCAATAGTTTTGTGCTAAAGGACACAGAACAATAGAAATTTCTCACCTAATTTTTCTGAAGCAGTTGCTCTTTTGCATAATTCTATCCTCAAGAAATTGAAGGCAGTGAAGAGGAGAACAAGACACACAGAACCGAGCAGTTTTTTTTTGCTGTATAAAAGAGATTGAAAAGAGACAAACCTCAAAAAGTGGAGACAATAAGTAAGAAACCCATTGGCTTTTATTCCTGTGATTTTAAAGGACCAGAACTTTATTGTTACTCATATTTTTTTCCTAAAATAGGGCATCTTCAAAGGCTTTTAAAAATCATGCCAGAGCTTAGAGCACATTTTTATTCTGTGACTGGCCAGCAAAGGAGCACAGAAATGTTTGTTGTGTGCATGAAAGAAGATACGAAGAGACCCTGCTCTCAAGGGAGTTTCCTACCTCCATATCTCTAAATAATCCATACTCTCCTAGAAAAAGAAGGTTGAAGGGTTTTATGCCATCTCAATATTTCCCTATTACTTGTTCCATTATTTATTGTGGAGTGACTTTCCAACTTGCAATGCCCTGAGCAAGCGTGGTTCTCGCCTTGAGCTACCAGAGGGGGAATCTGGCTGCAAACTGCCTCCCCATCTGTCGTGGAGTGAGCGAGAAAGATCTGAACTGGCAGGAATTTTTTTTCCCCTTTTCCTTTGTCTCTTCTGCCAGAAGGGGGAACAGGAACTGGCCCATGAGTTATTGAGTTAATACAGGGCCATGGAGCTGGAGATCTTCAGACCACAGAGCCTGAAGACTGAACACCCCCTGAGTTCCTGCTGGATGTATTGCAGTAGGAATTTCTTTCCCTTGGTGCAGGACCTTACAGCTGCCTCGTCACACCACTCTCAACTTGTGCAAAGACCCTCCCTTCCCGTGCAGTGAGGCAGCTCTGAAGTACTTGGTGAAATTCCAGCCTCCTAGAAGAGGTTTCTCTTAAAAATGGTTAAATAAATTTGCTGCCAATGCTCAGCGGGGGCAGTAATGATGCCCACAAATGATGCCTTGTTTCTGGGCCCTCTTGCCTACAGCTCCTTGTTACATATTATTATTTCTCAGTGTGCACAAATCTGTGCCCAAGCTTGTGTGCTTTCACCTCACTGACTGGCTTCTTCCCCTTTTTCTATCGCATCACCTTTTCATATCTTGCCAAATATCAGCTAATTCTGAGTATCAGCAAATGCAATCTATTTTGGAGTCTTCTTTTCTCCCAAATCCCTTCTATATTCAGCGCAGAACACCTAGGGATGCTTTTGAGGTAACAGTCATCACCATCACGTTTCCTCCAAGGTGGAAAACATCTGCCTGCGATACCTTAAGTTTTAGCTTTCATATTTTTTAGATTCTGTATTGCCTTAGTGAGTGACTCGGAACTTCATATAAAGTGTGAGCAAGTTCTCCTCACAGGATAATTAGACAAAAAAACCCTTTTCCAGCTTGAGAACCAAGGACACCATTGCAGCTTTAGGCTCAAGAAGTATAAACAACAGCAAATTGAGGAAAGCAATCTGAGAGGATGGGACTTCATAACCTGAAGCTGTAATTGGGCAATTAACCCCAATGTGTAAATGGACCAAAACTTACAAAAGTGTGAAAACTCGTGACCGGCTGTCTGTCTTGCATCCATCTTGGCTGTAGCCACAGCCAGGCTCTTGTACTGTCCCATGTGTATCCTTTGAAGGCCTTTTAATAAATACCTACTTTATTCTTTTAACTCTATGTAGTCTCTGTTCCAGGGAGCCTCTCACAGGCATCACCTGTACCTTCCATGCCTGACCTTGAGGAAACAGGGGATGATCCTGAGCCAAACCCCTGAAATTTGGCCCTAGACTCTGCTCCAAAAAACTCCATTTTGGTGTCATATTTGTGCCTAGAGAGGACATTGGTTGAACAAAATCCCACGCTTGTCCCTCAGCTCTGCAAACCTGAAAGCATTTTGACCCTGATACAAACTTTGGGATGTGTTATCCCTTTCCTTTGAGAGCAACCGGTCTTACTTAGAAGAGATGAATGTCAGGCTGTGGTTGTCCTGAGGGAGCTGCAATGCTTGGCAGGGCAGACTGTTTACAACAAGTATTGCTTGTGACATTAGGCAAATTATCAGAAGAAATTGGCCCATCCCCTCTTTGTCCAGCTGTGTACTCAAGTGAGGCTCTGAGATTGATGCATCATTAACAAACTGTGACCCAGACTGTGATTCAGCCAGGAGCTTCCCACTTGTATGTGAGATTTGCACTTTTTATATAGCTTTTAAAAAAGTGTTCCCTCCTCATTCAGAGCACGATACTTTTGCTTGTCAGACAGCTGCTGTTTATCCATCATAATAAAGAGGTCTTGCTCATTCTGAGGTTTAAAGATTGTTGGCTTTTAGATCAACGGTTCATTCATTTTATCACTCATGAGCTTATAGATAAATAGCTGTAGCTGGTTAGAAAACACCAGAGGCTCAGCTAAGCTCAACTCTTTTAAGGCGAGCGGGACTGCGCAGACCTCTGTAGCTGCTGAACTAGTGTGAGTTGCATACACATCTAGTTTACTGGTGCAGTTTTTTAGTCAACACTAAGTTTAGCAATATCCAGGAATTATTTTTCCCTGAAGTTCTTATCATTCTCATGCTCCTGCCACTCCCCCATGAGCCAGAGCTGGAGGAGCAGCTAGTGTCCTGTAGGTTAACTCAGGGCCCTTCCCCATATGAATTTAGCATTTCATTGAGATATAAAGTTCCTTTCCTGTGTTTCATTTAGCACACAGCTATTTATGTGGTATTTTGAATCTACTGCATCACTAATACATCCTTCTGAAAATAGTATGAGGTTCACCCTTCTTGACTTCCAGCCCCAGACATGAGCATTATGAGTGTCCTGGGAAGAAAGGTGTGTAGGCAAGACCAAAGGCAGCTGTATACTGTGAAATAATAAGTATCAGACAAAATACAGTATCACAGCTAATAGATGTATTTTAAAAGTGGAAACATCTATCTTTAATTGCATTTTAAGTACGTAGTGAGAAACCACAGTTATACATTTTTATAACAAACCTTTACATCTGATGTCATAATAATACAAATAAAAAGTGCTGATTATATATGGTCAAAATAACTGAGGCAATCTTTGACAACATTTTCTAAATATGATCATGTGGCCCCTGTCAGCAACACTCTAAAGTCAGTCTGAATAATGTCAATGACAATCACTGTTTTTCCTTAGTTTACCAAAAGCCAACAACCCAAAAAGATTTTGTTTTTTTGTTTGCCTTTCTTTTTTTTTTTTTTTTTGCATAGCTTTCAATATTGCTGCCCTCTCACCTCTGCATATTGCAAGCCCATCTCAGTTCTGGAGAATTACTTTAAAGTTCTTAATATTTTTAATCCAGTTCTCCTTGAATACATAATAATATATTTTCTACCAATTATAAATACATAATTTTTATTAATCTGATTTCAATAACATGCATTTGTATAATTACTATACAATCAAAATAGACATTGATTTTACACAGTGTGTACGCTTTCAGACACACTGCTCAACAAATCAAACAAATAGGGAAATAAAAAGTTAAAAAGGAGGGAGAGAATCTCTGGGAGGAAACATATTCTCACAGTGATTACAGACAAAAAAATACTTATAATAAAAAGGGTTTATTAATACATAGAAAATCCTCACAATAGTTGAAACACACCTCAGGAACTAGTAAACATTTTAAATAGAATTGTGCCAATTACGCAGTGCCCAAGCATCTGCTTGCTCTTAATTAGATGGGGAGGTGAATGACCACTGTTTATTTTCATTTTCCTCATTAATTATGAAAAACTGCATTCAATTCATCTTGCATGGTGAGAGACTGGCTGCGCAGATGTAAGTCGTAAGGGAAGTGGCTCTCTGTAGGCAACCTGAACATCGAGCTCTGCCCAAGGGGACCCCTGGGTGGCACTGCACAGTAATGCATGCCGTAATTGTAATTTTTGCCATAGTCCAAGCTTTCCTCTTGCTTCAGGGAAAATATCCCATTATAGTTAATTGGGGGAGGACTTAAGGGACCTTCAAACTGTGGGCTGGCGCACTCAGGGGAAGTGCTTTCATAGAAGGACTCGTAAGCGCTGCAGTAATTGTACGGTTTCATGGACTTAGAGTTGTCAAGAGTCCCATGCCCTGGGGGGGTGCCAAGCTCTGGGCTGTGGTAGGGAGGATAGAAGGTGGAGTAGGGTGTGCGGGTGTGATGGGCACCTTCGCCCGCCTGGCCCATTAGGAAACTTCTGGCATTCAGCTGCAGGCATCCTGCCACCAAGTTTGTAGTTGGCTGGGACAGACCCTTGCACAAGTTTTGGACAAAGGTGAGCAGGTCAGGTCTCTTCCCAATTCGCAGTATTTCAGAAAGAGCCCAAATATAGTTCTTGGCTAGTCTTAAAGTTTCTATTTTGGACAGTTTTTGTGTTTTAGAATAACAAGGGACGACTTTCCTTAAATTGTCCAGAGCGTCGTTAAGGCCGTGCATACGGTTCCTCTCTCTAGCATTGGCTTCTTGACGCCTGAATTTAATCCTTTCCATCCTTATCTTGCTCGTCTTTTTTTTCCTAAGGCCCCTCCGCCTTGGCAAGCCATTCTCATCCTCCTCTTCTCTCTCTTCCTCCTCCTCTTCTTTTTCTGTGTCTTCTCCAGGAGATCTTTTAATATTCTTTCCTCGGAGGATGATCTGCTTTGAAAAGCTTTCTGGGTTCTTCATTTGCTTTTGGTCATCGCTTTCTCTGGGAAACTTTCTACACATCTGGGATTCTGGCATTACAACAGACTCATCAAATGGTAGTGTTAACATGGTTCTATAATCTTAAGTTACCTGAAAGAATGCCAGCACAATGTTTAAATATTTCCATTTTTAAAGTTTTCCGACTCACAGAGACAGCCTCATGCACCTTATTTGTGTCTGCATGTAAGCTCTCTGTATAAGAGAGAGTGTGTGTGTGTGTGTGTGTGTAAAAATGCTCAATCCATATTTTTTAAATAAAATGTCAGTTGCAAATGCCCACTGTTTAAAAAATAATAGCTGCTAAGAATTCTAAAATCGCTTGAAATATTTGACCCTGTGACTAAAAAGCCACATTTCTCACAGATAAATATGGAGTAAATCGATATTTTAAATGTACAATTAGCTCCCTGTTCATTTATTTTATTTTTAAACAAACCCTTCAAATTCTCACCATCATGGAATTCAAAGAAATGCAAAATGTGACAAAGCAACACAGAAATTTCATTAATCCAAATTCCCCTGGGTGGAAAAATGAGGAGAGGGAGTGCAGTTTTAAAATTGAAAAAGTGCCATATCTCTATTACCTGATGGCAAATATTTTAAAATCACTTTTTGACTTATACTTCAAAATTGTGGATTTTTCCCCTCCACATTTCTCCCTTTATGTATCAAGATATTAAACTTTAGTAAGTTACAGTGGCTGAGAAGGAAGAAGAAATTGAATATACCCCCCAAATCACTCAGCTAGTAATATAATTCAAAACAAAGCATTTTTCCTAGTTATTTGTACTAAAATTACATAATACTTACTCCATATTAAGACAAAAATCAGAATTATTTAACCCTAAACGTATCCAGATTAGATTTAGGAAATAAAATCCCCCTACCTTTTTTTTCCCCCCTTTTTCAAGCAAAAATTCTATTTGATATATCTGTTTGGTCAGAATCAACTTATTTGCTTTTTTCCTTGTTCTTTTCTCCCTTTTTTTTTTCTTTCCCATCAATGGGAGGAGGGGGGGGAGGTGAAAAATTCCCTGCACGCTATAGCAGTGTTTATGTTCTGCGAGGCTCAGATGTCTTCCTCCAGCTCTTAGCTGACAGGAGCGGTCTGTAGATTCTGACTGTAATCCTGCACGTGTGTTCAGAATCCAGCCTGGAAAGGAAAAATAATTTCCTTTTCCCAATTACTTTGCTTTTGTTTGCAGTTTGGGAGCAGCAAAAGCTTGGATCCCATGGACTTCAAAGAGACAAGCAAAGTAAATGCAGGGACTTTTTAACAGAACAAAATTAAACAAAAACCCCAGTCAAAGACTAACTCTATCAGTATTGTCTACACATTTGCAGTATTACATAAAAGCAATGAAAGTTTGTAATTGCATCAGAAGAAAAAAATGTTAGGAGTTATTAGACAGCAAATAGCATACACAAAATACAAGACAATGATACTGTATCTTTAAACACTTGCATGCACACCCAACACCAATTGAAATATATCTTTATTTGTATTACCTTAGCTTTTTATTTCATTCAACAATCAGTTTTCATTTTTTGCCTTCCAAATCTTTTCAGTCTGAATGTCGCATCGTCTGCTGGAGTCTAGATCTGTGTATATCTGCACTATCTCATTGATCTCTAAAAAGTGACATTGATGCCAACTGCCAGAGCTGGTACCCATGCCATCTGCTAGTGACGTCACGGGGCAGAGAAAACCACGTGAGCCTTTCTCCTGGGACCTTCATTCTGCACTGATCATCTGGCATCCCTCTAAGTGGGTACCAGCATTCATGTATCAACACAGAAGGTTAGACCGATAGAAAAAAAAAAAGAATAGAAAAAAATTCTGCACCAGCATTTCACATACAGTAGGTGCATTTCCACTGTAGTTGCTTCTTTTTAGCAGTCTAGCTGCATGGATAGACATGCCAGCATTTGGTGCTATCCCTGCCTACAGGTACAGCTGCCCTCTGGTTGTTAATATGGCATTGTTTATATGAGAAATGCTGTCCTGTATTGATCTGAGCCCCTCCAGTGCACCTGGTACCCAGGGACAAAAAGAGAAGGCAAGGAAAGGAAGGCAGTAATGGAGAAGTAATGCTGGTGCTATAATACATAGCACGGTCACAAAAAGTAGTTTTTGTGTGATGCTGCTGGGTGTGATTTTTAGGGTGTGGGGTTCTTTTGAGTACAGCTTGTTGCCCCAGAGCAGAGAATAATAGGAGCAAACCTCAGGCCATCTGTAAAAAATCCTTCCTTTGCATCCCTTGGTGGTTTTTGACATTGCAAAATAAAAGAGGCATTTATAGAAACCTGGACATACAGCATGAAGGTTTAACAAATCATGCCTTTTTTTCTGAAGCATGTGGCAAGGCTTGCTGACCTGCTCTGGCATGTTGCAATGTGACTGGAGTGCACCTGCTCAAAAGTGTAACAGGATTCTCAAAGGGTTTGGCCCCTGCCATATTTTCTCAGTCTGCCTGGCCTTTTTGTGAATGTTTCCCCAGTATCTCTTTACAAATGGAGTTATTCCCTTTGGAAACCTCCTAAAAATCTCACCCTCTTCTGTTTTCATACCTGACTTCTCTTTTCTTCATGCCCTTGTTTCTCCTGTCAGCTGCCCTCTCCTGTGCTCCCTGCTCTTCCTCCTTTAACCCTTTTGTCTCTTTCTGCTGGCAAAACACTGTTAAATGAAGCTGACAAAGACTTAGCTCAGCCTTGCCATGAAGCTTATGACAAACTCCACCTTCATGTGTTAGGGGTTTGTGGTTTTTTTTTTTTAATTTAAGGAGTGGCATGTCACATGTAAGCGATATCAAGAGAATTACAGGGGGAATGATGTGTCACCTTAGAAACATTTTTTTGTAAAATTTGGTTTCATTATTATTGTGTTTCACTGCTTTTTTGTAACTAAATAATCTCTATATTAAAATAATGAGTGACTGAGTATGCTTTTAGTATTAAAATAATCCCTGGCAGAGCTGCTATTGTTACGGGTCTGTGTCAGCATTTCCATTATAAATCCTGGTTTTGAAGGGTTTATATTTCATCTGCTTTAATTCACACTGGTCCAAACCTTGGCATCAATGTTCTCAGCCCTCATCCAATTATTTTTTCTTTCACAAAGTTTCATTTAAATATGTTGGGGCATTTTTTTGATTAGAGACAGGAACAAAAAATAAGACTGCAGTACAGAACAACACGTGTGTGGGAAGATCATGTTTTAAACATCTATATGTATGTGCTCAATGATTTTACAGCCTTTCATTAAAAAAAATCTCACTCCAAACCTTGAGGATTTTTGTTTGTTTTGTTTTTTTTTTGTTTTATTTTAAAGAAGTAAGGCATTCAGGTCACTCATTCTTTATAAAACACAGGCTTTTTTTTTTTTAGTTTTTGTTTATTAAGAAAATTTATCTGAAGTGACAAAGATGTTAAAACTTAAGGGGAAACTGTTCAAAAAGAGCAAGTGCTGTACTATTCATAGCATTTGTTTCATTTTACTGCAACTGTTACAATCTGTGTAACAAAGGAGAGGGTAGAATTCCATTATTCTCAATAGGAATTTATGTATTAAGATTTATATTGTTAAAGGTTCTAGGGGTTGGCAACCTTTTCAAGGATTTTGCATTTTCAAAGTATTAAAAAATGCATGATAATCTAAAAATGAAAAGTCCTAGAGTAACCAACACTGTTTCAATACATACTGAAAATACCATGAGATACTGAAGGAAAGGTTGACATTGTAATAGCTCTGTGTTTAGCGAAGGACCAACAAAATTTTCAGTTATATCACACAGAGCCCAAAATACATGAAGACATTTTCTCCATCCTTTTTTATTTTTGAAGTAGGTGATTTTTTTAAAACAACTCAAATGCATTTTTGAACAGCTTTTATACTGCTACTAAAATCAAAATTGAATTACTTTGTGTTGAATGATTCCCTCTATAGGAGTAATATTACAGTTTCACACATTCCTAATCCATCATTTGACCTTTTTAATATTTTCAAATAAATTGTGGAGAAACAAAATAGCTGAGATATCAAGGTTTAAAAAGCCTCTACTGTGCATGCATAATAACTTTTCGTAAGGATTTTACTACGCATTTTGTATTATGGATCCATGATATGCAAATAGGTACTGCTGTTAATATGCATTCACAGCATACCCGATAACTGCTGCTTTGCTGTCTACTGTGAATGCATGTTAGGAATAATACACAAAATACAGTTAAATGAACTCTATAGAATGGTTGCACAGCACCAAATATGTTATAGAAAACATATCACACATTTTTTTCCTCTACCTGGATTGTCTCGTCTTGAATAAAAAGTGAGTTTATTTCAAATGCAATATTATAATAATACTTTAATATTAATACATACAAATAATAACACAACCAAATATTTATAGATTCATTTAAATAGTACTGATTCATTAATAGATTTGCTGAAATAATACTGAGTTCCAAGGACTGTGGAACCTCCATGGTGCATGAGGGGGACTGACCCAAACTGCACTGCATTCAATGTGAGTCCTTCAAGTAAGTTCAATATGCTATCATCGGAGCCCTGGGGAATGTCTTACTCTTTTTCTTTTTTTCTCTCTCTTTTTTTTTTTTAATTTTTTAATCATCCTCTGCTACCCTCTCCTAGCTCGCCCATACCTCCCCATTTCACTGAAACAGGAAAACCATATCAAATTAAGGAACTTAGGAACATTTTGAAGTGTGGTAGCCTTGGTCATTCACTGGGGGCAATGGGACCCTGTGGGCAGCAGGAAACTGTTCAGAAGGGGAAGACAGCTAAATATTTTTCTTTTATTTATTTCCTCATCTTTTTAATGTACGCACTAGACATCACTACAACACAGTGACAATTATGTGATGCCAAACTCCCTCTTCCACGCTCATGACCTGGCACGAGTTTGCCCTCCTGCTATAGCACCCACATGCACTGCTCAAACACCTGAGCAATTGCTGCCTTGGGAGTGAGACTGGGGGGAAATGTATGCGTAGTGCATCCTAAATTGCAAAGACAGACCACAGGGGACAAATACATGGGTAAGAGTAGAAAACAGTGGCTCTGGTCTCCTGCCGGGTTTAATGCTAAAGAGGAGATGGGAACACCTGTTTGGCTGGAGTTTTGTGTGTGCTTTTGGGGTTTTGGTTGGTTGGTTTAGGGTTTGTTTGTTTTGGGGTTTGTGGTTTATTTACTTTTAATTTTAATTATATTGTTTTACAAATATATTCAAAAGAGGACAGTATCTTGGGCAGGGACCCTGGTCTGCCAGCCTCGGTGAGTTTCGGACTGGTCAAAAAGTGAGTTTCAGACTGGTCAGATTTGGGGCTTTCTTGGTGAAGGCTGGGCTATGTCTCCACAAAATGAGCTGCTGGGGAAAAAACCAGAGCAATATGCCACATGCGTGTTGCATGCCAGCTGCCTATCCTGTGTGCAGCTAGCACACCAAGGGACCAAAGCGATGTGTCTCTCTCTGTGAAGACCTGCCTCTCCATATCCCCTGTATGGTGCTGTTCCCATTAAGCTGACTAAGCACTCTTCTGCCACTGCTAAGACAATATATGTCCTTCTCCCAGGACAGATTACAAGACATCAATAAGGACCCCTGGCTACAGAGGACACCAATAAGGACCCCTGGCTTCAGAGAAATAAACTACATTAGCTCAAGAGGATTTGATTCAGTCTGAAAATACAATTTTAACCAATCTGCCAGTGTGGCAAAATAAAGTGTTTTGCATTAGGCCCCCTTTAATAAGGATCTTGATCTAATCAGATATCCTTAGTTTCATGTTTTCAATAGGCTGTTAGTCACAAATAGATAAGAGCTGAAAGGGATTAGTTACTCTATTTGGGAGTTATTTGAGTAAAGCATGAATGTAGAATCTGAAAATGGTTGCTAACTGTAATTGCTTGTGGTTAAACAAAAATTAGTTTGTGACCCAAAATTACCCTAAGATTTCTGAAACACATGACTAGAATAGGTCTTGTGTAGATACAACATACATTTGGGATAATGTTATTAATTTTGAGCTACTCCTTGTTCACACAAATGTAAAGGAGTTGAGATGGTGGAACCAAATAATGTAAAAATGGAAAATATCTTTGTTTTTTTTGAATCACCAAGAAAAGCAGAGGCACGATATGGCCTGAAAGTTTTAGTACCAGATCAAGAGATGATGTGCACTTTGCCGGAATATGGGATTTAAGGTACTTCTCTCCCTGGGGTAAAATATTCTAGTCAGATCAGTTATGGAGCTATGTCATTTAAAACTGCAGGGTGTTAAGATGATTGCTATTGCTTTGCAGTGTGAAGCAGCCCTTTGGTACACCTGAGAAAAGGGTTTTTTTCATTCACCCTTGCTGACTGGAGTTGTCACACTCTCTGCTACCCTAGCTTGAGGATGGTCTGAGATCAGTAAGTTTGTAAATATTTAGAAGCTGCTGCAGGGACACTGGGTTAAAGGACACTCCCTGACACTGCTTATCAACATTCATTCTTTAATGGTAATCTCTGTCAAACAGCTAGTCAGTGATGATGACTTTCCTCCTTTTCTT
The DNA here is from genome assembly GCA_013400175.1 of Phainopepla nitens. Taxonomy (NCBI): domain Eukaryota; kingdom Metazoa; phylum Chordata; class Aves; order Passeriformes; family Bombycillidae; genus Phainopepla; species Phainopepla nitens. The sequence goes on from VXBQ01012682.1 coordinate 46,777, forward strand.
CTGCTGATGCCTACAGTGATTCACAGGTGTGCTTCCTCTGTGGTTGCATTTTGAGACTCTCTGCTCCAACAATGCATGTTTGTTCATGGACCTTGCAGCTAGTCCCTTTTAGTAGATATAGTGTTGCCTAAAATCAGATAAAACAAAACTTTCAACAGTGTTAAAATAGTCAGCTAAAAAGCCAGTCTTCATTGAAATCTTCCAGATGCCCCCGTCGTCATGGGCACATTCAGCATTGGATTTCTACAATTTTTATAAGTTTAATAAATTAGCATATTTAAAAAATATTGTTCAATTAGAAGAGCAATTGATTAGGTAATTTCCTCTGGGTTCTGCCCCATCTGAGTTGTTCCAGGGGCTTCTTTGCTCCATTTCTTGTTATGTCTTCTGAGTTCTAGTGGAAAACAAAATGTCCTTGTCAGGCTTCTTCTTCTTAAGAATATGACTGAACAGAATTTCAAGTACACTTTAGAAGAGTTTGCTTATTTTTCTGAGAGAAAGGGTAGGAAAAAAACCAGGAGCTATATAACTGTGTATTAACAGTATGCAAAAAATAAATGAAAATATATTTTTTCATATATATCTTGAAAATATATTTTTTCATATATTTTTTGAAAATATATGAAAAATGTATAAAAAGCAAAAATCTTTCGGCATCAATAGTGTGGGTGTGTGTGACCTCAGAAGAGACCTGCACTGCTTCCCCTTCCCCAAGGAGACCCCAGAGCTGTGTTGTCTGGAAGAAAACTTCCATAGACTTGCTTGCCATCTCTCTAAAGCTAATGGGCTACTTTCTTCTCTCCACTGCAAATCTCTCTCAGTATGAGGTGCCTGATGAGATAGTACCCCTAAGTCAGCTGCATAGATGTTCCCAAAATTTTTTTCTCCCTTTCTGCAATCTTCTCCCTGCGACAGGGTTATCCACCCCACATGGAGTGACGACGTGCTGCACTCTACATGGTGTGGTCATGCTGGGGCAAAGCCTGTCCAGGAAGTGATGGGAGCTCTGAGCACATGGCTACAGCACAGACACAGAAGAGCAGAGTGGCCTTACAGAAAGCACATGCCACAAGATGAGCAGTTTGCTTAGTACGCAACATCATATACATGTATATACGCATTCTATAAATTAAATGCAATATGCTATGTAAGAGATCTTGTTTAAAGATCACAATTACCTTAAACACTGTTAAGATCACTGAAGGACTTTGCCCACTCTAGCAAACAGTATAAAGAAGCAACTCTTAATCTGCAACCACCCAAGCCCACCCCCCACCTGTCCTCCCCAGCCATCCTCCTACCTGTCCCCTCTACCTTTCTTATTTCTTTCTCTCTCTCTCACGTTTACTGTTAAATAAAATCCATACTATTGACGTGGACATATGGTCTCATTTGCACCTTAATTTAGGTAGAGGCATCTCTCTAGTAATTGGATCTTAAAATGCGAGGAAACCATGAAGTTGAATTAACGATGACTTGACGGAAGCGTAAAATAAAACTTAAGTGTAACATTGGGCAGTTCCCTTCCAGGAAATTATAGGATGCTTTGTAAGGGCGACTTTGTCAATGTTCCTTGCAAACTTTATAAGAAAGTCTGACACTTTCATTATTTGCAGCAGACCTTTGAAACTCAGCAGGGAGAAAGTCCTCAGACTGGAGAAGCGATTTCTTTACTAAGTGAAGACTTTACTAAGTCTTTACCGGACTTCACTAAGTCCAGGTGGGCTGTGAGTTCATATGTAGGAATCATCATTTCCTTCTTCTTATAAGCATGAACACTTTAGGAAAAAAAATTAATAAAAGTAAAAAACCCCAAACTTTAAGCCTATTTCTCAGACTATTAAAGGTGAGAAGGCAAGTAGCTGACAGAAGTAAATGCCACAGCTACACTTGCTTATGGAACCTCCATTCTCTCAACACACAAGTATGCAGGTAGTTTTCATAACAGCTCAGCAGAGGTGCTTGTTTATAGGAAATAATATGAAGCGTTTAGCAGGATGACTCAGGCTTACTGTAATGGATATATCTGCTCCTTTTGATTTTCCTTTTATTATCTGAATTTATAACAGGACAGAACTTTTAGGACAGGACTTTTCCTGAGATACTGGTGTGATTAAGTAAATTTTAATTCAAAAAGCAGAAAAGCTCTGCAATCAGGCATCCCAAGCTGTTAATGAACTAGAGCCTCCCTTACGTTTCTCAAATCTGTATTACACTTTTGACTGGTCCTAGCATCCATGATTGCCAAGCAACTTTGCAACATGTGATAATGTTTGCACTTAAAAACCTTACTAGAGGTCTTTCCTTATTGAAAAGAAAGGTAATTTTGGATTAAGAAAACCAAAAAGCAAAATAAGCAAACCTAAGTTAGTACCAGAATTAAATGTTTATAGGAATGAAGCAGGGAAATGCTACTTTCTCGGAGGAAAAGGGAGGCATAAAGATCTTACAGCACTGATCCGGAACTTTTTCTACTGATCTAAAATGCAAATGTTAGGAGTCATGAAGAGTCCAAATATCTATTTGATAGACATTCCAGAAATTATTTTTCAGAGAGATTAGGTGATGTATGCAGTTACTGAATCATCTAGGCTTCCTGCTTTTTCTTGTTACACAAAACCACATGCATCTTTCACTGATTTGAAAGCAGTGGAAGGTGGACAGTTCTGTACTTTGAAGGATCTTAACCATCTTATTTTACCTCAAGACTAGCCAGAACATTTGATGTCTTTTACCCACAGGATCAATTTTCCCCTGAGAGTCCTGGAGATTTGGTGGTGGAATTCCACTGCAAATAGAACAGGAATTTATAAAACTGTTTTCTGGATTCTATCCTCAAGCTTCTGTGAAAGTGAAAGGCACAGCTAATTTCATCTTAGCTGCAAAATGGTGCTGAATGATATTTTCCCAAAATAATTTTGGAAAACCTGATGTTTAAAGAAGAATTTTTTCAGTGATGAATAAACAATTCTATTACTTCTAGCTGCAGATCTACTTTCAGAGTAACTGATGTATTTCATCTTTATAAAAATCCATTGTAATTGTGCTTTTCACCAAATATGCTGAACAAGCAGACACACTGGTGTTGTAAGGTTCAAATTTCTTAAGTTCTTAAACTAACAAATTCAATTCCCATATATACAATTATACAATTAAAGAAGTAGAGTCAAGAGAGGATTTTACTTACAGCTGCATAGAGGTTTTTTATAAAATACATGCACACTCTCTCAGAAACAGCATTGTCTAAACAGTCAATCAAGTTTTCCAAAATGAACATGACATAGTGATCTGCTGTAAAGGAAAATGAGGTTATCATGCACTTAAGGGCAAGATGAAGTAAACAGTATTTTCTGTAATTAACATCCTTCATGTCTGAGCAATCTCTGAGGAGTTGTCTTACAGCTTGCCAGCTTTCTTGTCCACCAATCATCATGAAAATCAGTGCTTCATGCCACAGTTTGAGTATACAGTGTTGGTTTTGAAGGTAACCACTCTGTCAAGTGATCTCACCTAACAGGATGTGCAAAGGAAATTGCATATCTTTGGCAGCCTGAAGTTTTCATTTCAATCCTTTGGCTGACTGAGGGCTAGTTTGAATCTCCAAACAGTTTAAAACAGCCACGGCCATGAGGCACCTAGTAGTTTGGCAAAATCCCTTTCCTAAGAAGAGAGTGTGGCTTGCTGAGCCTGAATCCTGCTTGTGTTTCCCCTCTGCTGTGCTAGTGGCTGTATTCGTTTTCTACCTAGCTAGTGTGGCCTTACTGTGACCTGCTTCTTTCAGCTCTTGAAGTGCTGGGAAAAGTTCATATAAGGCATAGTTTGCAAAATGCTGAAACAGTCAGTGGTCAGCTGAAATGGTACTGAAGATGCACATATTTTTGCAATTTAGAAATCCTTTTTTTCTTCCCATGGTATTGTTCCCAATGTGAGACAATATGTATCTGATGTATCTAGCTTTATTGTGGGTTTTTTCTGATCATCTTTAATTTAGTTGGGTTTTTTTTAGTTTTTTTTTAGAAATACGTATAGCAGTTCAAGTCTTAATACTGCAGTGTGTCCATGAGAGAAAAAGGAATTGCACTTACCAAAATGTTCAAAGGCATGCATCTTGAAGAGTGTAGTATGGTATGTTCAGGGTTTCACTCCTGTGTTCAGGAATTTTACGTGTGACTTGGGTTGAAGTGTGTTTTCTGCCTAGAGAGGCATGTTGGAGTCTGCATTCTGCATTTGGACCTGTAAGACATCTTGCCATGTAAAGCTATATAGGTAAGATTTCTCTCAAAAGGGTACTTTGCTATTAATTTTGAAGACAGCTGATGTTAGCAGATGGTGACTAGAATAGCCATCTCTCCCAGTATCTCTAAATCCTTAAACAGTGTGAATACAGGCAGTGCAGTAATGATTTGGTGAGGCAACATAGGAAATATACTTGGCATTATGGCATGAGGCCAAATCCTGAGAGATTCATAGTTCCTGCACTATGTCTTGAAGGCTGGGTGCTGGAAGAATGAAATCTGTGATGCTCAGGTTGGTGGGGTTTGGAGTAAATATTGCTTTCTATTAAATTTGTTATTCATTTGGTTCTTGTGGCACAAATTAACAATAAGGGTTTTTTGCAGAGGCTCTGTGCAAATGCTGTTACTCCCATAGAAACAGAAATCTTGATTATGAAGAAGATATTTGCAGTTTCACCTTGTAACATAAAGTGGCAAAAAAAAAAAGGAAAAAAAAGAAATTATTTTGTTTCAGAAGAATGTGTTTATTTTTTGGCAAAAATCTTTGTGTTTTAAGTAATGTAAAGTTTTAGGCTCTGTAATGAAATTTCATTCTAAGAAGAAGGTACTTAGGAAAAGTAAGACCTTTAAATCACTTCAAAGGTATCTGAGAGGATGCTTCTTTTAAAAATTGCATATAATACATAAAATCAAAACCAGAGCATTTCTTAAAAAAATTATTGATTTGAAACAAATATTCACTGGAAATTTTTCATTGCAGAATGTACTTTTTTTCTTTGTTTTTGTTTCATATCTGATGAAAACAAAATTTTAAAAAGGGATCTTTGTCCAAACAAAGGAATGTCTCAGTTTGCCTAATGCACTGAAATCCTTATGGCACCTGGCTTAAATCATTATTTCCAAAAGGCAAACCTCTTTCAGCCATGTATTGTGGATTTGCATTTTTTACTTTTTTAATCCATTTTTCTATCATTTACAGTATTCTACAATTCAGATAGTCTATGTTTCTTATTTAACTACCATATCTAAATGTTTCTACATGCTCCCCAAATATTTTTTTTCCTTAAATCATCAGCAATTCTTGGAAGCAGAGGTTCTGGCTTCCTTATACCCTCAATTCCATTTTGCCAACCCAACACAAAAAAATAGCCTTTGTTTGAAAGTTTAATGCTCATAATTGGTAGAATTGTCAGACAAATTGGAATACCAGTTAAAATTGGCAGGGCTATCATTATTTAGAAGTGCTGTGGTCTAGTGTTAACTGCTACTAAACCTTATGGTTTGTGAAAGAGAGGGAGTAAGGAGATTTATACACACAAACAACCTCCATTCTCTTCCATTTTAAATGACAAAGGTCCATAATAATCCATGTTGTCAATATGTGCTTCGGGACAGTTTAATCCATGAAGACACTGATGAAAAGTTAATGACTATTTATGCACAAAAGTAGCATTATGGAACAAAAACTATTAAAATGGCTAAATTCCATCTGCATTTGGAAAAGTACTCAAAGCACCATGGATTTTCATTTGTGTTGTGCAAGAGAAATCTACTTTATTTTACTTTCTATACTTGTGAAAGTTACCTTGATCTTCTTACAACACATGGCAAATGGAGATCTCACAGCATTGTATGAACTGAAATTTAGCTTCAGTGCCTGCTGGTTCTGGGAGTGTTTCATAGACAGAGGAGCTATTGCTCAAGTTCCCACGGTGAGTCAGTTGTACAACGAGAAATACAGAAATACACTGAGAGCCCAGCAACTTTCACTCTCTGCACGTGTGCCCTTCCCATTGACACTATCTGAATTCTGAGGTGATCATGGAAGGAAACAATTTTCTCCTTCAGCCTCAAAGGAAAATAAAAAAATCTCTATTCAGACTATGTACTTAAAACATATGTTCCTGACTGAAACCATAAGGGATTGCTTCCCAGAGGTGAATGCTGTGAATATTCCTGTGAATATCGCTGCAAATTCCATGCACGCTGCTACCACATGCACATAATACAATTTATATCTGCAAATTATTTTATCTACAAGTAATTAGGAAAAAAGGGTGCTCAGGCAGCTAGAGAACCACTTTAGAGCCCGGTGTGTCCAAGTCCCAAGTATAAATGTAATATTTCCATTTTCTAAGCACAAATATATTTTCCACTTTTATGTTTTCTCCAGGGCTGATTAACTTTTCAAATATCTTACCAGTGATAGATTGAGACAAGGGTGATGGTATTGATGATTATTTATCTGAGGCAATGGTTGTGTGAGCTAGAAGAGGATAAACAGAAGGCAGGGCAGAAAAATAGAAGGTCGGGAACACTGCTGCCTATGGAGCACGTGGAGGTAATGTAGAACGGCAGAAACATTTTTCTATTCCTCTCCAGCCCAATGTAGCTCAAGTATTTCTCAGTTTATACCACAGCCAGATCACAGTCTGATAAAATCAGTCTAGACCCAACTGCACTTCCTCTTCTATTCCAGAGAAATTGAATAATTCATTTTCACGTAAGTCAGATGTTGGTGTATGGTCAAAAAACCCTGTCCCTTGATCAAATCTTGCAGGCTAATGCTTTATTTAACCTTTGTTTATGTAAAGCTAGAGTCAAATATGACAAATATGTCTCTGCTCTTACAACAGAAAAGGTGTGAATTTACATGACTTACATAGGAAAAGTGATTTAAGAATCAGCTACAGACTTAACCTTCATAGTTCCCATTGTGTTATTACACAAAGATAAATTCAATTCTGGATAAGTAAAATGATGAAAAAGATAAATAATTAAGATACTTTAAGAGAAATTAACTGATGAAAAAAATCTTTAACTGAAAACAGTGTTTTCTTTCAGCTTTTCACTCAATAGGTATTTCTCTCTTTTAAGTGAATGGCAATGATTTGTTCCTCTCTACTTCATACATCAAAGCAGAAAAGGGTCAGCTTCTGAAATTTAAATGTAATTTTTCTGTTGAAAATACTGTGAGGGAGTATATCAATGAAATATTTCAACATTTCATCATGGCTGGGATTGAAAACAAACATGGAATTTTTATGATAACTCACTGGAAGAATTCTCTAATATCATTTCCCCCAACTATTTCAAAGTACTCTGCAACCGCAACTTCATTTTAACCTGTTACATCACAGGTTTATTGTTTCTGTCTTAATGTGGTACAGTGAGGTATCCCCCAACAAGCTGAGCAAAGGACTTTGAAATACAATAAAAAAGAGGAATCCAGACCTTTTTCTCTCCAGTAGGGATGCGGTGGTTTAGTTTCATTTTTCTGACCTGCACTAGTGACCTGCACGTGTCACTGAAGCACTGAATTGCTTCACACCTTGATTTGTATTAGAGATGCTTCTTGTTGCTGCTTTGGGCAGCTGTAAACCACAGTGTCCCAGCCCTGGGATACTCCATTGCTATAAATCTTAATATGCCCTCAGTGTGGTTCCTTGTGCAGATGCCCTCTCTGAGCTGCTCCCCATCAATGTGGGAGCAGAGAGGAAAGCAGCACTCTACTCCTGTAAGAGGGATGAATAGCAGTCTCAGTTTGCTTCTCTGGATATCTTACGTGGGTGAAAAGGCATCCTTATGTTTGGAGTCCCCAGAGGCAAAGAGCTGAAGACATGGAGCTTCAGTACAGAAAAATTATTTTCCTATTTTACTGTTATTTCCCGAATCATTATTTTTATTTTTTACTTAGGTGGTTTGCATTTACCATACTTATTAATTCTATTGTTTGCCTTTAGGGCTTCTCTGTGCTTTTTCTCCACCATTAGTCTGTTCTCCTTTTTTTTCCCCCCAGTGATTTCATATGTGATCTTTATGTTAATTTAGCCTGATAGTTGTCCCCTTGTCCATTGTGGATGCAATTGTTTCTAAGAGATAAACAGTATTAATTAATTTATTGGGTAAAAAAGAGCATGTGTATTATACTACGTCTATGCTATTGCTTGATCACTAGAGTGATCAAGTTTTCCTTAAACTTTTTTTCATTCCTTTTGCATTCTAGCCTTATAAGGAATTAGAAAAGAGACTAAATGAACTTCCAAGAGCCATTCACATCTACAAGACATAGGACCACATAGACATATAGTCCACAATTCAGAACATAGTAATTTTTGGTGTTTATTTAGACCTATGATCATTCTTATCTCATATGTATTTTCTAGCATTAGCCTTTGATGAAGAGAGACGCCTAAAGTCTGTACATGAAGGTTAAAAAGAGATTACTCTTATTAAATCTCAACCTGTTCTCTAACAGTTGCTGAATTTTGAGAGCCCTGAAGCATGACCCAAAAAGCATTACTAAAATTAATCATGGTAACTCTGATATGCATATCAATTCCTTTTTCCAAACATACATTTTGATAATCCACTTCTTGTGGTAGTGTGTTGTCTAGTCTAAGTACCTATTGAGCACAGTCCATTTAAGATGTTTAATTTTGGGGTTTTTTTCTGTTTAAACCCCTAGTGTGATGAAAAAATCAGTCACATCTCAGCTTTAGCAAAACAAAGATGTTTTAGCCGTCCTTTTGCCTTCTCTTTTATCACTGAGTCTTTTATTCCTCAATTTAGAATGAACAGACTTGTTCAAAACCCATCAAAATCCTTGATGAATTTCTGGCAACCGTTGCTGTATTGCCATAAGGCTTCCTAGTGCTGTGCCCTTCCTCCAGACATTACTGAGTCAGTACACAACCAAGAAAAAGACTGCAAATAAGCTCAGCAGCGTGGTACATATTCTGTTGTACTGAGGCCACCCATCCTTCCCTCAGCAAGGGAGGGAGGGGGATCTTTAAGTGTAAAGAAAAATATACTGGAAAACAGTGCCCCAGCAGTGTGCTTATGGAAATCATTCATTTGGAAGCAGCAGAGTGACTTTAGGCAGGTAAGGTCCTCCTTCAGAGCAGGGCAAAGGAGAGGAGCATCACATAGATCTTGTTCATGCTTTGCTCACATTATTTTTGAATAGAATACTAATAAATAGTGAATAGTATATAGCAAAATATACAGCTAACAGAACTCAGTAGTCAGTCTGCTGCTTTACTTGCCAACAAAAAACAAAAGTGAAAATGTTAACATGTGAATGATGCTCTCTGTATGAAGAGGTGCCATGTTCCAAGCATAAGTGCAAACTAAACCCACATTTGTGTGAATCGCTAATTACAAGGGTGAAAACACTGTCAATCTTAACACTCATCCGGGTTTCATCTTAGATACCAAATGGGTCTTGCTGTTCTATATGTTAAGAAAACTCTTGATTTCACAGTCCTGACAAGAGAATGAATATCAGCCAGAAGTAAGTGGAAGGGCATAAACATATCACGATGGAATTTTATTAGCATCACTTTATAAGTATTCTGAACACAATCAGAAAAAGGAAAAAGAAAGAAAAAGAGAAAAAGAAAAAGAAAGAGAAAAAAGAAAAAGAAAAAGAGAAAGAAAAAGAAAAAGAGAAAGAAAAAGAAAAAGAGAAAGAAAAAGAAAAAGAGAAAGAAAAAGAAAAAGAGAAAGAAAAAGAAAAAGAGAAAGAAAAAGAAAAAGAGAAAGAAAAAGAAAAAGAGAAAGAAAAAGAAAAAGAGAAAGAAAAAGAAAAAGAGAAAGAAAAAGAAAAAGAGAAAGAAAAAGAAAAAGAGAAAGAAAAAGAAAAAGAGAAAGAAAAAGAAAAAGAGAAAGAAAAAGAAAAAGAGAAAGAAAAAGAAAAAGAGAAAGAAAAAGAAAAAGAGAAAGAAAAAGAAAAAGAGAAAGAAAAAGAAAAAGAGAAAGAAAAAGAAAAAGAGAAAGAAAAAGAAAAAGAGAAAGAAAAAGAAAAAGAGAAAGAAAAAGAAAAAGAGAAAGAAAAAGAAAAAGAGAAAGAAAAAGAAAAAGAGAAAGAAAAAGAAAAAGAGAAAGAAAAAGAAAAAGAGAAAGAAAAAGAAAAAGAGAAAGAAAAAGAAAAAGAGAAAGAAAAAGAAAAAGAGAAAGAAAAAGAAAAAGAGAAAGAAAAAGAAAAAGAGAAAGAAAAAGAAAAAGAGAAAGAAAAAGAAAAAGAGAAAGAAAAAGAAAAAGAGAAAAAGAAAAAGAAAAAACCTACTGCAATTTGCAACATATGCATGTCCTGTTGAATCTTTTTAATAAAAGCAAACCTATCAAAGGATGGGTTTTATCAAATGCCTTAAGCTACATCTCATGTCCTAGTACAATTACAATTTAAAGGTAAACTCTTTAAAGCGCACTACAGACAATCAGAACATTACCATCTAGTATCTACTCATTATTTAAGAGGCACCTGTTGAGTTTTTTTAAAATCTTTACATACTAATCTCTGAAACGTTTTAGACCTTAAAAAGAAAGCAGCTGCAAAACTCTCAGCAGGTGGGGAGGCCTGAACACTATAATAAATAATTTGGATCCCATGTGACTCCAGGATCCTGCAAATCTAGAAAGAGCAAAGGTGATTTACTTTTAAATAAATATTTTAATTTTCATGATGTTGAATGACATAGCCATTAGTGCGTATTAGTATTTCAAACAAAAATGACAACTCCTTGAAAAATAAATTTTAGCTTTGGCTGTTCCATAAACTGCTCTTTCAATTTGAGCTATTTTAAGGGGGTTTTAACTTTCCTTTGTTTCCTAGAGCCTAAATCAAAGGACTTCAGGTTATCAGTTTAACAGTATTTTATTCCAATGTTTGGATAGGAAAAAAAAATAAATAAGAAGTTATCCTAGAGTTTCAAACTATGAGAAAAGTATACAGCTCAACTTCTTGTTGAATCTGGAATGATAAAGGCCCTTGGAATTTAATTACATGTAAATCTCATTTATTGTTTCAATTTAAAATGTAAAGCAAAACATTTGCTAATGCTTTGGATTTCTTTTTTTTTAATAATGGAAGACTATGATGTGTGAGCTGTCTGAATTTCTGGTAATAGAAGTCCTCTGTTGATTTTCATAACATCTTTGACTTGTTTCCAACCTACATCTGTAAGGTAGGTTAACTTAAGATACATTCAAACTCTCAAGAAAATGCTCTGTAGATGTTTCACATTAGTTAAAACAATGGTACATGACTGTGGGAAAAAAATTAAACAAGTGGAAGATGAAAAAACCTGGGAGCTGTGGAAGATTTCCAGTTAGCCTGAACTTATGTGAAAGAAGAGGGTTCACTTTGCTTAATGCCTTTCTAAACCTCTTAGGAAGGTCTTTGGCTCCAAGACTACCTGTAATAAACTGCGCACTACAGTGCTGCTGGTAGTTAGTGTAGCTTCATTTGATGGGGGGATTATTTTCTTACAGCCAGGTGCTGTTTGGTTTGTTATGCTATGAGGATGGGCTTTTTTCTCTGTCCTAAGAAAGGTGAAATGTAGAATAGACCCTACCTAGCACATTGACCTTCACATCTTGGCAGGCTTTGGTACCTAAGGTTCTACGAGCATGATGTTCTGCATGCCATTACTGGGGCATTAGTGTGGGGAACTTGCTGCACCTTCCAGATATTGGCATGGGGAAGGAAGACAACAGATCACCTGAGGCTGGGCAAAATACCTGTGGAGGGGCAGGGCAATGACCTTCCCTATTCCCAGGGTAAGGATTGCAAGGGAGAGGCGGTGCCAGATGGGGAATTGAAAGTTCCCTGTTGAAATGGATCAGAGACAAAGTGAAATTCAAGACCAGGGAAAGGCTCTGCAAGCAGTTTCTTCTTCAGCTACTCTTAATTTTCCTTGAACAACCCATTCAGACGTGATCTAATGAGGCTGCAGAATTAAAGAGTATATATAGCAGATCCCGATTCCCGGGATTTAAGTGCAAACCTTAACAGAACATTCAGGTAGAGCAAAGTGAGTGTTTTCCTCCAGATTATCTTTCATGGATATATAAACAGCTTTTGCTGCAAGATGTGTCAACTATGGAGCTCAGAGTCACAGCCTGCAGCACAGCAAACTGGCTTTTCCTGGAGCTCATAATGTGATAATTAAATTGCTAACAGGCACCTTAGTGATGGCATTTGCTAGGGATGTGCAAGACTTCTTACAATCATACCTTTCTGTAGGAAACCTATCAGTAGAGTCAGAATCAGGGTTTTTTTAATATATTTTCTTCAATTAGTACATTAAATTTTTATGTGGAGTGAAATGGGACAGGACGTGTTTCCCTTCCACTGCACAATGATTTATTACCCCAAAAAGACTGCAGAACTAATTAGCAGAGTAATTAATTAATATAAATTTGCATATTTGCATTTGCAATTAGTGCAGCCAACTGATTAGTCTGAAAATGGGAAGTTTGTCTCATTAGATGTTAGTGTCTGCTGGACCGGAAAGCGGCTGCCAGATGAGGCGAAAAAGCATAGAATAAGCAAGAGTGTGCGTGTGCACACGCGCAGGCTCATAATTGTCTTTTGTTAGAGGAACGGAGTGCAAATATGTGGTCTGAGATACTAAGACTTCTGGGGGGTTTTAACACTCTCTTCTTGCTTTTCATTCTTAATTCCTTTTTCTGCCTGCTTTTCCTGTTCATTTACTTCCTGCGGTGAGTCACTGCAACCATGAAACTCATTGATGGTTCTGTACAGTCAGATCTTTAAGGCAGGGCAGCTGCTGCAGATCTCCTAGTTTTGGCACTGAAGGGAACCTGTAAGAAGCCTTCTTTCAGCGTGATTGATGGGACAGGGCTATTTCCCATCTTACTAGTTACATCATATAATCAATTCCTAATGCTGAGAAGTCAAACTCAGTGGTGCCCAGAAAAGCCCAGGATAAGTAATTAGCTTTCTAGGTTGCTGTGCTGTCGTCTTTTCCTTGGACACACTTGTAGGTATGCCTCTTCGTACACATCAAAAGAGTCCTTATGTTCTGCACACCTGAACTTGGTATGACTGGACAGCTATTGTCCCAGGTTTTACTGATGTTTGAGAGGATACAAGTACAAATTCTGTCCCCTCTGGTATACCATCATTAGTTTGTAAAATCTGAGTGCAAACTGGGCCCAAGTCAACAGGAATATCTTAAAACTTGAATCTAATTTTTCTTTGAGATTTGCAGATGCTGATTACCTCTCAAGATGTCCCTATCCTATTTGATGTGTATGACATAATTGAAAATGTAATCATCCCTATGAAAAGAGGAAACCTCTATTTTTAATTTGTACACCTACATCAATGTATGACAATTTGTTATTATGATGTCTGTGTGGGACTGCAAGCAAAATTATTCTTTTCCCCCCACCAATCAGTAAATTTTAATTCTCTGTTTACTACAAAAATTCCAATATATACCTTCAGTATTAGAAAGCAATTACAAATTGAGAAAATATTATTTTCTAAAATATTATATCTAAACTATTATTATTGTCAATTATGAAATCCAATACTAGTAAGAAGGAATTTGTGAAGAAATATTTGATCAAGAAAGAACTAATATGGGCAAAGAACGCTACTTAAAAGAATCTTCTTACTACAGATGAAGACATAAATTTGACAGTCATTCTTTAAGAAGAATGTATCTTTTAAATTCTATCATACTCAATTGCACCATAAACAATTAGGAGAAAATATGAGCATAAATAAAATTTGTCCCATAGGAATGTCATCTCAGGCAAAAATTAAAATATTTGGAGGATCAGATAATCAAACTTACTTCCACCAAATTCATTACTATATTTGAAACATAATCAGATTTTCAAACACTTTCAGGACCAATAGAGGCAAATCATTTTTCATGCCCCATTCCCATGGAGTTCTCTATTTGCACCCTTTGGCAATCTTTAAAAATCTATCCCAGGTGAGAGTAATTTTGGACATGGATGCATATATGTGTATGAGGCAGCCCTGGTCTGGGACTATAGCACTGTGTTACGTAGGTGTTCACCATCACGCAGGATGGCATATTACAGGGACTCAGCATCACATGCACACAGCTGTCCTCCTGGCAGGTAAGAATTGCTTGGTTCCCCATCAGCCTGAAGTGCAGGTAGATGTGGGCTCTACTGAGCTGGTCTTAGTTTTAATTTACAGGCAGCTGTGAATTTGCTTTTGAATCTATATTGAAGCATCATTTGCCTTTACTTGCAGCTTTGCATTCTAGCACTGTTTCCAATTCTGACCATCAAAACTGTACCGAAATAAAAGGATGCTCTGGCCATTTAGGGAGATCCTTTTCACCCTTACCTCCCTCTCCCTCCAAATGCTGACTCAACAGCTGAGAAGGTGTTCACCCTCTTCCTAAACTTCTGTCTGCAAAATAGCAAAACATTCTGTTTTCATGAGGTCCAAATGTTTCATTTCACCTTTAATAAAAGAGTAAAGCAAAAAGCAACCCTTTACCAAAAGAGTTGCATTTTGGTAAGGCTGTTTGAGTCCAAGCACAAAGTAAATCATTTTGCAGAAACATGACGCATAAGCAAACAGAAAAGCACAGGGTGTACAGTGCAGTTGGTGCCTGCAGTTGGAGAGCACCCTCAAAGAGACTCCAGCAGCAGCAGTGACACAGCACTCTTCTTGGCTACAGTACATGGCAAAGAGAAGGATAACAATGTAGCTAGCTTCCTAGGGCTAATTAGCTGCATAGGGCCAAAGGAGAATCTCTGATACTTAGTTTTGAATAAAGAGCTTGGGAAAAAGTATTCTGTATCCATGAGACACAGGAAGGGCAAAATACAGCTTCCATTTCGATTCCAGTAATGAAATATGGAGTTCTTCAACCCCAGTTGTTGGAGAACTACAGATTGACTATAGATGCAAAGTGAAAGGTCAGAATGTCTCTATGTGTTTGACATGCTGTCAAATCAGTCCTAACACAGAAAAATGGTGTCACTTCATAAAAATCTTTATACATGTGGAATCCATTCCATAGCAGAGGCAAGTAAAATGATATTTTTCTAACAGCTAAGAACTTTTGTGTCCAGAAACATGGGCAAAACTGGAAACTTCAAAAGTAAGTCACCTCCCAAGTTTCTGGTACCAACAACTAGGTATTTCAGCAGCTGAGATGCAGAGGGACCTCAGTGTCCAAGAAGAGGGTATGATTTAAAGTAGTCAAACTTTCAAAGTGGGTACAAAGAAGGGAAAAAAGACACTTTGGATACTTACTGATCGCTGCAAAATAATAGGCTCACTGTGCTATAGGCTATAATTTATCAGGACCTTGAAGCATATTCTGAATATAAACTGCCCATCCTGGGTAAGGTAAGTGGGACTGGAAGAAGAGATGAGCAGCCACAACATTTGGTAGGAAACACCTGCTGGCCTGTTATCAGCGCACAAGGCTTCCTCAGAAAACGGTGCATGATGCATGACTGTTGACAGGAGGCGAAAACATACATGACAGTGTAGACATATGTGACCAAGACAAAAGGGAATATCACTGTTCAGTCAAAACTCAGGAAGAATAAAATAAAGATGGATTATAGGAGAATGTAAATCACCGCATAGCAAATTGAGGACTTCGGGAACCACAATGAAGTGAATGCTGTAAAACGATTTGCCCTAAGAAATGGAAAGCCGTGGGCTGAATGATTATCTACCAATTAGTGTTGGGTATACCCAAGAACAGCAGAAGTCACAGGGTGTCCATAAACAATTGGGATGAGGCAGCAATCTGAAACATGAAGGATGCTGTTGGGAAAGAAAAGAAAATACTTTATGGAAACAAGGGAAATCCCACCACAAGGAAGTGTTAAGCAGCACTGGAAACAGCTCCAGTGCAAGAAGAAGCTCACAGTGAAAGGACTCAAAGGATATATATGCCCACACAGCAAAATTATATTCAAACGGAAAATAAATGTATTATTCTTGTTTTCCCTAGATGTCAGGAACTTAGTGATCACATGTAGCTATGCTATTACCACTGAGCAGACCACAGGCCCCTAGGGTACATTCATGACAAACCCCTGGTATCCATGTGGCCAAGACTTCACTTTTAAATTGTGAAATTGCTTCTTGAAAAACACAATACTAGCCTGGAAGAACAATCCCTTTAGGAGAGTTTTCTTGACTGCAGTTGTTGTTGGGCAGCATGTTGAAAAGGGGAAGGATGAATTAAAAAGGTGTTGCAGCAGCACTTACCAGGAAATTAATAGAAAGTGATGATGTAATCCATCATTTGGAAGATAGAATAAAGAGGGTCTGCACAAGAGTTTCTTTTGCTTTGGAGAGAAAATGAAGTGAATTGTGCAAAGTGTAGCAGGTTAAGTCAAAAGAATCTGTGGTCAGAGCCAGAAAAAGTACTTCCAGCAAACACCTTCATATAGTATTATATGATTTGGAGGCATACCTCCCAGTTAAATATTTCTCCACTGAGAGCTGCATCATAACACACAAATTCCTAGACTTGCTCCACATGGCAGGGCTGTCATTCAAAGAGAAACCTCTGAGCATGTGAGTTGGACCTAGAAAAGCAAGGCAGCAGCTGGTCTTCTCTGACACGAAGGAAAAACTCTCTGATGTTGAGTGATGATGACAAACATTTTTTGAGGCCACTTCAAAAAAAGAAAGGCTGTTAGATACCACAATACCACCAAAATAATCCCAGAAACCAGAGAAATTTTGCCTGAAGATGCTTGGTCATTTCAGGGAGTGGGTTTCTGATGCACCAACAACTAATGGTTTGCAGATCATGGCATCTCAGGGCCAGCTAACCCCAAGCGACTGAAGATGAGACACATCGTTTCCTCACACAGCTGAGTGACTTCTACGTGCCTAATGAGGTTTTCCCTTTGACTCCAACTATGAAGGTAGTGCCCACTTTGTGGCCCAATGCTGGAAATCTCAGGAAATTATGTGACTTCCTGGCTGAAGGAAGCAGGAGGAAATCCTCCTATGACTAAAAGCAGGAGGGTGGAAGAAAGCCTCCTTTTTAATAGATGAAAACCCTATTGCACAGTGTTTGGCTAATATTGTGATCATCCAGGAGAAATGCAAAACATTCTTAGGAAAAGCAATTATCAAAGTGAAGCCGCTGTGAAGCCTCCACCCAGCTTTCTGCAACTGCCAAAATATAGTTTCACCTTCCAAGGTACCACATTTAATCAATGAAGAGAGAGAGGAATTTTTTTAAAGGGCAGTTCTGGGCACTAGCAGCAGGGTCCTGGACTATGCCTTTCTCTAACAGTGTCTATTTCTCATTCCTGACCATGGGGAGATCTGGGAGTTCAGCTTTGTGGTGGGTGCTCTGTAGGAAGATGCCTTGAGGCAGGTATTGTGAGAAGTTTTTACAAAAACACAATTGTTTCCAGCTGAAAATGATCTGAAATAACAGAGCCACAAAACCTCCTTGACTTTTTGACAGACAATAGTTGTCTGTTTAATATATATGTTGAAAGTCTGAGGACTTTCCCTTAGTTTAGTGGCTTTGGTTAATGTCATCTTCCCTTGAATGATCATGCTTTTTACCTTTTGTTCTAGAAACAATGTCCTTTGTTTTAGAAAAATGATGGGACATATTGCACTTATGACTATGTTCTTGCTACACCTGTTTTGGATGACAATATACAAGATAGATGCAAAATCATTCTAGTGAGTGTTAACTACTTATATGACTATGTGTGAATATGCAAAATATCTTCATTGTGTTGCTAAAAGTGAGTAAGGCTTGACATTTTTGTGGATATTTACTATTTATTTAAAGGCATTAACAGGATGTGAGTCTTGGATATATAAATATAAGCTCTAGAATTCAGAATGTCGTAACTAAGTTAATTAAGACAGAAAGAATAAATTTGAGTACTATCTGGTTCTGAATAGTATGATGGCCTCCACTCAACTGAGACAAGGCAAATCTACTGTAGCAGTAGCTTTCAGTCAAACCACATTTGTTTTGATGCAAGTTCTGTTCCAATAAACTTCTGTTCCAATAAATAATACATATATAAAGAGTGTGTAGGAGAGCCATCTTATAGCTACTAGAGAATCCACCTTTATGCATAATTCCACAAACTCTGTCTTGTACATGAAGTTGGAGCAAACCTACTGGGTAGGCAGTGTAAGAAGTCCACTCACTCCTATGAAGGCGGGCTCTTTCCTTAATACATTATTGTGGCTGTGAGAGTCTTTCTGCTCTGGTGTATGGACAGCTTACAGGCCTGACAAAGTCAATCATGTTCTGGAACAACACAGGACTGTGTGATGTGCTACATATAACATGAACAGGATGTAGGAATCCAGGATCTGAATTGCTAATGGTGGCTTCAAAATGTGTTCACAACTATTGCCCATTTTATTTGAGGTCTTGCTTCTGAGGCTAATGTAATAATTTAAACCCTGAAACTGAACTTTCAGAGACAAACACCAAATATTTTCAAAATTCCTGAAAAACATAGCATCTGGTATCACCATGTTTAAGCTAGCTCCACAGTTTTTTATTGGTATACCTAAAATATTTTTAGATATTATTATTTAGAAAATCTTTCACCGAAAAGTATGTACTGACATGTTTTTTACTTTCCCTGATTTTTAGTCTCTTTTACTTTTGATTTTAAAAGGTAGAGTGCCATAAATATTATCTGAAGGCCAGAGTCTGAATTCTTGGTTCGTATTGAAGAACACTTTCAGAACCAGCACCAATTCCAGAAGAGTCAGGCTTTTGCTGGAGAAGACTACTACATCAATCTGAGGGAACAAAAATTAATTATCTATCAGGTTAATGTATTCCAGAACTTGAAGACCAGTTCATGTTGCCAAAATTGAATGGTTTGATTTTTCAAATTCTTTGCAGGTGTTTGGTGATTTCATGTATGCCCAAAGCACGACTCTGAGGCCTGAAGGATTTGAGAGTATGATCCAATAGCATCAATGTCAGTGATATGAAGACTGCTTGTATAGGCTTTTTCTAATGCTAATTCCTGTATTTCCAGGGTAATTTTATTCAAGTACCACAGTATGATAAAAAAAAAATCTGTCATGGCAGTTGAAATTTTACTTCATGATATAATTAATTTTGATATGTCAAATTATAAAAAACTATTGAAAAACCCAGACCAGAAAGTCCCAGGCCAAACCACATACCTCAAGACTGAAACTGATTTTAATTCCAAGAATAAGTTGCTGAAAAATACCATTTTCATAGATTAATATTTTTCACCTGGGTTTCACATATCTGGAAGAAATATACATTGCATTGGTTATGATCGAACTTTTATTGTGCCAGCTGTACTTCATAGACCTGAGAAAGTGATTCAAGCAAAACAAAAGAGAACATAAAAGCACAACTCCAATGGTTTTAAATCCCAAAGAGGCAATTACAAGTTTGATTCCAGTCATGCGGCTGGACTACATTTGAAACCTAAACACTTTACCCATATTAAGTAGATGTGAAGGCTTGGACTAGGACTGTAAATAATAAATCCATCCTGCAGTTTTATTTGCAAAGCACCACCCTTTTAATAAGTTGGGAAAATATAGCAATAAAATTCACACTAATTCATGTGTAAAAGGTAGTTTAACAGAGCTGAAATGTGTTAAAACATCTTTTTTTTTTTTAATGAGAAAGGTAAGTTGCATGATAATTAATCATTTAAATAAACCAACTGAAAAGTGAATGAAAATAATGTTGCAACAGGAATAATTTATAGTTCTTTAACCTTTGTGAATTATAATTCTTTAAAATTTGTTAATGTGTTAGGGTATAGTATATATAGTGTTATATATTTAGAATATTTCTTGACCTATAGAAAAGCCTGGCAATTGCAGTACATATTTATCTTCACTTTGGTGGCTAAGGAGAAGGGTAAAGGGCGGGGCATCACAGGATGCAACAAACCACCTAAACAATGACATGAAGATGGACCAAGTTTTAAAAACCCTAGCCATGCAGATGGCAACTGGCTGGTGAGGGTAGAGGTGAAGGAGAAACACAGCTACGTCTGTGTGCACTGTATCCCAAAAGCAGCTTTTCCATTCAGGGTATATGCACAGGGTCTTTACCCTCAGATAAATGACATGCTGAGTATAAGCTAGTTCTGTGGGCTACTTCAGTAGGTACTCACATTTCTGGAGGGCAATTTAACCCACAGAAACTACTTCAGGCTGAGGTGGATCATCACTCTCCACTGAGCACTGAGCCACCCTATATGGGTGCTTTCAACAGCACGTCTTCACTTTAGATGTCTAAAGTAAGGTAAATGAGTCCTTCCCTTGACAGATATAATAAAGCTGATCCAGGTCTGCTCTGCCTTTTCAAGTGCTGGGCTTATAGGTGGACAGAGCAGGTTGAGACAGTTCCTGGGCTGTTTGGAGCAGTTTTGCATGTGTCTGGGGTAAAGTCTTCCTTGTAGTTCTCTCTGGATACAGTAAGGACTAAGCAAACACCTGTGCATATCGTTCTTCAACACTTTCGCTCTCAGAATTAAAGTAAAATTTAAAAAAAATAAATAGAAAATGAAAGGCAAAAATACAAAGATCGTGAGAAAAGGTAGTAGGACACAAAAGAAGTCCTATATTATAATTTTAATTCTTTGCTTCGTCTTCTGGAAAATGTAGGTACATTGAAAAAACAGTAAAACCTGCTTGTAAGAAAGATCAGTTCTTATTATTCTGATCTAACTCGATACAATTCTGAGTGAAAAAAGGTCTTCTTGAAAAGTTCCCTTTTGATAGTTTTGAGATAAAAATATTACTATTTTATAATTCAAGACAATTATTTTGTCACATTATTTTAGTTAATTTATAGTTTAAAGTGTGAAAAATTAACAACAGCAAAAAAAGAGATAATATTATTTACATGAAATAATTTAACAATTTAATCTTAGGAATTTCTACTAATTTTTCTTCTTGAACAGCATTATTTTCCAGGTTTTTGGCTTTTTACCAAAATTCTGAAACTTGTGGGACAGGAAAAAACATTTGTGACTTAGCTTAGTTTTTAACATCTGAAAAGGTCTGCGGCACAAATTATAGTCAATGCTGAATTTTGTCAGATTTTGAGTGTACTTTGTTGAAATGGGTTTCCTCAGGGCCCTGAGTTTGCTGCTTCTCTTTGGCAGAGGCAGGGCCAGAAGAACAATGTTAATACACTCTCAGCAGTTTTAAAGCCACGCTCCCTGAGAAGTATGCTTCAGACTATTTGCTGCTATTTGGCCTCGTCATTCGAGGACACAGCTGGATGGTCGGGTAGCGACGTGCGAAGGGGCAGATAGAAGAGTGTTGCAGGCTTAGCTCGTCTGAAGCTGCTCCTGCACGTGTTTAACGCGGGTGAGCAGCACGTCCACCGACAGCGAGGAAGAAACCGGGGCGGGAGCTGCAGCCGGGCGCCGCAGGGACGTCGGCAGGCGCGGACTCAGGTGTTACGAACACGGCTGGTGCCACCTATGGGCAGGTAGGAGAACAGTACCAGGGGAGCTGGGGTGTGCCGTACCGACACAGCGCCGAGCATCTGCTGGATTTTGGCAGCAGGGGTGACTGGCTGTCGTATTTGCATGGTTTATAAACTATGGGTGGTATTTCTTTATCCTTCCCTTTTGTTGTTTTTTTTTTTTTTTTTATTTTTTGTGTTGTTGTTGTTGTTGTTGTCTGTTTTTCTAGTATGGACATGCTATTGCTCTGGCCAGTGACTTGAAGCTGCAAAATTAAATCAGTGAATGTAGATGATTGGAAAGGAAACATTATAAAATAATGGTTTCCTTCAAAACTAAAACTCCCAGACATCTGTTGTTTCACGTGTTTACACTGCAGGGAGGAGGTGGACTTGATGACCTGATGGGTCCTTTCCAACCCAGCATATTCTAAGGTTCTATGATTCTATTGACAAAGGAAGCTATAAACATAATGAGATGGGTGTCCTGTATTTAAGTTTAGATATTACTTTGTAACAGGACCAAAATAGGCCTAAGAAACTAAGCTGCAGCTGACCAAGAAGAAAAAACAAAACTTGAAACCAGACCAGGGACACGGTGAGTTTTAAGGAAAATTTTAAGGACTCTTCTCTCTCTACCTTTTGCAGTCATATTTTGATTTTTATTTGCATTAAAAACTAAAAATATTTCAGTCCAAATAAAATACTGATATGACACTTTTTTGAAGTTAGGTAAGAATAATGCAAGGATCCTCACAGACTTGACTTCTAGCCCTGGGCATTATTCCCAATACAAACTTTATCAGTTTCTGTAGATTTTAAATTGCATTGTCTTTTCCTCCTTTCTGTGAAAGACCTAGAGGATCAAGCAGAATAACAAGAATCTCATAGCATGATAAAACTTGGCACAGACATTTCTAGCTTCCACTTCAGGGGACCCTATGAAGATTTGAGGCCAAAGAAGTTGGCAGGTTCATAACCAGCCCCTGTTTTCCTAGTCAGGAGAAATACTGAAATTGTTGAATTCTGAGCGTTCCCAAAGGACTGTTACGTGTGGACTTAAGCAAGCTCAGTGCCACTAAGATCAGATCAAAAATGATGCCTGTTGTAAAATTAAATTGATTTTATGTGTGGGAAATTATTTCAAAATATAAAGAAAGAAAGCTATTAATTTATTTTTTTTCAATTTTATTTATTACAATAATATTTGCTTAAAACTTTTGAGAGGAAATGTGAGTCTGAAATTTACTTTTCCTGTGTTGCTGCTATTAGCAGCTTCCAACAGAGGTTCAAAAATTGTTTTGCAATTTTTTTTCAGTATACCTCCAGTGTGTTGTCATTTTTCTTTACCATTTCCTTCTGTCTCTGTGAGAGGAATGCAATATGCCACCCATGAGATTTTGTGTTGACCTGCTTTGCTCCCAAGTGCTTATGCTTCATATATGCCATGGCACTAACCTTTGGTCATTCTTAAACTCTATGCTCCAATTCCATTTGTTGATGTGTACATACACATATGCTTCATAATACTACGGTTAAAGATAAAAAGGTTTTACTTTTCTAAAGAAAATCCTCTTTATCTGACACTTTCTTTGTTGTTGCTTTTTATTATCAGAGTAAAGTGTATTATTGCTTGTGAGATAAGCTGAGAAGAAACCAGAAAGGCAGTCCTTTTGTGAAGCTTAAAGCTTTCAGTCTCTTCTCTGCTCATCTCATCTTCACTCTTATCTTCAGCTGATGAAATTTTGGACATGGTTTTCCTTTTTCTTTCTATGCCTTTCAGACCAAATTTGGGCTACTGTGTTGGTGAGGATGAGTAGATGTCTTCTAGCTTGCCAAATAAGAAAGAGTGATCCTCATATCTGTGGTAAGCACAAGTGATAAATTTAGTAGATATGCTGTTAAATATCACTGTCTGGATTTAAATATTTGGACAAAGATTAGCTGCCAGTACAAAATAAATAGCATGAATGTTTAATCAATATCTATCTTTCCTACTGGTCAGATACTGTCTTCTTTGTTTAAATAGAGAGACCATGCCTGCTTAGTACCATAACTCTCTTAAAATTTGGACAGTTTTAAGCAAAATACATTGGTGCACAATCAGAAACGAAAGATAAGAGAGTTGAATCTACACATCAGAGATAGATACATACTTTACAGACTAAAAATTATATTGGGGCATAGCTTTCAAAGATACATTTTGTCACTAGAGGGAGACACGATCGTGTATAACAGAAATTTTCACACTGGGGAGGCAGATATCAACCAGGCTGGAGTGCTACTGCCTGAGTGAAAGGCCACTGATTAGGCAAGCTCCTGG
This sequence comes from Phainopepla nitens, assembly GCA_013400175.1. NCBI lineage: Eukaryota > Metazoa > Chordata > Aves > Passeriformes > Bombycillidae > Phainopepla > Phainopepla nitens. Next base: position 70,596 of record VXBQ01012682.1, read on the forward strand.
GAGCCATGGGGATTGGAGACAGTGCAAGAACCCTTCATGGATCTGCCTGATCCTCCAGAACTGAATCAGCAATTCAATTTCATAAACCCATCTGACCTGGACTCCAGTGAGAAGATCACCTTCAATTTAATTGAGCAGAAAAGGCGTTTACCTCATTTTCAGACAGTGGTTGTCTGTGCTATGTTGCTTATCTTTCTCAAGAAACCTGCTGGGTATGGCCCAAATTCTCACCCAGAGCAACTTGACTGGGTGGAGAAGAGCAAGGGCAATGAAGAAGGCCCTGTGTCTCTCTGGGCGTTTTCCTACTGTCAGAAGTGGGCTGGCACACCTTCATAGCTTCTAATGTCTGCTGCCGACAACCACGGATGGCCCCACAGCTGCATCTGGCCTGAACAGAGATGCTGCTTGGAGGAAACCAGTGAGGATGTGCAGAGCAGGCTCCTGGAGGATTTGCTGGCATGGGTAAGAGCAGACCTGTATTTCTCTTGGTAGAAGACCCCGCAGGGGACAATCTGTACAACCGTTTGGCTGGAGAAAGTGGTATGTAAGGTTAAATTGGCAGGGTCTCACCTCAGTGTTTTACTTTAAAATGAAAGCTAAGGTGCAAACTTCAGAGGCAGATTTTATGCCCACTGGAAAGTGCTTTGATCAAAGCACAAGCCCAGTGTGAAGCTTGCAAAAGTGTTAGTACTCATCCAAAAACCAAACAGAGCAAACCAAAGGCCCTGTCTATGCTGGGATTAGGATTGGGCTACCATTAACCACATTGGTGCTGATAAAACCACAGGGAAACATCTCTACATCTGGAGCTTCTGTTCAGTGTCTATCCATTCTGGGGTGCTGTTTAATAATGTATTAAACTAGGGTATTGCAAAGGTGTGGTAAGCAACATTTTTTTATCATTACATTAATAATAGGTGTTATTTATTCTTTACTGACCTGTTAATATTACCTCCAAATAAATGTTTATGGAATCACTAATTCTGTTTTTATTTGCCATATTTCTCACAAAGCATCTTAGTCATGATTTCAAGTCTGCTAGGATTTGTGATCCTATTTTCTCTTTGCTTTGTACATTATGTATGTCTGTGTAATTTGAAAAGACAATTGTAGAGTGTAAGATGGAGGCAAGTATTCCTTATTTTAATTAAAATGCTAACACAAGAAATTATCCTATTGAGTGATTTTGTTGTAACATAGCCACTTGCTCTGCCATACAGTAGTAAAATCCTATTTGATGCTTCCTCTAGAATGCTTTCTATTCTCCAGAGCTTATACTGTAGCCAAAACTACCCTCCCTTTAGGCTGAAACTTGGCACACAAAATCTCAGCTCAACTTCAGTGCAGCTTGAAAATTAAAACAAAAAAATTTTGCTTTCCTGTGTTCAAGTTGCTTTGGGACATTACACCTTGGGGTTCCTTGTATTGTTTCTTCGTAGAGTGATTAAAGACTTCAACATCATTCCAAGATTAAAAATGAAGTGTTGCTGACATTAATTTTTAATGGAAATATAATTACTGCTGACTACAGAAAAAAAAAAACCCTGTATCAAACCCTCTCTCTGGGTTCAAGAAGGACATAGATGCTTCAATGCCCAGAAAGAAAAATGTTATTCTTTTGCTGGCAGTTTTCACTTGGGTTGGCCATCCTAGATGGAAGACTCTCACCATTCATGGTGGGGCCATGACACAGGCTTTCATGTCACTGACCCTTGTTGGAGAAATTTGATCTGATCCAAGCATGAGCTGTTGTTGCTTCTACAAAGCCCAGTGAATAGTGAGCCTAAACTCTTCCTAACAAATCTCTCATCTACGGTTATTTATGTATAAATGGTTTCTGAAGCAAGCCAAGTGTGTTACTGAGTAAGTTGCCTGTCCCCATGTCACTGACTACAGAAAGTTGACCATAATAATCTGGTTGGCCAGTTAGATTTGGGTACACCTTTGATCTATTAATAACAGCATATGCACATACCTGGAAAAGGAAAGTCAAGTTCACTGCAATCTGAGGATACATAAAGACTGAGTCTGGCACAACTTGAACACCTGGGACCAAAGGGAACTTGTGCAGCAGGATTACAAATTTGGACAATACATATGTATCAATCTTTTTTTTTTTTTTACTGAGTTGTGTACCTGATTGATTGTCGGGGGTTGGGTGTTATTCCTTTTGTTCCTTTGCATTCTCTCTTGTGGAATTTTTCTCCCATTTGTTTCGGGGGAACCTGATGGCTGGTGCTTATGAGTGCTTTGGGAGACAATGAGTTTGGCCGGGCCTAGGGGGAAGAGGGGGGTTGGGGGGGTGGAGAGGAAGGAGGTTCGTTTTAACCTAGACAGAGCTGCTTGGGCTGTTTCTGCTGCTGCTTCGGCTTCTGCTTCGGCTTCTGCTTCGGCTGCTCCCGTGGCTCACATCCCTGCCCCGCTGGGACGTCCTGCCGAGACCGCTACGGAGCTGCGGACCCACCTCGTCCATCCCCTGCCTCAGAACTTCTGCGTTCCAGCTTGGAGGGTTTTTTTTCTTCCCCCTCGGAGTCTTGCCGGAGCACCCGGGATCAGCTGCCCAGGGGGTTTGTGAGGCAAAAGCCTTCCCCATCCTCTTCCTGTCTCTGCTACAGGGTCCCTGACTCTGTTTCTCTGTTGTTACTATTGCAGTTATTGTTGTTTTTCTGTATCTTGTTGTACGCACTAGCAAAGGACAGTTATTCCTTCCCCATATCCTGCCTGAAAGCCGTTTAATTTCAAAATTATAATAATTCGGAGGGAGGGGTTTTCCAAGGGAGGCTCCGGCTTTCCCTAGCAGATACCTGTCTTTTCAACCTAAGACATTGATATAAAGCAATTTTTGCACCATACTTTCCCAAGATATTTACCATAAATTTAGTAGTTTCAGATTACTTGAAATTGTTTTCTAACAAATTTATCTCATTATTTTATTTATATTCACTCTTTGAAATGTCTTTGCACGTAAAAAAAATTAAAGACAGTGTTTAATAGACGGAAATTTCTCTGCCTGTAAGACACCTACAAAAAGGGTTTCTCTTAGTAGAAAAAGGAAAAAATTTAGGTTTTTTTCACTTCAGGAGAAAAAGTTGGGGAAGTACTGACTGACACTTGAAAACAGGAAAATAAACTCTCAGGTGGAAGAATTTATAGTTGTTTATGCCAGTCAAGAGTAATATGGAATTCCAGAAAGAGACAACAGCACCTAGCACCTAACAGGACCTAATGGCAGAGGATACTTTGGGTTGATAAATGCAAGTCATTTAACTTGGAATAATGAGGGCGTAATTTGAAATGGCCCATTCATTTTGGAAGTAACACGCTAAATTTTTCCTACTTAGGGAAAATACCAATGAACACAGGTCAGTCAGAACTTGTCAGTCTGTATGAGCTTAAAAAAATCTACAAAATGTTAGTACCTGTAAAAGTTGAACTATAAACAATGTCAACCAGTTACAAATCAATGCAAGCCTGACAATGTATGCATCAGTGATATGTTGTCCCATGCAACATAGTGTCAGATGGACATTTGTGGAGCTATTTTTCTCTTTTCTTCTCTTTTGTTGGTTTGCTTGGGTTTTTTTCAGACAACATTTGCATTACATTTGTAGGCGACCAGTGCTTATATGTTTTACAGTTTAGGAAACCTGCTTTTGGCAGCAGAGATTCAGAAACTGTTGTGGATCCTCCTGGTAAACCATCCCCAAGCTGGTGGTAATACAAAGTTGTAAAAGTCCAGAAGAAAGCCTGAATTACCATCTTCTACCTTTCCATGGGTCACTTATTCCCTTGTGCTGTCTGTCTTGAGACATCAGACCTTCAGTGAGTGGAAGGAAGTCCCTTTCCATGTCATGTCACTGATCCTAAAAAAAGTGAAGCATTTTCTTGTGCTCTGCAGCAAAGCCCAGCTCTGAACACATCAGTGACTTGGGGGGTTTTGCAAGAACTTTCATGATAGCAGTACTCAGTCAAAACCGAGCAAGCAAATACTCGTGAGAGCCCAGGCTGCTGTGGGAAGGGCCTATCAAAGGAAAATGGAGTGCACTGGTGGGCAAAGATGTTCAGTGTTTACCTGAAAGAAGAATGGCTGTTAAAAAATGAAACAATGGGGCTTGGCTCTGCTCACAGGGGTTATGGAAATCACTGGTCCAAAACAGAGGGAGCAATGTGCATGTGGAAGTGGTTTAAGAGGAGTGAAACTCTGTTTGGCATTCTTTATGGAATAGTCTTTTCTTATTTCTGAGAGCAGAATCAGTGAGCAAGGTGAGTTAATAGTACATAAGTAAAATTGAAGCCTACAGCAATTAAATTAAAAGCTAGAAAATTAGGAATGGTAAAATTGAATACATTTTAATTGAACATAATCAGTTGAAGACTATTACATTACCAGAGTGGAACAGAAGCACAAAATAACATGATAATCACTTCCTGAATTAAAATTTTAAACCAATAAACTGAAAAATTGCAGGTACCCCAGTGTATGACATGCAGAGTACTCATCATATGAGAACATGAATTATTTATATCTTCTTTAAGTGTAGAATGTAAATTTGTTTTGAATTAATTTCTACTGGGAAATCAGTAAATGTAACTGTCTCCTGTGGCAACTTTTTTTCCTTCTAATTATTGTTATTATTATTTTATCATTTTGCTGTTTGGAGAGGGAAAGAAAAAATGGCAAATTTATGATAGTAAGTAATTTAAATAAGGGTTATATTGAAAAAAATGTAGTGCTTTTCTTTGTAGTGAAATATACTGCAAAGTAGACAGATGTTAAAATAACTTCAGACAGAAAGACTCAACTTTTTTAGGACAAATGGGTGTTAATGTCTTCAAAAATGACTTGATTTGAAAGGATCAATCAGGCTCTGGAAGAATGGGTGTGAGGGTCTTTATTAACATCAAACTCCACTAGTTTGTTGCAGACCTGAGCACAGTCTGTACTTTTGAAATTTAGAGAAAAATACAGAGGCTTAATAGGCTCCAAATAAAGTTTCAGGACTCCTTTGTCTCCTTTGTGGACACTGACTTTTCACAGCATGATTTTCCACACAAATTTGATATTATTATTCTGTGACCAAGAAGTCAGTATCTACTTGTTTTTCCTGAACAGAGTAAATTGGTAAACTCGTAGGGAACATGAAAGGGTTTAGCTAGTGCCTCATTATTACTGTTGTCTGTGGGATGCAGAAGCAGGTATGATGGCCATAATATCACTGAAATTCAGGAAGAAGAAAAAACCCTCCAATACTATTCCTTTAAGTGTTAGAGAATCAGGCATTATTTTATTCTGATCAGGACGTGCCATGGAAATAATTCTATCCACCCATGCTTTTTTACCAGACCTTCCACATATTTATAGGTTAAAAATTATGAAGAAATTCTCGATCACTGGTTCTACATTACACAATTTAGTATTTGACCTCTTATTGGTTATTGATTCCTTAGCCTTCAAGGCTGATTTGGTCCTCATTCTTTGGTTCTCTGATCAATCTTTTCTCAGATCAGGTGTCTCCAACCACACCAGGGGTTAATGTCTGTTAATGTCCAGGTATCTCCTCTGCGTCTTCTGGCTACTCCCAACATGTAGATGTTAAACTCTCAGAGTCTAGGAATCTTCTTCCTAGGAACGAGACTTATCAGCCCTCACCCAGTGAAACTCAAATCCACAGTAAACAGTCTTTTGAAGATAATCCTGCATTTCCACCCCCCCAGTCCCCAGTCCCCATCCTTGGCAAAGAAAAACAAACCCATTACTAAAATTACTCAAAATTTAAAGAGTTATATAATTTCCAACAACAGGAATAATCTAAAAATGAAGGAAAATCTCTAGTGAGTAGGGAGTTATTAAATGAATGACCCACTATTATTGTCACTTCTGTTTTTAATTTGTTTTTACCTGTACAAGTGTGTTCCATGGTGAGGGAAACCTACCACTTTGGGGGAGTTAGACAAGCAGGTTTCTTAAAATGCAGATATGTTCATAGCTTGCCTGTTGGCACTGGACAAGTGATTATTGCTTTGCCTTTCCAGTACTCCTGCTGGAGTATTTTGCAGGTAAATCTAGGGTAAAGTCACTGAGGGATTAAGCCTTCCCAGCTTTGTTTTGTACTCCTAAGCTTATAAAAATGGAGGTAGAGAGCTTCTTTTGAATTCTGTGTCACCTTGTCCTTGGGGGTTACTGAAGTATCTGTCTAAGTCAGAGTAACCAGGACTGAGACTTTTGTTGATTGGCCTGACCTTTACAACCCTTTCTACTCACTTTGTACAGTTTATTCGTCCATCTCTCATGTCCCAGTGAATAACGACACCTTGTAGATAATGTCATATGGCAAACATTAAGTTTGAGAGGCAAGTAAAAGATGGAAAATATTAAATAGTTTTGTTCTGTATGATGTAGTGTTTTTTCATTACTTGTATCTTTGTCTTGTAACCCATATGGATCCGCAAGTCCTCATTAGCTGTAAACTATGTTCTCTCCATTCTTGATCCTCTGACAATGGGAAGGTGATGAGCTAAAAATGTAAAGATTTTTGTTCTTATGATTTTGGAACAACTGCTCTCCTGTTTTCTGCTGTTTTCTTTTCATGGACCATTAGCAGCTTCCAAAGGCAATATCCTTTCACTGTCACACTATGCCATGGGGTGCCATTTCAACAACTTCAGATGAGGGCATTAAGTACAATTCTGGATGAGAGTCAGAGCATAACCAAATAAAAATAATAAAGGAAACCTTGTAAGAGCAATTTGGAATGCTGTCCTGTGCTGAATTCATTTGCAACTTAGCAGAAAGCTACCAATCACTGGTGATTGGTACAACAGTCTTCAGTACCTTATTTAATCGTAAAGTATTTCATACCCTAAGAAGCATCAGTGTTCATTTGCTTTTCCTTTTTCGGTGATCATCTTAGCTGAATGCTGAGTGGTGAATCAGTAGGAGGGGAAGAAAATTCATGTTTCTAATTCAAGGAGAATAAAAATGGACTTCTTCTTGTTCCTCTCCCTTCCTCCCTGCAATTAATCTGGAGTTAAACATTTCTTAGGAAAATTAAAAAAAAATCCTGGAAGGAAGGAAATAACCTTCATAATCCTTTAGTAAATCTCTCAATGCATAGAGGTGAAATTGTGGCAAACATTACATACAGGTCCAAGACAAAGCATATTCCCAGCCAGTGGTAGGACTGTGGGGTAGAAGCTCACCTCCTTTAGCTCACCTCCTAGGGAAACAGAGAATGATTAGTCTACAGGTCCTCACAGTGCCACATGCTTTGAGGAGGACTCAGGCTACCTAAAGCCCCTGAGGTGGCACTGACTAATTTGGCAGCAGCTTTTGAATTCAGTCCTTGAATAAATTATTGGTTCTTTACAGTAGGGAAAATTTGTAGGGTGCACAGTAAATGGACTGCTCAGAGCTAGAGCTGAGGCATTTCCTGACTCTGATGATGCATTCCCTTTCCATATCTCTTTCATGGTGACAGATATGCAACTTAGCAGGCACTGCTTGGAAGTGTCATGCAGAGATGCACATAGAGTTTGTCAGTGTCGTGGGCTGACCCTGGCTGAATGCCAAGCGCCCACAAAAGCCAGTCACTCACTCCCCTCTGCAGTTGGACAGAGGAGAGAAAATTTATTTCACAGCTTCACAGGTTGAGATAAGGACCAGGAGAGATCACTCATCAAATACCATCATGGACAAAACAGGCTCAACTTAGAGACATGAAATGAATTTATTACTAACAAAATCAGAGCAGGAGGATGAGAAGTAAAATATGAAAAAAATTCAGAAACACCTTCCTTCCACCCCTCCCTCCTTCCAGCTCTACCTCCTACCCAAGTGGTGCAAGAAAACAGGGAATGGGGGTTATGGTCATTTCATCACCCCTCCCACAGGAGATAGCTCTCCATGAACTTCTCCAATGTTAATCCATCTCACAAGCAACAACTGCAATCCCACGGGCAACAGTACCCCTCAAACTGCTGCATCAGGGGTCACTCTTCCATGAGGTGCAGTTTTTCAAAGACAGGCTTCTCCAGCATGGGAGCAGGGCCCCTCACTCCACGGCTCTCTTATGGGCTCACTGCCTCCTCTAGGAATCCACCTGCTCTGATGTGGGGCTGCAGGTGGATCTCTGCATCCCAGTGGATCTCCATGGGCTGCAGGGGCACAGCTGCTTCATCATGGTCTTCACTACAAACTGCAGAGGAATCTGGGCCTTGGTGCCTGGAGCACCTCCTCCCTCTCCTTCACTGACCTTTGTGTCTGCAGAGTTCTTCTCACGTGTTCTCACTCTATTCTTCTCTGGTTGGAATTAAAACTTTTTGTTTTGATTTTCTTCTTAAATCTATTATCACAGAGATGTTACCATCATTCTTAATTGGCCCAGCCTTGGCCAGTGGCAAGTGTCTTTGGAGCCACCAGGGATTGGCTCTGCCAGACACTGAAGAAGCTTCCACTAGTTTCTCACAGGAGACACTCCTGTACCCCACATGCTACCAAAAAACAGATCATGCAAAATCAATACAGTCAGCAGAAAAGCAGATCAGTCAAGAGGTTTAAGCACAGGACAGGGAAGTAGCTGGGACCATTGCTGTTTTGGCTATGCTGATAGATGACCTCAGGCTAGGTACTTATCATCTGTGTATTCTGCTTTTTTTGTTCTCTAAAAGAGGGCTAATCTCTCTTCTTGTGAATACTGGAATTTTCTCTAGCACTAGCCTTGTAATAATATCTTAATGCCAGTAGGGAAGGTGTTGCAAGACTGTGAAGGTTTATAAAACACTATGAATTTGTGTTGGGCTAGGTGTTGTATGTTACCAGTGTATTGGTACCAGAATATTTATGTTTTACTTGCACTTTACATAAAATGCAGTTTTATACTATTACTCTTTGCTCTGCTGAACAACATCGAGTCTTGTAATTTTCTCCCTAACACAGAAATTATTTCACCTTGACATGGAAGACTAGGCAAGGGTGTCCCATTCTGGTGTAAAAGGCACATGGGACATATTCAAAAACATGCCTAGTAGGGGTAGCTCGGTGTTCTGCTGTAGTGCAATGCCAAGCTGCAGACTGTGCTTTGGGTGGGAGGAAATGGTGGAATCCCCAGCAAGGAACTGTCAAATGACACAGACCCTTTGCATAACAAAGGCCTTGGCACCAGCCAGATGACCAGCCAGGCCACTCAGAAATATGGTTGGAGGGAGCTGATGGCTCAACAGGAAAGCCCCACACTATCATGTGCATAGACTGTGAGGATACAAAAGCCCAGAGATTGCTTGGTTCAAGGTGCCTCCTCAGAAGTGCCCAGCTTGATCTCAGGCTGTTTCTGTGTGCTATGATTAAAAATTGCTTTAAGAATTGTTGGAGATTAGGATTTTTCCTTTTTTTTCTTTCTCTCAGGAAGTTTTGTCCCATTTGTTGCCTAAGAGATGATAACGACCAGTACTTAAGAGACAAAAGAAATGGCCAAGGTGAGGGGAAGGGTGTGGGTGGCTGCTCTCCTAGCCAGGAGGATTTTCTCTTGGGAAGGGCAGAGATACTGTAAGATTTTGGCTGAGAAGTGAGGAGCTAGACTCAGCTCCTCACTCTCTCTCACTCTCTGATTGGAGGGGAACAGTCGAGTTGCTGCTACCACAGGGAGAATTCACTGCCACCATGGAGTCCTGCCCCTTTACTGCTACTTCCTTAGAGTGGGCAAGCCTTTGCTTGTAAGTGAGGGACCTTTTAACGCCTAATCACATTGGAAAGGACCCTCACCATCTACTCAGGTGCCTCAGGGGAAAAACCTGGGACCTCAACTACCTCCCATTCCCAGATATGTCTCGCCAGCTGCGTGCAGCAACTGCTTGCAGGAACCCAGCTGCCGCTGCACAGCTCCCTTGTTTTCTGCCACTGCATTGGGCTTTTTCGCTACGCTTGCTGGGACACTCGCCCTCCCATCTGCCCTGTAACTGCTGCTACAGCTGCAGAGTTTCTGCTACACTTTGTTTGCTACCCCAGGTGTGTCCATATCTGCCTTTACAATCACTGCTCAGAGGTTCCTGCTACAGTCCACGTCACCATCCAGAGAGGCACCAGGACCAGCTGCCCCCGCTGTGAGTTTGTAAAGGAATCCCCTTCTCCATCCCTCCCGCTGGCTGTGCCGCCATTACCCAGCAGAGAGGCAGCTGGGCTCGCGCCACAGCGCCCCCTGCAGGCGCGGGGGAATCATCGCACCTGCCCTGCCCGGCCGGGAGCCACCAGCGCCCCTGCTGGCTGTGACCGGAACTGCAGCAAAGGGGAAAGGGCCTGCGGCCGGGAGAAGGCCGGGGCTGGGTGTGCGGGGTTTGTTTGTGGTGCTGCTGTTGTGGTTGTTTGTTTGACTTGTTTTATACACATACATACTATTAAAGAACTGCTATTCCTTTTCTCATATCTTTGCCTCAAAGCCCCATAATTTCAAAGTTATAATAATTGGGAGGGAAGAGGTTCATAATTTCCATTCCAAGGGAGGTCCACCACTACATTTGCAGACACTTGTCTTTCAAACTAGACAAGTGACATCTGAGAACACATCTAGGGAAGAGCCGGCAAGGAAATTGTGTCTAGTGTGCTTATGGTGTGTGTAGGGAGTCAAGTGGTGCACCCACTGGCTCACTGGAGCTGCTGGCTTCAAAGAGGATTTGGTCCCATAAGTGACAGTCTGAGGTGGTAGAAATGTGATTGCCAGAATGGCTCCTGTATGATCAGACAGAAAAGTTTCTTCATCAGCTGGCATGAGATTGAAGATGTCAGGGCTGTAAAGAGAAGGCTAGGGCAGTCATTCCTTTGTCTCAGCTCCAGTAATGTTGTACAGATTACTGATCCTGATATAGTTGTGTTTGGGCTGGTTTGAGGTTTTTTGTTTGGTTTTGTTGTGTTTTTTTGTTTGGGGTGGGGGTCTTTTGGTTGGCTGGTTGGTTTCTTTTATTTGTTTGTTTGTTTGGGTTTTTTTTTTGTTTTTTGGTATTTTTCAGTCTCATTCTGACTCATGCAGATTTTTAGCATCTCTTTTGAGACAGAAATCTGCAATAATACCACATCCTCTGTCAAGAAGTGTTTCTTTTAGTTAAATTTGAACTGCCTGTTGCTAGTTTTGTTTCATATGCCTCACTTCTTACTCTAGAAGATAGAAGATAGTTCGCTTTATCTCAGTGGCACTCATGGTTTTATAGATTTATTTAGATACCCGCACGATCTTCCCATGAGAGGGTGAAACAGTCCCAGTCATTTAGTCATTTCTCTTACAAAAAAAATTGTCATACAAAAGCTGAATCCTATTCTTGACCATCCTCACCACAATTCCCTTTACCCTTTCAGTTCCACTGGGGTCTTTTAAAAGAGGGAGGTACTGGAGTTGCAAATAACCAGTACATTCTGGATAGATAAAATGCTGTCCATGTATCCCTGGTTTGTTCTTTATGACAAGTCTATCATTCATGGACTTCCATTGCAATTATTTCAGGTGTGGCAATAATGTCGTTACAGGGGTTGGGTTTATATCATAGTCATGACTCTGAGTGATAGAACAAATTACTACCTCTGCAAGTCTGAGCATGAGAGGAATGAGTCATCCAGACCAGGAGAGCTTCCTCTTCATTTTGCCTTGTTTGCTTCTGCCACCTTTATGATTCTCCACCTTGGAGTGTTTTCAACTTATCGTATATTTGCTAGAAAAGAAAAAGCCTCTCTAAAACTGCTGGACTGAAAATGAAATATAGGATGGCTGCAGGCTATGTTTTTCTTTGCTGGGAAGCACTACCATGATAATTGTTTCTACTACTCTGGAGAAACTACTACTCTGGAAAAAAAAAAATTAAAAACAACAACAAAAAAAGAGACAAAACAAAAGCCAAGCTCTTGAACACCCTCTATTTCCTTGAACTTACCATAAAGTATTGCTCGTAATTATAGAAGCCAACTGCACAACATCTTAATTTGACTTGACTGGCATTTTTTTTAAGCTGAAAAACAATAAAAATAGAAAATTAAGTCAGTGCACAGGTTCTGGAGATGTTAAATTTCACTTCACGAGAAAGCTGTAAACTTTCATGCAATATGTTGTCTTGTAATTCACTTCAGTTGGTTGTATATTATTTTTCCTTTTTTTTTCCTTCTATTGTAATATGGAAGTGCAGACATATACAGCAGTGTTGGAAAGAAGACTAAGCTTTGCTTTTGCTCTCAGTGCTGGGTTCTGTCTGACAGAAATGTTTCACAGTGAAAGATTATCAAGAGGGAGAGAGATCATATGTTAGCCTGATTTCTCAATGGCTGCAGGGTTGAGGTTATTTTTTATTAAGCAGTTGGGTTTTTTTTTAAAGTGACTAGCAATTCTAAATGACAAATCCTTTTGATCTCCCCAAACATTTAAGAAATGATGGTCTATTAAAGAGACAAATCCTTTTTTGAGATAAAAATTTATCCATTGTGCGTTTAACTTTAAATAGATTAGTAGTCCCCTCTAAATCAATTGAGCTTTAGTGAGTGTTACAGAAAATTAAGCCATCTGTACACACTACCAGTGAGATGACTTAACTACACAATGTTCTGATATGGTAAGAGAAAAATTTATAATAAGTCAATGTTTATTTATTTGAATGTGAGCTGAGAATTGTCTATTATAATACACATATATTATACAAGTTGTTGTGATGACATAATTGTTTTATGCTATAAATACCTAAAGGATCTAAATCTATGTATGCAGTTAAAATACCTGCAAAATCAAGAGTCAAGACTTTACATTCTCCAGCCCACTTTACACATTTTTCTGTCCCATATGAAACACCTAGTCCCAGCTGCTTGAACTGTGACTCTAGTCACAGAAATCCTTCAGAGGTCTCCTAGGCTCTTCTCTAAGAAAGGTAATGTAGATGCAAGGTACCTGGCAAGGGAGGGCCTGGGACACACTGCAACTAGTGGGGAAAACCTATGGGACATTTTTCATCTGATACAGTTTACCACAACTGCAGGTCAGTCAGGAAATCAACTATCTCATCCAGAACACTGAGTACCATGATCAATTTACTCTCAACTTTGACAGTAGTCCTCTGTTGGCATCAGAATCCAGACTCTGCACTTTGTCCGAAAGAGTTCAACCTCAAGAAAGATGAGGATGTAAAACTGATTCTAAGCAAAATTTGAACCTCCTTAGTCCTAGAATTGGTGCACATTGAAAGCTACTTTGAGTTTCTTGGCGTCATTTGACCTAGCTAATCACCAGTAGATACGTTTCCTCTTCTGATACCTGTTAAAGTGGCTGACAGGATCGCAGGTTCCACAGTACAGCTTGGTAACAATGACTGTTTGATTTGGTGGCTTAAACTGGTTGTCAACAGCAAGAGAAGAACCGAAGAACCATTCCAGGTAACAAGGAAACCTATACAAAGTACACAGTTCCAGTGGAAAATGTGTATACATGCCATAGCACTTAGCCACTCCTGGAAAAAGTTTAACTACAGACCCGTATTTGACATGCTCTGTGCTTATATGAAAGAGTTATGCTAGATCAGAGCTTATGGGACTCAGTTTGTTTTCTACATAAGCTCCATGCACTTTGATGTTGCTGAGTACCATGCTGGACTGTAGTTTAGTTCTGCATTAAAGCACTACCTCAGGTAAATTCTGATGTCATGTAGTAGTACATATATATAAGTGCCATTACTTTTTGTTGCATTGCTTTATGGAGAAAGGAACCATTTAAATGTGGAACTAGCTCTCCCATAATATAAAGATAACATTTAAAACCTATGGGCCAGATTTGTCTATGTATTTATGGCTATGTACTTTCAATGAGATCACAGCACACTTCACACTCTCCACTGAGTAGAAGGGAAATGGAGAGAACATTTGAGACCTGAAACTGAAAGTATGAAACTACACGGAATTCCTAGAAAATGAAGGATCTGCCACACAATCTATCTTTTCACAGTCAATTTTAGCTCTGCCTCATTGCAAAGAGATTGCTAGCAACAGGAGCAGGACTGGACCTTTTTAATCATTAACACTCTTAAACGACATATTTATTACCTGCCAACAAAGGGATGCATCTGATGTGTTCATTGAGCAGTGAAGAATAATGTAGCTGGAATCATAAGATAGGAGAATGGAATGAGGGATAGGTGTTAATAGTGCTGTTATCTTATGAAATTTGGTGAGGGAATTATGGAAGAAGGCAGCAAAATCCTAGCTTAAGGGCTGTGAATGGAGAAGGTTCTACTTTACTTTGTGTTGTTCCCAAGGCAGATGTAGATGTTTGTGTTGTTTTGATAAAATGTATCTCAAGGCAGCAGAGGATAGCATATGTGATACTGAAAATGAACAATAAAGAATCAGACTTTTCAAGGTCAAGGGGGTACTCAGTCCATCATAGAAAACTCTAGACTATCCAAAGCAGTTTACCAACATACAGTCAGGTCCTAATAATTGTGATCACAATTTAGTGACTTAAAATGCCAAGAAAACAACAATGTGGGAATTTCTTTGAGACAGTCCAAACTTGGAGCATTCACCTTACTTTCATGCTTATACCATTTTAGCCAGTAATCTGTTCTTTTTGATTTCTTCATAACTTTTTTCCCCAGAGGGGGAAAAAAGAGAAGCATTAGTATTTACACTTCAAAGGAGTAAATCAATATGTGCACACAGGGGCATAGAGAATTAAAAGAATTGTAGTAATTTTTTCAAGGCTCATGGAAGGCTAAATATGGATTTTTTTTGGAAGTTCTTTTCAGGTTTTTATGACCAAAGTTGGTTTGACATCTGTAGCTGAGATAACTCAGTTGCCAGACAAATGAAACACTTAAAGTTTGGATCTGGACATGACTTCAATATTAGTGAAGATTAATTTACATGCTCATTTCCATATGCTTAACTTTCCCCTCCCACCTCCAATACACCTATGGCTAAATTATGGGGTTTTTTTTTTTCCTTGAGTGGTTCCCTTAAATATTCATTTTTTTCTACCTGTACATTGACATTGCCTCTGCCTAAGATAATTGCATCGAGCCAATAAATGACATAGAGCAAAAGGAAGGTTTTAGCTTTCTGTTCTATTACCCTCACACCCAAACACTTAGGCTTCATTTTTATTTCATTTTGTATTTCATATGAGAGTTTCAAGCACATGCTAGGAGAAAAGCATGACTTCATCCATTGCAAATATTAACCCAATTGATTTTTTTACCAGGTTTGACTTATACCTGTCCAGAAAACTGGACCAATAGACCCACAACGGCAACTGGACTGTACTGAATCAGTGTTGTTTTGGCTTTTTGCCTATACTCTCTAAACTGTTGGACTTTTGGAGGAGGGAAGGATTCAATGTATTGTCAGTACCAAGTGCTAACCTAAATTTTCTTGCACTTATGAAATGGTCAGTCAATTTATTATGCATATTGAGTTCATCCAAGTTTTTTTTTACTTGACTTTAAGCTTGGCATGATGTGCTTAAACCCAACACCATAAAAAGAACTGTTGAAAAACTCACAAGTTGTGGATCATTATTTGTGATTACCTAGCTCAGAGACTTCTAGAAAGTGAGCTATAATTTATCCCATATTATTGTACTATTCAGGCATTGTAAAGACCTCAATTTCTCAAGGGAAAAAAAAAAGGCAGAGAAGCAGTCTACTGATACAAAGCAGTATTTCCTCTTTATTTCAAATAGTTATGTGCCAGAAATGTGCCCACAATGAACAGAAATGCCACTGTGGTGATTTTCTAATCTTTTATGTACCACAAGTTTCATAGTTGGATATTTTATATTTCATATATTAATTCCCTTCCCTTCCCTTCCCTTCCCTTCCCTTCCCTTCCCTTCCATCATAACAGGATACTCAAAGTCTCTTCTCTAATTTCTCCATAACCAGATGGGATTTGAAGATTATTTCTTCAGTTTCTGATTTCATGATGGGTGCCGTCATAACCCAGTGGCTTCTATAGTTTGTTTCTCAAACTATGAGCATTAGATGTTCAATATTTAATCCAGTGAATAAAAACATTATTCTGGAAGTAAAACTTTGGTGGTGGTTTTAATGGATGCGTGATAGCAAGTACTGAAAAGTAAAGATCTCATGAGACAGGTAAGAGTAGGTGGTTTTCTATCCTAGGCAGAGCAAGACATTCTAGAAGACCTTGATTTAATTCTTGTGTCTGTTAGTCTTTATGCAACCATAGGCAGGGTATTTAATCTGATAATGATTCAGGTATTTTCGTACAGTAAATTTACTTTTATTGCATTTGGATTATGACCTCCTTAAAAAGAAAATGCCTTACTTTGTGTCCTATAACAAAAAAGAAACTTAAGAACAATAATGCAATGAAACTAAATTTTATCATTATGAAAGACTGATTTAGCCCAGTGAGTAGCATGATGAACTGTGAAGGGCATTAATGACATTGCGTGTGGTCTGAAATCTTATGCAGAGATCAGTTGAACTCCTGATATTTCAATGACATTTTAGGTAGGAGGAATAATACATGGTAGTGTTAAATTATGGCAGAGAGATATTTTGCCAATTTGCAAGTTCCCATATAACACTGTAAACAAAATTTTAAAAGCCCTTCCCTTGGAAGACTTTGAAAAAGAACCAAATCACACAAAACCCCTTGTATGTGAAAATAGCCTAAGAAGAAGAGTTGCAATATTATCATAATAATTTCAAAGCAAAAGGATAAAGCTAGGAAGCCAAGTATTTAATAATGAATGCAGCATATAGCTTTTAAACAGGGCTAACATATGGACCACTAATGTGAATGTGAATGCAAATTAGATACTTTTGATTGCTTGAAATAAAGTCAGCAAAATCCAAGCTTCAAAAAGCAAATTGTGTGGATTTAACTACCTGAGTGCCACAGAAAGATTATTGTTCATACAATAATTCCATATGAGAGAAGGTAATGAAACTAATTTAGGTAATTTTAGGGCAAGATGCCCTAGATTATCTGAAGATAAATTGTACACTTTCATTGGTATTTTTTTTTCCCGTTT
Source organism: Phainopepla nitens (assembly GCA_013400175.1). Classification (NCBI taxonomy): domain Eukaryota; kingdom Metazoa; phylum Chordata; class Aves; order Passeriformes; family Bombycillidae; genus Phainopepla; species Phainopepla nitens. The sequence goes on from VXBQ01012682.1 coordinate 87,608, forward strand.
GGTTTCTTCATCCTGGTTTGTTTAACCTTTTACTTCTACTCTCTGCTGCATTTGTCACCCAAAATTACTTGCTTTTAGATGTGGTACAGCTTTCTACAAACATGCTGATTTTGAGATAAAGTGACACAACTGGTGCTGGCTAGAATTAGCAGTCATTGGGAACTTCTTAACGTATAAAGCATGATTTAGCAGATAATGTTGAAGGGCTTCAAGTGTCTTCTGGCTCAGGTAAATAGAGGGAGAAGAAGATCAGAGGTTGCCCTAAACCTTGGAAATGCTGGTGTACCTTAGTTCAGCAGCACACATTTTGCACCCAGCTTTTCTCTGTTGTGACTAGTGCTAAAACTGGAGAGTAAGATTTTCTCCATGAGGCACTACTCTTCACCATAAAAGCAGCTGCTCCTGGTAAGAAGGAAAATTAAGGGGAACTGCCTACCACCGAACATTTGGCATGGCTTGCCCCCATGTAGCAGCTATGTCATGGCCTCACTGTGACTTGCAATTTGCAGCATGTAGGATCTACTGCCAGGAGCTACTGCCAGGAGCTCTTGAGAGGTGGGTGCCAAAGGATCTACTTATTTTGGAGCAACACCAGCCAAGTGAGAGCCTGTGTGTTAAGACATATTCACTCCTACTTAATTTCCTGCTTGGCCATCTTAGGCTCTGCCAGAAGAATCAAGCGGTGACTTTTATCACCTTACCTCCTGATCCATACCCTTCCCCTGTCAGACTACCTTTCTCTCATCTGGGGTCATCAACTATATTTCAAGCTGCTACCCTCTTGCAATGAAAGCAGCTCTTTAGCTCCTCTCACAGCCAGAATTGCCTTGCCCACTCAGACATCTCAGCTGTTGACCACTCTAAACATGACCACCTCCACACCCATTTACTGCTGATACATCTGCAGCTGTTCTAAGTACTCCCCTGATGCCCTCTTACCACATCTGAGGATTTTTTTAGTGTATTAGCAGCTTATCATGGTTTTTAGCATTCTTCCCATACTCAGGGCACATGGTTACACTAAGCCAAACCACTACAAGACCCGTGCGGTTGCATTACATTCTCCTCATTGCCATAACTTGGGGAAGGGTGGACTGATCCTAAACTACATTTTAACGAAAGAGGGAGATGGCTAGATGAGCTCATTTACATATTTGCCAATCACTTGCCAATTTGCAAATATGTGAATTAGCACATTCTGAAATTTGCATAAATTCACACATAGAACTGTGCAAGACTTGGCAGCTATGAAACAAAAAACAAAGCAAAAAACCTCCCAAAAACAAAATAAAGCAAAACAAAACAATAACAACAACAACAAAAAAAAGGATAAAAGAAAAAATGTATTAATGGATGTGAAAAAGGAAAGGAATATGGTTTCAGAATATAAATGTCTTTGTGTTTATGCAGATTCATAACTGGCAAAACAAGAAACAATTCCATTAGTATCAGTGGTACCCATTTATATAAGTCCTGCAATTGGGCTTCATGATTCAAAACATTGACTTGGGCCCTCTTCTTTCTTGGAAAACCATAAAAAACAGTTGCAAAGACTAGGAAGAAAATTTGTTGCAAAAAGAAAAATGCAGCATCTAGACATTGGCTAGTGTCAGCAAAGTGTCTTGGAACACTTAGAAGATTTTTTATCTTCTACTCTGTGTGTTTCACACCAGCATTACTCACCCCTGGCTGTGCACTTGCACTCTGACAATTATACTGATTAAAGCAAATGATGTTTTTAAATCATGGCAGTGATAAAATTTAAATTGAGCCTGAAGGACTTCCTGGACCGCTGATGTTGCACTCATGTTACATATGTGGGGCTTAGCTAGCAAGGTCACTGAGCTCAGGCTGCAGCCTGACTTGTCATTTTTGTTCAGAGGAATCAAGGTAGCAAAAAAGTGTATTTTTCAGCTAGATTACTTCAGCTAGCAATTGGTCTTGTTTGGGACCACATCTTCCTTTATCTTCAAAACTATGTAGCAGCCTGAATTGGCAGCAGCACCTTCAATACAGGATGGTAACTCTGAAGTATGTGTTTACATCCTCACTTATTTGAGGGAAGGCTGCTTGCTGTTGGACAGTCAATGCCTAATCCTCATTGTCTGCTCCTTTCCAAGTGCTGCTGTCTCCATATAGTTATCTCTCAGCAGAGAAAACTGGCTGACAATGTCAGTGAATATTAATGACTTGGTCAGTGCCAGTTATTTTATTAGGAGAGGTGTAGTCACCATGCACAGGCATGGCAAGGAGTGATGTATGGCACCTAAGAGGTAGATGATGGTATTTTATGCTAACTGAATTGTAATTGTTGGCAGTATGTTCTGCTTTACCTACAAAGGTTGGATTAATGGCTACTTGAAAAGTATACTGTCACTCTCAAAAAATGATAAGCACTTTGCTAGTCCCACATCCTGTTATTGTTACACAAGATGCTCCCCTCATCAGTGGTTTTGACCTTCTGTTTTCAGCAGACTTTTACAAACTGAAAATTTAAGGGGCAGAGCTGTGTACAATACTGTAATATCTGTAATCTAATATCTAATGTTTGTGTAAAGGCTGATAGAGGCCTCTTCTTAAAAATGCCTTTTTTATAAGCATGAGTTTTTTTGAAGCAAGCAAAATGGTAGGTTTGGCTGGAGTTTTTTGAACTCTAAAAGCAAGACAGAAAAATAAAGGAAGTCGAAGAAAAATTGCCTTGATTTTGCTAAACTGTATTATTTTACTGAGACTTTTTTTTTTTTTTGCATTATCAAATAATCAGATAAATAAAATAATACTTAGGAAAATTTAGGAAAGCAGGAGAGCTATTAAATATTGCAGGTTAAATTTTAAAATTCAACTGAAGCATCTTCATTCTGAAATGCCTTGATACCACACATTCAGGAATCTTGCTAAAGTTTTCTGGACCATTGCACTACATAAAAACAGTTGCAATGACTTAGTCCCTTGCTACTCCTGCTGCAGAGGTAACTGGACTGCAACTGGACTTTCTGTTAGGAAGAATGATATTGTATGAAATATGGGGAAAACTGGTATTTCCAAAATAGCTGAAAAGATTTGCAGCCCTTGGAGTCTTAGAGGTTCTTTCCTCCCTGATTTAAGTGTCGTTCTCCACACTGGATATGTTTAGACAGTAGTGTCACTGACTACTTTGTAGACTTCATTAATTAATTTAGTAATGCTTCCCTTAATGTGGACGACACAATTGGAAATTTGTCCAGGTAGAAACAATTTTGTCAAGTGCAGAAACATAATCCTTCTGTCCCTGAAGCAACACATTAGTTACCTGACACTCTTTTTACATTTCTTCTCGTGAGAGTTGGACACTATTTTAGTGTCTCTCATTTTATATACTTTCAAGTCATGGCTAGATCAGGGAATTCTGTTGTTTACCTCCTTCCTTAAATTCCAGAACTGAGTAGATTAGCTTTTTAAAGATCATTTAGTTTCCTTAATGGGTCACTTTGATTTTTTAAATGTGTGAAGTCATAAGGAGAAGTTGAAATGGTTTAATTAGCATTGAAGAAAATATATCCACTTTGTACTAAGCAAGTGGTTTACATATGTAAAACCACAGAGTGCACAGCCTCATCTGCCACAGCAGTGACGAGGGAGGTCCTGTACTGTCAGCAGCACCCGGTGATATTCACACGCACAATCTACTTTGTAGACAGAAAGCCCTCAAAGTTTTGGCAATTTCAAGTATTCTTAACCTGAAGCAGAGAGGAGCTGAAAGGGTGAAATATCCTGCCAGAATAGGAATATGTTATGCAAAACTATTCATGTAAATATTTGCATTTGGGGTGGTATTGCTCTGGGCAATTTGCTCTTTGTATATGTTTTATTTCTGATTCTCTGAAAACAGGCAGATGAGGGTCCTGAGAAGGATGATGTGCAAAGTCTTGCCTTCCTCCAGACTTCTCAGGTAGTCTGAAGCATATAATTTATCTCCTCTGAGTCTTTGTTGACCACCTGTCTAAGAAAAATATAGTGCATAAAGATAAATCTTTTATTGATTGTGAAGACTCGGAAGTGTTATCATGGAGGTGATGAGTATTAAAACAATTGCAGAAAAAAATACAACTGCCCAAGGTTTATACATAAACTCCATACACTTCAAGTAGATAAGTTGACGTTGGACAAATATTTTTCATCCAATATCTCTAGCAAAGAGGTGCCAACAAGTCTATCTACGCATGCAGGTTCTAAGACTTTACTGTTTCTCTAGGTTTTTCAAATTAAAACACAGGGGGCTTTACATTTAGGACTAGGAAGTATCTTGTCTGCTAATGAGGCACCATAGCAGCCATGGAGCTGATGTGCAATCACTTTGTAATAAATGGATAGTGTGATGTTGGCTCTTGCAAATGTTAAATGTATGTTATAAGGCTGAAGGAAGTTCTGTTAAGATCTGGTGGTTTTTGTCTAAGTTTTTTAATGTTGAAAGTTGATCTCCAACCATTGGGAAAGTCGAAGCATGAAGGACTACACAGACTCTGAGAGTCTGGACAAAGGAGGAGCTGGGTTGGAAGAGTGACATAGGCACGAGTGTAGGGAGGGTTGGCTCACCAGGAGGTGGGCTTACGAGGGGGTTGGCTTGTCAATAGCATATATAAGGATTGTTATGGGTGTGGGTGGTGTGCCTGTGGTTGCAGCTAAGCACCCAGCACTGCCCCTTTTTCCTTATTCAGTATCTTGCGGTTCAATAAACCTTTTAGAATTTTAAAAAGTGAGGCATCGTTTCTCACAATTGGTGACTCATCTCCGTGGTCCTAGGAGATTTCGGGCAAGAGGCACACCATGCCGATTTCGACGGCTTGATCGGCTTCTTCTGGTGTCATTGGTGATTTGCAGGTCGACACCCCAGGGACAACAAGGGATCAAATACGGAAAGAGAAGAGGGGGAAGAAGGATAAAGGCCCTCTGAAAACCATGGAAATTAACCTACCACCTTTTCATGCACAAAAAGATCTGGAATATTGTGAGTATGGTGTGTGGAGAAGGCGGAGGAAGAATCCAGAGGCACAATTGCTCTGTGTGAGATGCAGACTGGAAAGTCTGGATCTGCAAAGTGAGTGTGGAGTGTTTCTAGACACGGTTCCATATCTCCGCGAGGAGACCAGCCAGCGAAGAGACAAAGTGAAAGATGGAGACTGAGTGAGCCCCAGAATAGTTGGGGTTAGGCTGGCTTGAGAAGAAACTAGGAAAGAGGTTAGGGAAATGGAATTGGACTGGTCAGATTGCCCATAATCCGAGTGCAGGAACCTCGGCTTCCGTCAGTACTACACGGGATCCGGACCTGAGTCTGTCAGAGCTTAAGGACATTGGACAGTTGGGTGGATTTGGGGTGTGTTAGACTGTGGGTGAGACATGACAAACCAACTCCCAGAGAGGGACTTTGACCAGAAGTAGATGGGATTTCCTCAGGTTAGGAAACTCCTGAAAGAGAATAGTTGAAGCAGCAGGCTGCAAGAAGTGAAACACAAAGGGGTGGTGGAAGAGTTGGAGTGGATAACACAACATACCCAAATAGGGACAAGGGGTAGGACTGATTAGGCTTGTGGGATTGAAGGCTGGGGAGGATCCACACCTTCTATCCAAGGGAATTTAGGCTAGCCAGGTTACAGACATCTGGAACTATCAGATTGAGAATTGGGGGTGGGATCCTCAAAAACCCAAAAGCATCCGACAAAATAGTCAGAATAGGAGCTTCAGGGAGGAAACTGGATCAAGAGTTGTGAGACTGGTTCAAGGGTTGTGAGAGGAGACAGAGGGATGGGGTCTGAATCGGGGTCAACTCGACCAGAGGGTTTTGGACAAGTGGCCCAGATTGGACTGTGTGGTATGGCAAGTGATGATTGGAAGTGAACACTCTAAAACAAAAAGGTACCCTATTGCTGCGTTGCTGTTTGATCATGGCTGCCTGGAGGGAGGCGGGTTTTTGTTGCTGAGCAAAGAAGTGGTGTGTGATTGGCTGCCTGGGGGCGGGGGCAGGGGTTTTGTTGTGAGGGGTAGAAGGTGCTTGTGATTGCCTGCCTCAAAGCCATGTGAGACCATGCCAGAGCGTAGGAGCGAAACAGAAAGGCTGACCTGAGGCAGGCAACCTGAGAGAACCCTTTTAGTGGGCTCCTGTGCTTTTCCTGAGAGTGAAAAGTCTGTGAGCCCAGGAACCTGTTCATCATTAGCATTTCTTAGGAAGCAAGGAAGGAGGAATCTGCCTTGTGTTTTTACCCACTGAATAATTTGGGTGTTGCAAGCAGGATCTCCAGGCTGGAGTAATGGTCACATTATCTCCCTTTTCTCTGCTGTGCTGCATATTGGACCACAAGGATCCAGGCCTGGCACCGGGGTCTGTCAAAACCCCTGCCTGCAAGGCTTCAGAGGTGAAATATAGGACTTTAGACAACACTTCAGGCTCTCTTTATTTATTCTGTTTCATCTTGTCAGAGAAAAAAAGGCTGTATATCAAGCACATAAAGCACTTAAACCCATCTTTAGAGTAGTTGTGCTTATTTAATAAGGAGTTTCACAATGTCTATCACCACACTTTTAATAACGCTTTCTTCTTCTGTATTTCAATGCTGGTACTTCCTGTCTTGATCACAATTAGACAAAATTAGGGTCAGAAATGTAAAAGATTATATTTGATTGTTTTCTACTTTCCCAAAGGTATGTGACCTGATTTGTTTCACGTTTAAATAAAAATTTGTGTCATTTCTTATTTAACAGTATTGTTATTCCTTTTCTGAATAATTTATCCTGCAGGCAGATTTGTCTTTGGCTCTATCTTGATTGCTTTTTAACCCACTTGTAGAACATAAATACTCTAATGATGCACTGTTTTTTTGAACAGTTGTCTATAGTCTAGAGAGCTACAGAGTTTACACTCTTTAGTCTCTGGAATTAGTGAATGTTCACACTTTGCTTGATTTCTCTCTATTCAGATTGGACTAAGCAATGACAAAAGTTCTGATACAAAAAAATGCATTTCCTTTGGTATTTAAATTACATGTCTAACCGTGGAGTGAAGTGCTGAACTGACATGAGGCATAGTTCACATGCATCAAACTGTGGGAACTTCATTTTTAAGAAGGATGAGTCTAGTGTGTTTTCGTGACAGAAATACTTGCGCATGTGCTATGAAGTGAGGGGACTGTATTGGGAGGACTTCAGATACATTGCATGTACACAGACAGTCTTTGTGGCAAAAATCACAAGAGTGATGTGGTACGCATCCTGGAAGCAGCAAATTCAGTATACCTGGACTATAAGATTTATCCATACTTATCTACTAATCTTCGACAGGCACATATTAGAACAAAAATGTGTATTTCACCCAGTAGGAAAAGAAAGGTCTGAGGGACGCCGAAACAAGAATAGTTTTATATAAACACCAGGTGTAGGTTTTTTATTTGCAGTTTAATTTATGAGTGACACTTAAGATTGTTTACTGAGTGGAAGTGCCTTTCATATCGTTGATGAAAGCACCAATATAACTATGTGGAGACATGTGAAAAATTAAAAGAAACTTCGTTTGTGCTGCTCCGCTCCATGTACCTAGAATTGTATCTGTGCGTCTTTGTAACTTTAGAGTTTTTAAAACACAGATAGAACAAATGCTAAATGAAAAACTGCTGGCATCCTTACATAAACATAGGATGCAGTAGACAGAGAGTTTCTGTAAATCTTTTGTGTAAATGGTGGCAGTGCTGATATCTCAAGAATCAGAGATGGTTAATAATGTACCGAGACAGTTACAAAGAAAGTAAATGAGGTTGTGAAACCGGGTTTTGACTTACCAGTGAATCAAAAACTAGGCTTCATAGCCTCAAAATTCGGGGAAAGATTGTATTGCTTAGTTTGTTTAGGTCTAGGGCTTTACAGCAGAGTTTGGAAAAAAATATATGCTATTGATAGTGGACAGACCTCCAAGACATTTGGCAGAGGTAAGTAAAAAGTAACAAAGCCGACTCAGTAACTGTGCTGAAATCAGTCCCAGCTAGGTAAAAGGTAATTCCAGCAGAGTGAAATTGTGACCACTGACTCAAGAAACCCATGGACTCAAGAGAATGACTAATCCAGCAGGATGATAAGGATGAGAATAATTTAACCAATAGAAGGAAGAATACCAATTAACAAGGGAATTAGATAACTTGCAGCTGGTATACCATGATTCCTTTATTGCTAAACTGTGTACATAAAGTTTTGAGAATGAGTGTGCTATCTTTGTGGATTCACCACCTAGAACCAATCACTGAGCAAAAAATAAATACTTCAGCTCTGTTTATGAGATTGGCTTACAGCACACTAGGTGACGAATCCTGCTTTTAGGGACAGCAATCCTACTTCTGGAATTGCTATATGACTTTTGAAGTACTTGCTCTAACTGTGAACAAGCTCAGACAAGGCCAAGCCAGGCTACTACAGTGTTGGAGGAGATGTGGAGGTGTCATGTAAGGAGCCTGTAAGCCAGGCTGTGCTTAGAGGAACCTTGCAGCAGAACAGAGGATAGCTGTCAAATACCTGCATATTAGTTGGACCTTGCAGTGCAAGAAAAAAAAACCAATTTTTTTCTCCTCCAGTGAGCCTGTTTGGAGGGAAGACATTTGGAGGACTGTATTGATTGGTGAGACAACTGACTGTTATAGACAGAGCTGGAAAGTGATGAACAGTTTTAGAGTTTCCTCTCATAGGTTAGAAATGCAGAGGGAAAAAATAATATTGTTCTTGGACTAGATCATTTTATCCCAGAAGAAAGCCAGAGAATCTTACTCTTATTTCAGTACTCCAGCCTTTCAAAATGGTTTCTGTACCAAATAAGTATTTTAAGTAAATTGCTGTTTTACTATTGCTATTTCAAGTACTATTTTATTACTGTTTCCGGGCAGTATTAGTCTTTTATGATTCTGTTGTGCTCTAAGGTAAATATGTTATTAGTACTTAATATTCTGTTTTGTTACATTCAGTAAGTATTGGGCAGATATGGCAGCTTTCTAAACTCTAAAAAAAAGGAGTGGAATGCATCCCATCTCACTCCTGCTCTCTGGTGAGTTTGGTGAACCTGGCTCCCATTGATCTCAGTCATTTTGACAAATGAGTCCTATTCTAGGCATCTGAGTTTCATGGACATAATCTTCCATTTAGATTTTATTAAGCAACTCTTACTTTTTTAGTAAAAAAAGAGTAGGTTTTAGTACTTTTTTATTCTTCCTTGTTTTGAACTGTTGTCACTAGATAAATCCTCTCTCCCATGAGAAACTGTGTACTCCTCAATGCTACTTGTACTCCTCTATGTTATTTGCAAAAGAAGGCTTAAATTTTGTTTATAAATGTACAAACAGTACTTCATATGTACTAGCTGAAATATATCTGTCACACTTCTAATTCTTAAAGTGTTAAAATATTTGTTTGTATTGATAGATGAGGGAAAACTATAGATTTTTTTTCTCCTTCTAACTCCCCACACACTTTAGAAGAAAAATTGAGTAAAAATACTGCTTAACTTAAAGAACTTCTATGCATTTAGTTTCAGCACAACATGTGTAGATGTTGTGAAGGATTTGCAAACTCAATGAATGAACAGCTTAGATTCTTAAAGATTCCCCTGACTTCAGTAGCTGGAGCTATTGTGATGCTTACTTTATAATGTAATGCATAATAATGATAATAGATATAGAGCTCAAACCCTAGGAGTGAGCTTCCACTTTTTCTGGATACACTTTGGGTTAATCAACCTGTAACCTCCTTCCCTTGTTGGATTTCCTGGGTGGGAGATGCAGCAGTCACCGCTGCTTATCTGCACTGCTCCTGCATCCAGTCTGGCTCTTGGTTTGAGCTTTTCCTGCAATGTCTGCTTCCACACTGTTTAGAGGATGTCCTTTCTTGGCTGCACCATCCAAAAGTCCAGGGGTTCCTCTGGGACTGGAGCTCAGGTACCCTAGAAAGGGTTGAACTATGGCTTCCAGTTTGAAATGTATGCACATTAAGGGGCAATCTCTGAGCAGCAGTGGCACTAACAGTGGGAAATCATAATTTCTTGTATGTCATGGTGACCATTTATTTTGTGAAAAAGTATCCCTAAATAATTAATTTTCAGTATTGGTGGAAATGTACAGCTTTTTATAATTTTATAATAATTTATCAGCCTCTCTCCTGCAGTCCTGTGCTGGCTGGCTGCTCTTAAAGTATACAATCAACAAGACAACAAGGAACAGAAGTATTTTCAAGAGCAGATGAGATGTACCTTCAAAACTAGGATTGTCCCAGTTTCACTGGGACATCTGGCAATCTTAAAAAAAAACCCAACTAGATGAAATAAAAATTATGAAATGGAGGAACAGAAAAATATATCTTTGCATTGATTAGCATGCAAAGTAATCAATCTCCTCCAAGTCCCCTTTCAGTCCTTGGTGTAAACCAAGAGGAAATAGGGATATTGATTTCAGACTTAAAAGAGATATTTCACACCCTTTCCTCCCTCTTTCATGGTGTCCCCAGTAACAGCCTTTATGGAACTTATAAACAAAATCTGTCTTTTGCTATCATTGTTGCTGGGTCCAATCAGAGTTTTACCATTGTCTTTCAGGCGCTTTGTATCAAACTCAAGCCTATCCTTGCAGAGTGTGTTGTTGTGCAGGACACCACCTGTCCACAGTCCAGTTTGCAACTGAATTTCTTTCCTAGCCAGTATATATTTGCCTTCTCAAAACATGAGACAGACAAGGTAGCGAGTCCAGCTGGTCGCTTTCAAGTGTCGGAGAGTCACATGTACACTGGATCTACAATAAAAATGCCATGATGTTTTTCCTATAAGTTGTTTTTAACTGCATTATACTGCTATGAAGTCAAATGTTATATAGCTACATAAATACAGTTAGACTCAATGATCTTGAAGGTGTTTTCCAACTTAAATGATTCTACAATTCTGTATCTGTGGTTTCATATGCATGAGCTAGTCTTGTGGTAGATTTTGGGGTAGGAAATCCACAAAAAGTGTGAAAGACAGGGACAATTTATCTCTCTGTTCAGGATGTATCTTGCTAGAAAAATGTGCTAGAACTACAGGTGAAGTATAAAATTATGCTCCTTGCATTGCTAGGAATTATTTAAATTGACATAGAAATTATTTTTACACACTAAGAAGATAATGCGTGCTTATAAACCACAGTGTCCAGTGCAGTGGAATTCTCACCTCTGCTGGGGTGTGGGATAAAAATCATGTAATGTTACAGATGATAAGCCCTGTAATGAAGTTAAACAGTACTGGTTTTATACTGCATTTCATCAGCAGATAGCACAATATATCCATATTGGAAAATTTTATTTTCAGTAAAGGGAAAAACTAAATAGTAGAGTTTGGCCAGTGAGTGCTTGTATTTAATGGCAGTTTGACAATGTTGAGGGAAATGTTTCTCCATACATTTTTTTCATCCATAAGTTAACAAGACAACCCAAGAATCTGAGCTCCCTGATAACCAGCATACATGTGTTTCCCAGTTTGAGGAATAGCTACTATCAACCCTCCTCCCATACATGTCCACTTACCTGAATCATGGTTACACATTTCCCTTCATTTGTATTTTTAATGTTTTACAGTGCAATTGTTCAATGCTTTCTCACCTTCATGCCATAGTTGTGCCTAAGAGATATTTCTTAAATTTTAACTTTTCTTTTTTTACTTCCAGATCATTTTCTAAATAACTCTTACTATTGTAAAAGATAAAAACCTAAAAGGAGCTACCTTCCTCAAACTCAAATGTCAGTATGTATGAGTTAATAATTTGATCTTCAGACAAATTATATGTATGTATATCCTTGTGAACACAGTCTGTTTGTCAGAGATGACTCTCAATGACAGCTATGCCATCAGGGAAGTTATACGAGGGTGGGATTTGTTTTTCTGGGAACAGAGTCACAGCTGATGCTGGTAGACCTGGAAAAAAAAAAGGAGAAAAGAGGTGGCTCCCATTTTCCCACTGCCTTTTTTCTGAGACTTATAGGAAGTTTTAGTGTTGCATAGGGAAGCTTTTTTCCAATAAATATAAATGTTCAGGAAAAAATATTTAAGCCAGCACGGTCAATTAAATTTACCAATCCCATATATACAAGAAATGTGAAAACAGAGGTTTTGTTGATATCCCACGCAAGATTGCTTTGATGATGTATACTGCAGAGACTGGGACTGTTTTTAAGATATTACCTTAGATAAAAAAGACAGCCTTTTATGAACCCCTTAACTCATTCTAGAGTGAAAATGACCTCTGCTGGTGGAAATTTGCACATCTATTCATATAATCATTGTTCAGGTCTTTTCATAAACATTTGTGTCCAAATGCAGTTGCACTATTTCCTTAGTGCTTTTTTTTACAGTAATCTTGTAAGAGGAACTGGAATATTTCAGAGTTGCTGTATGTTAGAAGATTATCACCTGTCTTCAGTACCAGCCTGTGGCATCCATAAGAAATATTACCAAGGATGTCACAAATGCTGAAAAATTAAAGAAAAGACAGAGTGACCCCAAAATACTTTTCTTGTATAAAGTGCCTGTGGCATCCATTCTGGCTTCCTCCTCTCCTTATAATGAGCAGATTCCTGTAAGGATAAAATTAAATTATGTAAGTGGTACTAGAATAATCTGTACAGAAGATAGATTTGATTTGGAAGACAATGGTCATTCTGCACTTCCTAACAGATTGTTTCTAACCTTTCTATAGGATCCAAAAGGTTTATGATCTGAATTGTGTTTATTAAATTTGTAATTTTCTATCTCCTCCTATGAATGGTACTTAGGGAATGATAATAGCCAACAAATTTTGCAAGGACTGTAGTATTAATTTTTAGCCAGGCATGGAGAAATAGAATATTATGGTCTTGTAGATTTTCTAAATTATATCTGTTTTGAATATATTATCTAAATTCTGGGATCACCTAAATTCCTAAAGTTACAGTACCATTTTCTAGCTCACTATTTTCTATGAAAATATGTGCATACTTTTGTTATTGAAAGAGATCTGAAAGTGATAAAGAAAAAAGGGAGAGTCGGCTTACCCACTTCCTATAGTTGCTGAGCAATGTTTGCCAGTTGTAACATAGTAGCAGAGTGGTAAAATGCGATGTGAAAATACTAGAGTATTTATAAATGTGCTTGTTTAAGGACAATTTAAAAAAAAAAAAGCACATTACAAAATCCCTATTTGTGAAAGCTTCAGTCTCAGAAGATTCTCAATTTCAGCATAACCCTGTTTTTTGCTGGGGAAAGAAAGTTCTTCAGAAACTTTCCAACCAGCCAGATATCGCTAGGGAGAATGCTGTCACAGGACAGGGAAATTCCTGTCATTTATATGCTGTTTTCACAAATTGCTTTTAGCACTCCAACTTGGAGAGTCCTGTGTGACAAAAAAGGTAGCAGAAAAGGCATGGCAAGGGCACAGATCGACATTATTATGCCCTGGGTTGCAAGCGCACTTGTATTCGTTTTTCGCTGTCCAGATTTGTTCTTTATCATGTTTCTGGCTAAGTTCACGGAGAATGCTGGAAAAATATACTTTCAACACTTTTTTCTAATTTAGTAGACTCCCCATATGCACCCGTCAAAGAGCAGACTCATACACACATGAAAACAGCTCCTTATTAAAGGCTGTTTTGTTGAAAACATTTTTTTTTTTTTTTTTTTTTTTTTTGCTTAGTATTTTAGAAGTAGCTCTGAGAGGAATAGTTTCCCTTCGGTGTCACAGATCATCAAGCAAACTTTTTATTTGTACAGAAGACATTTGTGGCTTTAAATCTCTGAGGAAGAAGCTGAGCTTTTGTTGCTGTTGTGTTGTTGGTTTAGGGTTTTTAAAACAGGAGATTGGAAAGGAAAATTTAAAATATTATCCAAAGAAAGTTGACAAAAAAATCCATTGATGAAGGGCTGAGTCCAGCTTGCTGAGGGCAACTTTAGGAGCTTGGATTATTTGTTTGTCTGTTAGGTTTTTTTCAAGTCTGACCGGAGCAGTTTTGTAGCAGTTTTGGTTTTGGCTGTGTAATTTTCATTAGTTTTCCAGTACTGAGTTTGTTTTTTGGTAGCTCACCTAATTTTTCAAAGTCTTGTTTATTATTGGGATTGATGTTTGAGAGAACTTTGTGCTGTTTTCATGACTCATGAAGGCATCAGGAATTTTTTCTGTTCTGATAAAATCTGTGATCACCACCATCCTTGAGCACCTGACTGACAATTGGATAGGCTGCCTTCTTGCAGACATCGGGTCCTTCATACCTGTAGAAGATGGCACAAACTGGCATAGGCAATCCGGTTTTGCATGCCCTTAGGACCTCTTCCCAGTCTGTCTCTGCCTTACCCTGTAGGATTGCCTAGAGTGTTTTGCATTTCATGTATGTCTGTGTACAGTGAGGATGCCTGCCATGAGCGGGATGGCAGCACTCACAATAGTTGTCAAAGGCCCTAAAGTCTGTGCCACATCAACTGCTCACATCACTTTAAGAAAAAACTCAACATTACAAAACCTCCTGAACATGTCTATTCTTGAAAACACTTACATGACATGGACTGATCAAAGCATATTTGAAAAATGGGGAGGTTGGGCATCAATGGCTGGGGATTATGAAAATATCAGTCCATGTTAGGCAAATGTTTGTCCTCTCTCCTTTAGAAATAGGAAAGCTGAGTGAGTTTTTTCAGAGCTGTAAAGCTGAGACAGGAGAGCTGCTTTACAGCAGACTCTCACTTGTTCCTCCTCTGGCTTCTGAAGAACCATTAGGGCATGCTCTGCAGTACCTGTGCTGGCACTGGTAAGAGTTGTTTACTTTTCCTTATTCTTTATTGAAGCTGCATGTGTTTTGTAAGACTACTCCACAGAAGCACTGCTGGCAGAATGGTGATGCCAAAGGAAGTATCTTTGGAGGACAAAACTCCTTTTCTGCTGTCCATTGTGTTCAAATACATTTAATATAGAGGGGAGGTGTGTCTTACACAGCAGGACTGTCCCATACCATATTATTCCAGGTGCATGGGACAATGTCATTACCAGTGGCTAAAGCTTGAAACTTACATCATGTGAGTAATTAAATATACACTAACTAAGATAATAAGCTGTGTAGTTTTAGTGGTTTGTATAAAGTCAGATTAAGTTATTGACTTATTAACTATACTACTTGTTTTCTCAGACATAGAGATAGAATTAGTAATTGCTTAAATGAAATATCTGGTTGACTAAGGAACAAAAAATCTGGCCTACAACATGAAAGATTACATGTGCTTACAGTGTTCCTCCTGCCCACTCCAGTATGCCAAATATGCTCTTATCAACACAGAAAAGCAAAACATTTGCCCTCAGGATTTCCTGTGCCAGTTCACATATCAGCAAAGTTAATGTTCATGAAGGCTAGCAGAGTCTGATGTGAATGAAGCCTTAACCAAATTTTCAGTGAGTAACTTTCAATTTGCTTTTGTAGCCTCAGAATTACACCTGAACTGACCGTCAGTTAAATCGGGAGTAATTTTGGACAAAACCTATCTACTATAAAAATCAGTTGAAACTTTGTACTGCGGAGAGAAAAAAGGAGTAACTACCATTAAACACTTGTCAGGCCAGTTCTGGTGACCTTGTAGTATTTCTAGTCTGAGCTACAAGATCAGCCTCATCTGGTTTCTTTTCTTATAAATTGACACACACCAAGCATGCTGACTTCTGACTGAAGTCAGCCAAGCTGCCTGTGAACCGACTGAAAGCTATCTGAATCTGCCTTAAATACATGACCAAATTGTGCAGTACTAGCTGCAGTGAGCAAGCTGAATCAGTGTTTGCTTCTCTGTGTTAAACCATTATTGAGATATTAGTGAAATGCATACTCATCCTATAACGGCTTTTTGAACCATTATCTTCTAACAAGAAGTTTGAACTCATATGTAAAGATGAGGTAGGGATAAAAAGTTTAATGAGAACCAGATTCTACCTGAACTGTATTCCTATAAATAGCAACATGTAAAAATAGTTTGCACTGATGCTATACCTTGAAACGTGTCCTTTCAGGACTCACTTTACATTGCAAGGGCCAGTACACTTAACTCTTGCTGTAACCTTTATGCCTTACAGAGACTGATTTTATCAAGACGAAAAGAAAATGTTCTAAACTTCAGCCCTGGAAATTTAGCTTTGTCTATAAGAATGAGGGCAGTTATTCTCGGCTCTGATAATGCTAAAAATAAAAACAACCAGGCCATTTGCCTCTTCTGGAGTATCTGTATGTAACCCTCTTTAAACCAGTGGAAATGGAAATAGCAGGATATACGCCTTTTACAGATTCAGAATTTCTATATAGATTTCACTCTCATGCTGATATGAGGAGATAGAGAATGCTGCTTTTGACATTCCCCTTGAGGTTGTGCAGGATTGTTAAAATTAAAGTAAAAATATGGTTTTTAATAAAATAAACAGAAGACTGAACACACAGAGGGAATAAACCTATTGACTGGAGGACAGAACCCAAACATGTCTTCAGACATTAAAGAAGACAGTTCTTTTCATAGGTTACTCCCTGTAAGTCACTTTGTCATTCAAGAGACTTGCCATGCTGACTACCTCACTCCACTCATCTCTCTTGTTTAAAGAAGTGCCAAGAAAACTGTTTCGAAACATATTTTGTAGCAGAGGAAGGAAAAGATCTCACAGGGCAGGAGGATGAGACTAACAGTAAACAAAATGCTAAGTTCAGTTTTCAAGGAGACTTACACATAGTAAGGATTTGTAATTGCTTTGGCTTAACAGGACCGGTTGGCACTGGAATTTTCTATGCTTTCCTGTTGCTGCTGCGGAATGCATATGGAAGAGCATTATGAGTGGCCCATGGTCAACACAAGCCCACTCTGCACTGCTGCAAGGGTAGGCTGAGGACTTGAAGCCCTGGAGAGCTGTTGTAGGCATGCAGGGATTGCTGCTGGTTCACCTGTTCACTCCCATTTCAAGTCCCACCTTCATTTCTCTCCCTTCTTGACTTGCTTCATGGGCTAGTGCAGAAAGGGAAGAGGAAAGAGTAGATCCAGGGCTTTATTTGATTGCCAGGTGCTCTGAAAGGGTAGAGAAAGACTGAAGCAGGTGTCCAGTTGTGCTTTTATAGGCAACATGAGACTAGGGCAGTATTTCTATGTTTTATACATGCTCCCTTCTCTGTCTCTTTCACCAGCAGCAGAGTGGCTGAAAGGCCTGACAAAATCTATCCCATCAGCAGTTAGGATTAGGACTACTAGAAATGCCTGAAATAATCCTCAGGGTATCTGAAGATACTGGTCTGGTGATGTTGCTGTC
Organism: Phainopepla nitens; assembly: GCA_013400175.1. Taxonomy (NCBI): domain Eukaryota; kingdom Metazoa; phylum Chordata; class Aves; order Passeriformes; family Bombycillidae; genus Phainopepla; species Phainopepla nitens. The sequence continues at coordinate 104,914 of VXBQ01012682.1, forward strand.
CACTTCTAAAACTGGCCTCAAGGGTATATGTGACTGGTAAGGGGTCTGAGTTCAAGGAGCGTGCTGAGGTGGGGCAGAGGAGCAAAGAGGTAACTTAATCCATTTGCCAAGCTCCCTCTTCTTTGCTTCCAGTATTCGCTCAGGGGCACAATGGCAGTGGGCTTGAGTTCCCCATGACAACTGTGATAGAAAATGCATTCAAAGATAGGCATGGTGCCAGTTGCTTGGTTTGGAGGAAAGGGAAAAGGCAAAGACATTGGGGCTGATACTTCTCTCACTTGCAGACAGCAACAGGAAACAAATCCACTGATGTAAGTGGGATTATATTGGTGCAAATCTATTATTTCATGCACTCTTATGAGAGCAACTGAAGGGTTGGTGGTCCTAATTAGTTCCCCATAGCCACAGAGAATGATGGTGTGAGAACAGAGAGGTCTGATTGCACTCTTCTTGTCAAAGGAAACCTACTTAGATGGTGCTGGTTCCCTGTCACCAATTGTGGGCCACTCTCCTGAAGTGGGGAGACAAGAAGAGTATCTTGGAATGATACAGCTGCCCTAGTCCCATCAGAGAAGTGCTTAGTCCAGTGCTAAGGGAGGAAAGTATTTTTGCTCAACATCTGATCTGCTATTCTGCCTAAGATCCTTTGGAAAGAAAACCCTTGATTCATTTATGTGGACGAACAATTTAGTATCCAGTTCTCTTTTTGCCAAACCAATGGCACTTTGGCCAAGTCTCTTCACAGAAGCAGGGCCACACTCTTTGTATTCCATGTCAGTTGAAATAAAAATGATATATGACTATATATCTGGCAGAGCTTAAATCAGTAAAAATAAAGAAATACTGACAATCTAGCAATCTAACAGCTAAACAATCATCAATGATTTCTTTTTGGAAAATAAAACAATTCCCCTCCTCCCTATTAACGTACTGCACTGATTCCAGCTAGGTCTCCTTAGAGAACTGCTCATTTAACTGGACCATTTGTAACAAAGCTAAGGTGTTATACAGTACTTCTGCAGAATGAAGAGGACTCTCAGCTGGATAAAAACGGTTGCAAAAAAGCCCAGCAATCTTAAGATCTGGCTGCTTCTTAAGCCATTCCAGTGCTTTTGGAAATTACTCAGTCCAAGTTATCAGCATATTCATTTAGGTTTATTATCTCATAGGGAAAAGGACAGAAAGCTGCATTGTTGTCATACCTGTCTGTTAGCTATTTCACACTACATAGTACAAGAAATACCAATTGTTCTTCAGATGTGAGTGATTCTGTCTCTTCCTTCTTCATCTGAAATGCAACATCCCTTACCTTTTTCTCTTCATAGCAAACACAGACCCAAAGCTGGTGATTGTTTTACTTGTGATCAGTCACAAGGAAGATCCTGGGACAGTCTTTTGCCAGAATACCATATTGTGTGTCCTTCACTCCTCCTGGTTGTTTGCAATGCAAATTGTAGGCTTTGTCTCCTGTAGTGCCATATCCATGGTAACCAAATGAAGGTAAGTTTGCATTACTTCCTTAGTAAAGTGTAATCCTTTCTCTGGTATATGTGCCAAGAAAGCATATAAACTTAAAGGGACAGTAACATTTTATGGAAAGGGAAGCAACCAAAGCATCTTCTGCTTCTATTTTTTTTCAATTCTTTTCCCCCTGTGTCAGTTATTGTTGCATTCACTCCTTCACCCTCTCTTTTCTATCTTGTCTTTTTCTGTAATTCCTATTGTTAAAAGCTAGTCTAGTTCTGATTGCTGCTTTCCATTTGCCTAGAGGCTAAACAAACAATTATCAAGTCAAACTGCCAACTTAAACACCACTCCTTGGCAAAAGCCTTCCTTTGACCTTCTTGGTATCTTCAAAAAAACATTAACAATGGGGGTGGAAAGCCAAGCAAAGAATGCCAGTGCTTGTATTACAGTTTTTTAGACCTTGGGTCTCTGGTAGAGCAGAGGCAGAGGTGCACCAGCCTCCCATCTTTCCACTATATTAATAAACGGATCAAGCCATACAGTTTAGAGTTATTACTTTCTTTGTAATGGCAAAATATTTTAGAAAGATTTTTTTTCTGATCTGTAAGATATGATGTAAAAATAATTTTTTTCTCTTCATTTCTGGTTTTAATTCCACTTAAAAGAGCTTAATTCCAGATTTAAAGAGCTTTTATTTTTTTCATAGCTTCATAGACTCTCTTTTGACTGGAAAGATACATTTTTGAGCAAAGGGAACGGATTCAAACTGAATATTCTGCAAAATTATTTCTGTTGCTACTGTTTCCAATGTTGTTTTGGTTTTCTGGTTTTGACAACCTCTGCACTGAATTTATGCACTTTCCCTTACGTATCTGGAAGGCTTAAAATGCAGCTCTTTCCCTCTTCAACACAGTCTCATGCTGTTTGAATACAAGAAAGAATTTATTTACTATGTAGGTGATCAAGCGCTGGAACAGATTGACCAGAAAGGGTATGGACTCATCCTCACTGGAGAGAACCACACTCAAGAACCATCTCGGGACAAACCTCTGCCAGGTGCTCTGAGTCTGTTTGAGCAGGGAGGTTGGACCAGATGACCCACTGTGGTACATTCCAACCCCATCCATTCTGTGATTCTGTGAAACATCTTTAGCTGTTGTTACTTACCTTTATCTGTAGTGTTCTCAATTAGAGTGAGTTCATGTAATTAAAATGCAGCATGAAGATACCATCAGCTTCCAATCTTGTTATTTAGAGTGAACAACACTGCTTGTCTCAACCAGCTTTATGACTTCTACTTTGAAAAGAGCAGAACAAGTTGATATTATCAAACAAATAAGAGACAAAATAAATTAAGATAATCCTACAGCAGCCATGAGTTCAGTGTGCTTAACAATTCAGATGTTGATGTACAGGGAAAGGGGACTTCAGCTTCATTTAGCTGCCCAAAGTCAGATCCTAAAGCTAGAGACTGAAAAGGTTTTTGTCATCTCCTTTTGCTTCTGATTAAGACAGAAAGAAAACAGTTAGTTTTCAAGCAGTGATTTGTCCTAATACATGACAACTGAAAAGGAAGAATAATACAGACCAGAAAATATGGCTATTTTATGCCTCAGGACACCTGGCTAGATTGCTAGATTAATATTTCTTCTTGTTTACTGGAGCAGCCGTTGGTAGACAGACACTGTGCTCTTTTTCCCTGATGGAACTGCCATAAGAAGTGTAGCTGAATCAGAATGCAGAACACAACTGTGTCACGTAAGGGGCTCCACAGTATCTGCTGGTTTTCCTCCCATTTTCTTTTTAAGTGTTACCTAAAAGCAATAATTAATTCATAAATGATACAAAGTATGAACTCTATAGTTCATAGAGTTGATAATAGAAGAATTTTCATCCTAGCTATGGGATCTGAAAAAAAGCATATTTGTTTCCTATTCATTCTATGTTGCAAAAGCATACTTAGCATTCTGTTGTCATGCCAAAACGGCCCAGTAACCAAAAATATACTCAGATACGGAGGACACTGAGGTGCTGGAGCATGTTCAAAGAAGGGCAATATCTCAGTTTTGAGGCATATTTAAGAGAGGACACTCTGTCATGAGTAGTCTCCTCTGAAAGGTTTTAACAATCCCCCTCCACCAATAGAAAATGAATACTAATAGCAGAAAATAGAAAAAAAAGCCCCAAACCAAGAGTTTATTAGGAACAAAATGCCCACCAGGCAAGGAAGAAAAGCATATAGCTAGTAAACCAAATTATCAAAACTCACACCCCCCCACTCACACAGAGGAACAAAGACCCAAAAATGCCTGGAAAATGGGGCAAACATGGGAGAAACACCCCTTCCTGACCTGTGGTGCAAGATGGCACCAGCTTTCATTCTGAGGAAAGTGGAGCTTCCATGGGGGAGATCCAGCAATAGGCAAAAACCTGGTGGTTCTCTGGTGTCAACTTCCTCTGCGCAGGGTGAAGCAGCTGGGCTGGAGCCTCTTGGTGTGTTTTGTCTCCCTGTCTTGTCTCTCCAAGGCTTGGGGTTGGAACGGGGTGGCCCACTCTGGCCGGTCCTGCTTCTCTGTTCTGGGACCAGCAGCTGTTCTGTTGACCTCAAGGCAACGGAAAGATTTCCATGCAACTCCTCCAAGACACGGAAGAGAAAGCTTTTTGCCTGGGCTAGGAAAACCAAGAGAGCCAAGCAAAATTTAACAACACAGCGTCACAGAACACCTGGGCAGGGAGGCTTCAAAAATGCCCACCAAAGAGCCCAAAGCTCCCTCCTTCCCTGGCCTGGCACACATCCAGTCCTGGGCCTTAAAGATACAGCAACCATTTTGAGGCATAAAGCAGATGATCATGGAATAGACTGTCATCATAAATCACTCCAAGACAGGCAACAAAGCTGGTGAAGGGTCTAGAAAATATGTTCTATGAGAAGCAGCTGAGGGAACTGGGGTTGTTTAACTTGTAAAACAGGAAGCTCAGGGGGCACTTCATTTCTCCCTACAATTACCTGAAAGAAAGTTTTTGTGAGGTAGGGGTCAGTCTCCTCTGCCATGGCTCCAGTAAAAGGATGAGAGGAAATGGCCTTAAATTGCACTAGGGGAGGTTCTTACTAGATATTAGGAAAAAAATTCACTGAAAGAGTGATTAGGCATTGAAATAAGCTGCCCATGGAGGTGACATAGTCACCATCTCTGAAAGTGTTCTTGTTGGTATTGTTTAGGGGTCACTGTGGTGGTTCTACACTGTTGGTTGCACTAGGTGGTGTTGAAGGTCTCTTCCAACCTTGTTATTTTGTGATTCTGTAACAGGAAAGCAATGGTTTTTTCACCCCAAACAGTTGTAGCGTCTTTGCAATATATTTTGCTTCTGGTGTTACATCTGAGCTGTTGCGCATTACTATGACAGACCTCAGCACTGGTTTTTTGTTGGGTTTTTGTGTTTTGTGCCAAAAGTCATAAAATCACTTCTCTTAGATGCAGTTCACTTCGTGGATGGGATTTCCTCAGGAAGTGGTGGCATTATCCCAGGTGATGCAGATCAAGTGTCTCAGCAAAGTGAAGACATTTCTTCTGTGGCAGCTGAACTGTGCCTTGAATCAACACTTCCAAAGTCAGACAAGAAGCTTCCCAAATTCACTGAATAATACAGCATTTTATAAGTCTTCCCTTTCAACACCATGTCCCCTGATACCAAGACATTTAAAAGCTGCTTTTGCAGGTCTTAATCCATTTTTCTCTCTGAATGTCTTTAACACAGCCTGGTTTCTATCTCTTCTCTCTACACCTCTCACCATATCAGGAACCTTGATGTGATTAAAAATTGCATTGAAAGAACATTGTCTTTTGATGGAGCAGTTTGCATGGTCTGAGGGCTAGCAGCTGGAGAGCTATGTCAGTGCTATCACACTAAACTCACATTTGGTTGCAAAGGCATCTGAACATTTGGGAAAGGTTTAATTTCTGAAAGACATGAGAACTGATTAAAAATAAAGATGCCCCAGCACTTACTGTTTCAGAGGGCTGTGTTCTGAAGGTTTATTCTGAATCTTACAATTCTTCTTTTAGTTCTGTTAATAAAGTTTTCTTTATATTTTTTAAAGATTTGAGCCTGTTTTGCCCTTCTCCTAATCCTTATCTCACAGCAAAAAATGAGTAAATAATTTTAGTGGGTGCACTGGTATTTGTCCAGGGCTCAACCCACTACACCATTGAAATGTTAAAAAAGCACAACTTTCTTGTTTCCCAGGTGAGTTTTTAAGTACCATATACTTATATTGATACTCAGTGTTATAGCAGTGATTGTGATTTGCCTCCTTTTTCTTCACTGGACAGGGAAAACATTGCCAGTGTTGCAAAATCTAATCTTTCTTTCACCAAACTTTCACTAGTGATCTACTGTTTTCATTTCTGTTTGGGTGAGTGCGCCACTTGTCAGGGAATATAATATATATATCTCATACTTCTCTGTTTAGTCCAAGGCTAGGCTACTTCATCCATCAACACAGAAAAAAAAATCTGTTTGTGTCTTCCTTAATGTGAGTAAACTCTTACTGACCATAAAGGAAACTGAAAAGTTTGCTTGGGAGAAAACGTGCTGGCTTACAGGTAGAGTCTGATCTTCAGTGAACCAGTAATGAGCTTTCAGAGTTACAGCTAGGCAGACACTGACAGTCTCAAAACAACTCTGTTGCTCAGTAGTTTAACACAAAAAGAGTAGCTTTGTAAATCCATATTCCACATGTCAAAATTAGGTCTCTAAAGACTTGAGTGTAAAGGCCTGTGACTGTTGCAATTTTTCCATGTCTTTTCACTGTGCTAATGAGAGTTGCAGCATTGAATCCAGGAAGTAATAATGCAATGAAGCCACTTCCTACCTTATCTTATGTCTAGCTCAGCCGTGTTGCAGATCAGCCCTTCCATCCCTTCTCTGTAACGGAAAGCAAGGCAGCTCCTTAAACTGATAGTCTCAGTGGCTTTGATTGAACCTCCAGGGAAAGAAGCCTGCCTTTGACTTTTTCCAGCAATGACTTAAATATCTGTGATCCATGTTTGTTTATCTTTGGGTTAAAAAAACTGAACAGAAAGGTAGGAGAGCTGGAATCCATTTCTTGCTCTGCTGGAGACTATCTTTGTGCTTGGTAAAAAGGCGATAATCCTCCCTCTACACAAGAGTGGACAGTCTCTGCAATTCAGGCTATGCAGGAACTGTGTGTTGGGATGCATTCATGCAGAATAGGAAAAGATTTTTTTCAGTATTCATTAGGACTGCTAGATACTTCTGGAATATTTATGGCTGCATATAATAAAGGAAAGCTTTGCAATTTCATTTGGCTTTTCAAATTTAGTTATAAAAAGCCCTCAGACCACTAAAGAAAATTATTAGACACTTCTCCCAGCATTTCCTGTCCATTCCAAAATTCACCAAAAACGAAATCATACAATAGGGTGGTTCTTATAGGATGATTTGGCAGTGGTCTTCCAGAGAGCTCTACTTTTATTTCTAGAGGACTATATAGAAGAAAATGTCTATCACTGGTTGCATTCTTGTATTCTGTAAGTTTGTGTTGCTTCATTATATAATTATTTATCTTTTTTCTCCAGTAAGAAATATAGTATCTTCAGTACTGAAGATTCTGGTAGGAAAATTGTGACCCCTGAATATTCAGAACAAAATGTTCTACTTCGCCTGATTTGAATCCAAGACTGAGCTTTTTATTTTGTTGAATTATATCAAAATGCTTTTTTCACAACTGTTTGTTCTGAAATGACCTGTCTTGCTTATGACACAGCCTGTCATGAGAAATGTCTCTCAATGCTCCTTTAATTTCCAGGCTATCTTTTGAAGGATAGAATTTCTCATCATGTTTTTCAATCTCATTCTGATCAAATAATCTGCTTTGTCATGGGAATTTCACAAGGCTGTGTACCCTAGGGTAGATGTAGCACCCTGCACAAGAATGATTTATAGCAAAACTGTGGTTACACATACTGTACCTAAAATCCCATAGGCAAAGTACCACTACAGAGACATATAGTTTAACCTTAAACTTATTTAAAATTAATTGTATTTTGACCATCAAAATTGAGATATTTTAAAACTTTTTTCCAACTTTAGCATAAAAACAAAGCCTGAAAGACTGATATCTCCCATGAATTCTTCAGTATGACTTCATTCACTTGCTGCTTTTAAAGTGTAAAAAAAAAAAGAGAACATATGCAGACTTAGGAATGATATTTGGAAGTGAGATGAGGAGGAAAAAAAAAAAAAAGCAGTAGCCTTATATTACAGTCATAGCAACATTTTTCAATATTAGGGTAAGACCAAGTCAGCCACATTCATAAAAAAGAGAGCTAGTTATTGCATGTGTCATTACTAATTACCATGTCACTATGCAAACATGGAACAGTTGAGAGTTATCATACAGCTTCCTCTTAGGTGATACACTGAAAAGGCTTTTGCTTCTATTCTACTCACTCCTGGCCCAGATAAGCTGATTTAATTAAGTTCTTAGTAACATTTAAGTTCAGAAAAGGCAAACTTGACTCATGCCGAATGCTAAAATTTAGTGGGTTTTGCCTTAAGCATAAATTCAAGATTTGAATCTCAACACTTAACAGAAGTCAATATATATTGAGGGGAAAGTAGGTGATATATTCAGGAAACATGAGCCTGTGTCTCCGTTTTTCCACAAGCCATCTCCATCAATGTCCTGAATAACCTGTGTTGTACCTACGCATTGGACTGCCTCCCTGACCTTGTCTCTCCTTAGGACAGAGCAGATATTCTTTTGAGGGATATAATTTTTTTTTTTTTGGGGCGGGGGGGGAGTCTTTCTTCAGTGTTTTTTATCTTACAGTCTACCAACAAGGGGGAATAAGCTGCAAGGCCAAGAGCAGGAAGGTAAGACAGCATCAGAACATCATTCATCATTTCTAATAAGGACTGCTTAACAATAAAATATCAAGCACCATAGATCTCAGTCTGGGCTGAGGGGAGCTTTTGGGAGAATGTGACACCATGGATAAGGTGTATATTTTTTCTCAGATGAGACCTTCAGCTACAGGCTCACCTTCTTCACTGGCATGATTTCATTTTCTTCTGCTGAAGGAGTAGAGGTTTCTAGGATGGGTTTGCAATGTACTCTGGAAGTTATCATATGAGATTATTAGATTACTTAGGTAATTCTGTTGACCTAAATGCAAAACTTCTCACTTGTAGTCACCTACTTCCCTGATCTGTTGAACAAAGAGAATTTAGAGAACTTTTTTTTTTTATAGGAAAGGAACCAGAAGTTCAAGTCACCTCACAGTTCTTCATGTCCACAGAAGAACATTTTTGAAGTCAAAAATATGATTTATCAGTCTTTCCGTATCTACAATTTCTGTTTATTGGATTCACAAGAAGATGCAGTTCAACAATTTGTGATTTAATCTTGTCTCCTGTTAGTAAGAGATTACTAAGGCTAAAATGTCCTATCTTTCCTCAAGTATATGAGGCCACATTTTGGTTAGCAAAGGTATACTTAGATGTTCAGTGAAGAGTCCCAATTAACACCACAGTTGGTTTAAAAAGCATTTTTTTATTTGTTCATTATGTTCATTAGGTTTTCTGACAGATTTCTAAAGGGCATTATTTCCCCCAAAGTATCTTCAGTTTGGTAATGAGATTCGGTGTTTGTAGTGTTGGGAACAAAATAGTTACGTAGATCAGGAAACATAAATACCGTGCCCACCCCATTACTATTTCTGTGATGTCTTGAATATGGAGAAAACAAACTCTAATAAATGTCAACCTCTCTAATGAGAAACTTGTTATGAGAGTCTTCTCATTAGAAAAAGACCTGGAGACTAGCCATGAGTGAAATGACCTGTATTGCACTACCCAGAGATGTAAACTTTGTCCAAGTCATGAGGTGGACATGGGGCCCTGAGTGGTTTTTTACCACTTAACAGATTGGATGGTTTAGTCTTGCTAGCAGTACATTGGCATGCTCTTGCCCCACAGAAATATGGGACAATTCAACTTATTTTGGCCTACAACAAAAGTTAGTTAAGGTGTCACAGCCTGTGTTTGCCTGATTTTAGAGTACAGCTAAACCAGCTACTGCCTCTTACCCAACTTGTGATAACCTATCATGTTCTGCCCATTTTTATTTTTGGTGACTTCTTACTGCCTATATTGCCTATAAACACAGCATCATTAAAGTAATCATTAAGTTCTTTGCTTAACACCCTAGCCAGTGTTTCACAGTGCTAGGCTTTTATTTTGCAGCGTTTGTGTTCACTGAGTCCTGGCAATGTGAAATATTGAGGAAATCGCATCAGCAGCCAGTTTGTGGTAAAATGTTCTCTTACAGAGAGGAATATGTATGTGCTGATAGGGGGAAAATTGTATAATTGTACTAATTCTCACTTTCTAATCTTATTTTTTAAATTTTCAAGGATTTTATAATGAATTTACAACTTCTGTTGGCAACGAGTACGAAATAGTACACAAGTAGCAGTTGATTCTAATTCAAAATATGCTCAGTTTGCTGCTAGAAAGTCTGTTTTATGTTACTACACGAATTACAGGATGCCAGTAACCTTTATGTTCTCAATTTGGATGGGTATCCTTTTACTGAATAAGCCAGAAGAAACTCATGTTAGAATTTACGAGCAGATGAATAATCCTCTGAAAGGATTTTTCTCCTTCTTTACTGAGACAATTTTGTTAAGTAGAAGAGAAAATTTTAAAAGTTTTTCTTCTCTATTTTTATAGATAAAAGAGCCCCTAACATTTATCTTATGGAATCCAGGTATCTTCTGCTGCTAGTAGGCAAATGTTACCCTAGCTTTCAGAACATCAGCAAATGTGTTATTTCAGTGTGAGAAGAGGAAGTTACAACTACAGACACTGTATATTTTCATCTAATTTATTCCTTTCTCATCCTCATGAAATGATCAAATACATACTTTACAGCTCACAGCTATAGCACACTTGGGGTCCACTAAAGAGTGTCCTATATGTTCTTGGACATATATTTCTTCCTCCAGAAATTCTTGCAAGTATTCAGCATCTATCATTACTCTCAAACATATTTAGTGTATGATGCTAAGCCCGGAGAAACCAATATTCACAAATATTCACAAAATTTTGAATACACTTGAAAAACTATTATGTACAAAAAATCATATCTGTATATGTTGGAATAAGAATATAAAGCAATATATTACAATTATGGCTTTTTTATTAAAATAAAACAGGGATTGAAATTTATTTTAATCAGATTTTATATATATATATCTTCAATGGTTCTGCAGCTCATAGTGGAACCCAATTCATAGTGCCTACTTTTAAAAACAGGGGCTTGGAGTATACTGCTAGCGATTCATGAAATGTAAAGGCACTTATTTTCCCTTTCTTATTGACATGTATTGCATTATTCTATATGACTAAGCTACACTTTGAGCTTTTCACAGTGATATTGTTTGTCAACTTTGTCACTCAGGCTAAAATTTTTCGTTATTTCATTAAATCAGTCTTTTGGTCTTTTCTCTAGTTTGACAGATTTCTGTTTTGAGGGAAAAAAACATAAGAAAAATATATTGTTTTTAGTCTTCTTTGCAGTTTCCTTCTCTCAAACTTATATCAAGAGGGTTAGTTAAAAAATCTGCTTATCTCTCTGGGCCTGTTTAATATGTGAGTTGATGGATAACCTGCAATGGTAAAAAAAATTATCAATGCAATGCTTCCACTCTATATAAAACATTTGCTACTGATCTTGATAGGTGTGTGTAAGCTAAAGTTCATTTTGGGCATGATAAAACCTGTTGACAAAGACTACCATGGTGTGGGATATTTCTTTTACAATGTGAGGGCTCTGAAAAGCAGTTATTTCTCCACAGATTAGCAAATACAGACACAATAAAGTGAAGAACAGAATCATTCTCAGCAGTCACTCCTGCTACTGTAACTCATTGTGCCTTGTGTCTCCCATGCTTATGTGGCTACAGAAACCATACTACCTAGAGGCTCCCCAAAGATTCACCACCCTGCCACCTTTATAATTACACCAACATTCTCACATCTACTGTAACATACTGTTCTTGAGAATAAACGAATTGCTTCACTCATATCTACTCCTCTTTTAAGACATTGCTATTATGTATCATAACAAACCAAGACAAAATGCAAATGTTTACTCTAGGGAAAAATAATAATGACATCCCAGAGGAGTATGTAAGTAAAAACATTTCATGGTTGCTTTTTTACCACCCAGGTCCCTGCTAGAGTTTTCAGAAAGCCCTGTTATGTCAAGCTGCAAGAATCTCAGCTTTTCCCACACGCTCACACTCACCGGTCCACCCCGAAGGTTAGTTACATCCATATATTACCAGCAAGGAATACAAGTTATTAGTCTGTCAAGAGATCAAGATCAACAAATGAGAGTACAATTTTAAATAAGCAGTCAAGGTCTTAATTTGTAGAAGCCATGTGCTGGTTTATTTGAATAAGATCAAAATAATCTTCTTAATAATAGCTAACTGATCTCAAGTGAATTTGTAAAAAATCAAAACCTACCTGAAGCTACAGTGGGCTTTGGTTCCTGTGAAAGGTAAAAAGCTATGAGACCTTATGGCAGCTGCATCCTGCCTTGTCTGTCTTGTGTCTAGAGCAAAGGGAACCTGGAGAACTGTGAACCTAGTCCTTTTATTAATGTTCTACTTGCTAAGCTATCTAGATGTAATGCCACTAGATTATTCTGGGGAGAGTAACATATATTAATCTTTTAGAAACATGACCCAAAATCCAAAGTGACTACTTCCACTTCAGCAATAGTCCCCACAAGAGGGGAAAAGAAGGGAAGATAATTATTAAAAACAAGTATTATAGCTACTGCAAGATAAAAGTGGTAGCAAGACAGTGATGTAAATAATCTTGATGTTTCCACCACAGCATCACTGAATGGCTGGTGTCCTGGGAAAAGGATCCAGTGGAGATTCTGCTTAATTTGGGGTTTGGTACGGAAGAACCTGATGTCCGCACAAAAATCCCTCCTCGGTTCCTCAGTGGTGTTTCTGTAGCAAAAGGATTTGACGTCCAAGCCTTTTTGGAAGCTCAGAAGAAGTAGATGGACATTGGGAGGCCAAACCTATATGGTAAGGAGAAATATTTTGGCAAAAGGAGAAGTTTTAGCCAGAAATAATGTGGGAATTGAGAGAGTAGAGAAGAAGAGGCTTATGAAAGAAAATTCATGAAAAAGAGACATATTTAGGAGACATTGAGGAACCTCATGTAGCTCTTTGTGGCAATTATACTTCCTGATATGACTGAAGTACTGTTTAGCTCTACTCAGTTATGGACTCTGGTTTATGTGCTGAAGCTACCAGCTTGTGGCATTTTAAAACAAAACTGCATGTCCTCTATAAGACCTACCCCACAACCAGAGATGGTCCTTGGTGTTGCAGAGGCTGCAGAATTAAATGCGTCCATTGACTCAGCCACTTCACCAGCAGTGCATTAATATATATCGACCATAACTGGTGGTGTAAGTCAATAGAGAAGGTACAGAATTCAGCCAGACCAGACGTGGCCCTAGATTCCCTTTCACCTTTTGTGGATTCCTCTCACAGGACAATGTTCAGAGCAGATAACAAGATATTAACTTCCCATGACTAGAGGTGCCAGAGCTTGTGCATTACACCCTAACTAGAACCTAACAGTTTTGTGGTTCATATATGCACAAAGGATAGATAAGGATCATATTTTAAGTACAACAAATTCCTTGTTCGAAGTTGCACCATTTAAAGCACACAGTCTTGATTTTTATTAATTTAGATGCTTTTTGTTCTTGTTTTCTATATTTTGCTATTGAGAAATGGATACAAAGTTTTCACCCTGAAGATACTTCTGCATTAAAATAGCATTGTTGATCCACTGGTACATCATACATCTGAAAAGTCCCTTTTTGACGTCATATTCCCACAAGTTGTAGCACAGGATAGCCAGATGGCTCTTGAAATCTTCTGTTTGCTGAAGATGCTCAGTGAAGCAGGATCTCTCACACAGCCTATGTATTGTTGTGTGGAAATGTACTAAGCAAGAAGTAAGGATGGAATGAGAATTGAAAGTGAAATGTCAAAGCATTGTGAAAAATGTTTTCCCCCTGCTCCCCTCCTCAGCCCCTCTCCTTTTATAGCAAGGCCCATGCACACATTTCAATATTTATAGCAAACTGATACATCAAACAGTTTCTCAGTCCTCACTTTATTTCTCGCCTTAGAGAGAGGGAAGAGAGGGATCTGAGCTATTTGATATGAATGAATGGAGATGTATTTGATGACAGGACTCTTAAATAGATAAGAAATTGGCTGGATTGTTGCATCCCCAGAGGGTAGTAATCAATGGCTCAGAGTCCTCATGGACTCTGGGATCCAGTGCACCTTCCGCAGATTTGCAGATGACCCCAAGCTGGGTGGTGCAGTTGACACACGTGAAGAAGAGGATGTCATCCAGGGGAACCTGGATAAACTCAAGAAGTGGTCCTATGGGAATCTCATGGAGTTCAATAAAATCAAGTGCAAGATGATGCCTCTGGGTCAGGCTGGGGGATGAAGAGATCAAGAGCAGTCCTGCCAAGAAGGGTTACTCCTATGAAAATGAGAACAATAGCTTTTGTTGTCAATTTTCTTCAGTTAATGACGATATACATTTTGCAGCTGTCCTGGACAGCTGACAACTGTAAGTTTTTGATGTCAGACTTAAAAAACTTTCTTCAAATGATTTTTAGTATGTCCTGAAATATGGCATCCAAGTCTGGCCAAGCCAACTGGGGAATTTCAGGCTGGATTCTGTAACCTTTTTTACCAGAGAGCAGTATTTAGCTGCACCTGACCCAATGAATTCAACATTGCATGATTTTCTAATATAAAGAACTGCATACTGATGTCTCTAAGTTATCTGAACTGGTCTTTTTGAAGCCAATGGAAAAAAGCTGCCATTTTTGAATGAAGAGTAATTAGTATGTGTCTTGGTAATGACAAGTTTGAATAATCATTGTACCTGATTATTTAAAATTATGAGTTTTGATAACCACATTGCCTCCCATTCTGCCAAACTTATGAACATTTTCAACAGCTGGAAGTACCTGACCATGTAGTCAGTGCCCTCTCATCTTTGCTGACCCATATCAGTACCCAACAGACCAAAACACAGGACACTGGCAGGGGTGACACTAGTCTGCTGGAAGCTGCAAAACTCAGACTTGTGATTACACCATTGAAGTGGAAAAGAATGAGTCAGCGCCTGCAAAGGGCTTATCAGCAACCAATGCTACTGCCCTGGTTTAAAAGACAGATGTCTGGTAAGGAAGGTGGGAACCTTCCTGGAATGGAAAGATGATACCTTCCCTCCAAATTACTAGTATTTCAAAATTATGAGGTGTCCAGGCAAAAAATACGGGAAGAAGAATAACAATTCTTTACTAGACATATATAGTCTATATGTCTATATATATATATATATATATATATATATAACAAGGCAAAACAAACAACAATAATAACAACAGCAACAAGCCAAAGAAAATCCAATAACAGCCTTTTCCTGCCCATTAAGCAATTTCCCCTTTGGAAAGGTTCTGAGACTATTTTAAAGAGAAGACTACAAAAAGAGAACCATCTGAAAGATGATACGTCTTCAACTTGAAACATCCAGAATTTTTTTGTTGTTTCTTTTTTGCTTTTGTTCTTAACTTCAGTAAGATTAAGAATCATTATCAACAGTAAGAATTCTTCCCTCTTTCTTTTCAGATTCAGATTTCGAGGATCAAACTCCCTGTGGAAATGCTCCTGATACCCCATCAGCTGAGTGTTAAGAAATAATTTGGCTGTTTTTACTTTTAAAAATAAAAGATATCTCCCCATCTAGCTGCTTTTGAAGTTTAACCGAGCAATGCATTTTTCCTCTCTGCTCCCATATCTCTGGCATTTGAATGCATCAATAGTCTTATCATCAATAGATGATACAACTTACTAAATCATAGAGCTGTAAAATATACTTAGCTTAGACCCACGTAGTGCACATGAAAAGGACATGTCTCACTTGCACAGCTTTGAGCATGTAGGGTCCCAATCTGCTGCTTTATGCAGACCTCTCTACTCTTCCAAGCAATGCTAAAGCTGTGCTGCTGCTTGGTGAATAATTTGTCAGACTCAGATGATGCTCCATACACCAGCTCTCAGATCCTTATGAATATAGGAGATGGAGGATAGCAGCTCTACAGCTATTCTGTACTCCACTTAAACAGGACCATCCAACCAGAACTCTCTGGTGGCAGCATGGCCTCTACCCCATGATCTGAGACATACAATCACCACATGAGCTGACATAGTAGCAAATCATGTGTTAGAAAATAAATTATTTGAGGAGCCTATGAAAGGATCAAAGGCAATGCTGTTGGACCAGATGTTGCATTATCATTTGTGGTAATCTGAGTTCAGATCCTGAGAAGCGTTTGCTGTCAGGGATGGTGGTATTGGGGAAATGGCTGTTCAGTCTCCAAAGCAGGAAAGTCATTACTTTCTAGAGACCCTTCCTATTCAGTGTTTTGAGAAGAACTGGTAGATCTTGGGTTATTTTTAAATGGTATATAACTTTAATGTGAAAAAGCTAGTAACTAGCAAGGGCCAAAGGTGGGCAACATTATATTACTTTTGTGGAGCCGGCACAAATAATATAGCGACTCAAGTTCCTATACAGGTATCTGTCCTAGTTTAAAAGACAGATGTCTGCCAAGGAAGGTGGGAACCTTCCTGGAATGGAAAAGATGATCCTCTCCTTCCAAGTTATTATAACTTTGAAATTATGGGGCTTTCATGCAAAGATATGAGAAAAGTTCTTTACTAGTACTTTACTAGAATATATATATATACATATATGAAAAACAAGACAGGCAAACAACAACAACAACAGCAGCAGTAACAACAACAGCAGTAAACCAAAAAACAAGAAAAGCCCAGTAACAAACTTTTCCTATCTGTCAAGCAATTTCCTCTTTGGTATAATTATGACCACAACTATCTCCCCTCCAAGCCAGGCAAAGACTGGAACCACTCCCAGCTAGGAAACTTCCAAAACCACACCACTTCCCCACTCAGCAAGCCAGTGTCCAATCCACGCCCTCCCTCCCTGAAAGATTTTCAGTGGAAAGCCAGGGTTATTGGGCTGTTCTTTTGTATTTGAATTGCCCATCATCCAGTCCCCACACCCCACCCCACTCCAGCTTCAGTTGCTCTTTCTTTGCTGAGGCCTCTTTTTCAGGTAACAAATGGGAGAAAATTCACGGGGAAAACCAAACCCACAACAGTATCTAAAAAAATTTCAGGTATCCACTGGTGCTAGGCATTCACAGGTGCCATTGGCTAGAGTGGCAGCTGTGTTTGCAGGAGTGAAATCATGAGCCTGTTCAAGTCAGTGCCCTACTGACTTCAGGGGGGGTCAATGTTTTTATCAAAATATGTGGGGTTTTCTTGATTAGTACTAGAGCTCAGGAAAGGTGATGGAATGGAATAATTAATTATTCAGCTCTGAAGTGTTTATTTCTGTTTTCAAATTATCTATAAACATATTTGCCGTTTTCCTGAGGGATTGGTGGTGGTGGTGGTGTGATTATCTGTATACAGGATTGCATACCTCTGGCATTCAATTGCTCTTGCCACATCTTCTGTCTTTGTATATGTCCAGTTTGTCAACATGTGATTTCATCAACCTTCAGGGCTCAATGTCAAGTTGTTGCTATTCAGATTTCTCACCTGACTTACATGAGATTACTTTGGTTTTGTTTTCTGATGATTGTCTTGATGTTCATGAACAAAGATGTGAACCCATACCAGTAGTCTTGCTCATAGAAGTATCTGTAGAAATAATAGCAATTCCCCAGGACTGGTGAAATGAAAAACTTTTCCCTTAGGATAAACCTTCAGTAATAAATTGAAAAATGAGAATGTAGACATAGCCCAATGGGTAAAAAAAATTAAAAATGTAACAACACACAGAAAATTGCTTTTTTGCATTCTTTATCTATCTCTAAAAAACAACTGTGCTATTTAGTTAAAGAATTTAACAGGTAATATAGGTGTAGTAATCACAAGATAAGGGGCAAAAAAATAACAGTATATCTCAAATACTCTTTCAAGACATATGAATAAGCGCATGTTGAGTAGTAATTTCATGAAAGAAAACACAGACTGCAATTATTTCTTTTCAATTCAGGTAAGACTGTCATCCAGTTAAGTGATCAACCAAAATTATACAAATAAACTGAGCTTATGTAAGATTTGTGCCTTTGTAGAACCATATTACTATTTAGGCATTTTAAAACGCCATAATTTTTTTCTCTCTTTTCTCTTTTTCTTTGATGTTTTGTCTTAATTTAAAGTGAAGATTTCCAGCTTTTTTACCAGGCTTTTTTATTATTCTTTGTCTTTTTCTCACTGATTAAATGGCATATCCCTCCATACTCAAAGAATTCTTTCTGCGACAACTTGCTGTGCATCATGGAAATAGTCTAAAAATTTTCAGTTGTGAATATAATATTGTCAGTGAATAATACCTAGCTTTTAAGAAAGCTCCTATTAAATTCAGCAGGATGTGGCTCGGACCCATAAGAGGGGTCCTCAAAACAGGAGCAAGTCAGAAATAGAGTCCATAAGGAGCCTACACAAAGAAAATCTCAGCTCCCGCAAGCGCATGCCTGGATTTATACTTGGCCTCCAAATCCCCTAGGGCACAGGCTGCCTATTTTTCAAGTCTCATGCAGTGCCTGATACCATAAGGGTCCACTATCATTTGGCTGTGGGCTCTCTTGGAAAGGGTGTGAGTAATGATGAAGATGTGACAGCCTGACATGACCCTGCTGGAATGAGAGCTTACCTGAGTGAAAGTGTGAAGTGACCAACATGAGAAGAAATAGAGATAGACAGAAACAGACTGCTTTGCCTAGATGAAGCATATTAGCAAAGACTCTTAGAAGTACTTGTCCCAGTGGTATTATTCCTTGGTTTTTTAGCCTGGCCTCAATTTTAGTCCAATTGCTTAATTTTCTACATTCCCCATGAAAGCCAATTCCCTAACTGCAGTGTGTCTTCTTTATATTTCTCCATAATGCAGAGTCTGGCTGTTTAACTGCAGTAGACTCTATGATAAGGCTTTTCTCCCCTCTTTCTTGGCAGAATACCGAGACTTAATTTTAAAAGACACTCAAACCTTCAAACACCCCTGAATGACTTACAGGAAAAGCAGAGTGTTTACTAGCTCTGTTTTTAAAAATATGACAATTTTTTTTATTAGGCAATTTTATCATTGTTATAAATAAGTAATTGTACTGGGGAGAAGGGATAATCCTTATTTAATTAAATTCATCTATACTCCCAGGTTGGCAGCAACCACACATATGTGAGACTAATACCCACAGCCTGCCAGTATGCATGTGCAATTAAAAATTCACTCTACAGTAGCACTGGCAGTTTAGTGTTGCTTTTGGCATTTACAAATTCTTTTATTTTGTGACTTTTTTTTTACCATACACATATGCTGGAGCAGATGTTGCTTATTTGTTGTTTATTCAAATCTGTAGGCTCTGGCAGCTAACTCCATTGTTCTGTAATGAAGCTTTATTCACTGTCCTATATTAGGACCCAGCAAATGCATGACGGGCAGAGTTAGCTCTCAGCAGGAGCTACAGTTATTGTCCTTACTTATTGGCTGTTTATACGCTAAAGCTCACATTTAAGAAAGCTGGCTGGGCAGGGTATGGGGCTAGATGCCTTAAGCCGGGGAGAAATACTTGACTCCACTCACTGTATCTTTGCCCTGGTGAGGTATGGGCTTGCATGTAAACTCAACTGTTGCAGAGGTTTTTGCATTCAGCACCTGAAAAATAGAGCTGCTCTCCCCCTTGACACCCTCTCTCTCCTTGTTCTCCTCCCTCCACCCCTGCTGCTCCTTCCTTTTTTCGATTACCCTTCGTAAAGTAGTAAGCATAACTAAAGGGTGTTTCAGTGTGCTCACCCCATTAACTCAGTGTGTGCCTGAAAATTCATTAACAGCAGCTCCTATCAGGGAGGCATGAGAAGTCAGTGTTATTTGTGTGTTGTAGTCACCCACTCCCTCTTTTCCTTGCTCACTTGCCTCTCGATCTGTGGGGTGGCCATGCACTGGAAAGGCAGCAATTCCTGTACAGTGCTGACCCAAGGGGACACATTGCTCCCAGGCACTCCAGTGCCAATAGAAACTCATTAGCTTGCTGGAAGAGCCCTTGGTAGCCCAAGAGGTAATCAATCAGGCAAGTAACCGCCTCCATTTGGCTCACTGTGACATGGCATCTTGTGATATATCTTGTCCCAACTAGTGGTGCTGGGGATCGCATACATACGGTTTTTGCAGCAGCTGGGAATGTCCCAGCTTCCCCACATGCTGAGCTAACACATTAGCTCCTGTGACTTATCAAGTAGCAATTTTTTCAATTATCACACCTTCACTCTTCCTACTCGCCAGCTCCTCTGATGGTTTGGCACCATTGCAGTACTCACAGAGTTCAATTGGTATTGCTTTTAATTGACTGAGTACCACGAATGTGAATTCTATTTATTATCCATTATTCATTGTAAATTCTGCCTGTAGTTGAAGGAACAATGTCTTCAAAAGTACAAGAAGAAAAGGTATGTATATTTCCTATGCTTTAAAGAGTACAGGATTTTCCATGTGCCTTTGTCTGATTTCAATATTAAGAAGTGAACAGCTGTTCCATATTTCATATTTGCTGTAGTGCCAACATAACACTGTTTTCCTTCATGTATAACACAGTGACTTTTACTGTTAAGTATATATTAAAGAAAAGGGAAAGGCAAGGAGACAGACAGCAGAAAGACTTGCTAAATCTGCAGTCAAAATTTGGGAGCCTTAACTTAAAAATAGTTTTACAACTATTCTTGTGTTGATACCACCTGACATACACGTTAAAATTTGTCATTGGTTAATAAAAACAGTCTCCAAATATAAATTCTCTCTTCATAAAACATGATGAATAATAGATTCCAAATAGATAAATCCCTCTTTGCAGCACTTCTATCTCCTGCAGATGACCTGGCACAAAGGAGACATACACCTTCTTTAGCTGCTTTTTGTTGCTTCCACTTGTTTTATGATGCCACAGCCTATATTTTTCCCCTCTTATACACATGAAGCATGTAACATAAGGGATCTGTAAATGGGATTAAGAGGAAGTTGCTGCATTTTAATGCATTTTATGTACTGAATAAATCTAGAGGGGGAGTCCTGTGGTTCCAGAAAGAAGTAGAGAGAAAAGAGCAAAGTTGTGAAATGATGTGCCTTCATCATTTTTTTGAATGATATATTTTTTGCCCTCCAAGAACATTTTGAATTGCCTCTTTTCCCCAGAGAAAAACAATTTACTTTTGCAGCTCTTGGTAATACCTGGTCTGCTTCACCTTAACATGGTCCTCTTTGATGTATCTCACACACTTATATATGCCTAAATTCAGCAATGGATATAAAATTGAAACTTAGGATGTGGTGATCTTCACCAGTACAGAAACTAGATGGGCAGCAATGAAAGGAAGACTGCTAGCTTTTTGAAATGGTTTCTGTAAGGTTATGCCACCCAGCAGTGGTGCAAGGATACCCTGTCTGCAGCATCCCAAGGCCTTTAGAAGGCTATACAATTTTTAGTGATAACTTTCCTAAAAGTCATTGTACATTTATGTCATTTTATTGCATATGTGTTGCATATGTGCATACTTTAGGTTCTACTTCAGCAGGCTGATTCATCCTAGTGGAAAAGGATATGCACACATTGCACCTTAAGGCAGATGGCCCAGTGAAGCTTATAGAACCTGCTGTTGTTTAAACCAGGGGGAAAAAAAACCATAAAATATCTTAGGTATCCAGGAGGACAACCAAATTCTTAAAAAGGGAGAGACTGGTTTAGATCAAGTGATAGCCTTTAACACAAGAAAACTTCTGAAATAAAGTCTAGTTGTTTTGAAGTAGTACTGAGTCCTTGAAAGGCCTTTTCTATGATTTCTGTCTCTGCCTTTTCTTCCCATGCCCTCAGCAGCACAGGAGTATCAGAGACTGTGCAGTCACAGACCTCTGTGTTGCTATACTAGTTGTTCCAGTTGACATCTGATCTTTTGAACCTTACTGCAAAATTCAAAATCCAAACACCACATCCATTTCAGGCTTTGAGGGAGATTTTTAAGAACATACATATTTTTTCTGATGGCACTACATTGCTTTGAGATGATTGGTTCACCTCACTGTTGGTGACACCCCTGAGAAGAGGATCTTGTTATCCTGAACATATTTTTATGCTCTGGAAAACTCTACATGACTCCTCTTCAACAGATCTTCTACGTACTTGTTGTAGTCTTCAACTACTTGTTAAAACGTAGCATTGTCCCTTGGGAAAATATCACTGGCAAGAGAGAGGCAACCTTACTAAGATGGACAAACTTAGGCTCCCTGAACAGAATGTAATGGCTATTATCATTGAAATAGAACTATTGTAATTGATTTTTGATCTCTAGAAAGTAACACCCAAAAATCAGTACCTGTTCTAGCCTTTCAATTGCTTTGGGCACTGCTGATCAGAAGTAGCAGGATCTAGCAAAAATATACAGATTTGTTTTGGTTCTGGCCAGGACAGGGTTAATTTTTTCAGCAGCCAGGGGGGCACAGCCAGGACCCTGGGGTTGTTTAGATACCACCTCAAGACATGTGCAGAGAGCATGGAGAGGGCTGGGAATTTTCCATTGTTGTTAAGGTGGGCAGGGTGTGCAATCGGATGACACCAAGATCCACAGTTCTGCATGGTGAGCAGTCACACATGAATCTTTTGCCCATTTTGTACATTCTGTGTGCTGGTTTGAAGGTAAACCAGGGGGAGGAATTAACTCCACACAGATGCCTTGTGAGAGATTTCAAGAGGAAGTTACAATTTACTAAGAAAGTCACAATGAAGGCAACACTACAGAAACACTGGTTTAAACCAAAAAAGTCGGAGTCACCCTGTTGGTTAGGGTGGTGGTGGTAGTCCAATTGAATGGTGGTTGCAGTCCTGTTGACGTCTTGGATGTGGTCTTGTCAAAAATGGTGGTATTGTGGAAAGCCCTGGTCCTTCTCTGGAGGCCCAGTGGTGGTGGTGGAGAATTCCTCTCCTCTGGGTGTCCAGTGGTGCTCGTGGTGTCCCAATTCCCAGATTATACATAGGCAGGAATGTCTGGTGCCTCCCACAGGGCAGGGGATTTCACAATGGATGATGTACTTCCATGAGTCATTCTGGGGAGTCCTTCATGGTCCATTAGCAGAGATGACTCCCTTCCCCCAGAATGGGTGATGCTGCTACTTCCCCAGAGAGAGTTATCAGAGCTGAGTCATGGCAAAGATAAGGAAACACTGCTCCACCCATCTTAATAGTTCATCAGAAAGTATTGTAGATGGTGGTAGAATACATACTTTGGTTACACCCCATATTGTAACCCAGGACACTCCACTATTAGTATTGCTGCTGTTACCAATGGTTTTCTTATTTCATTGTTGTTCCTAGTAAACTGTTCTTTATCTCAACCCATGATCTTTACCTTTCTGTGCCTCCAATTCTCCTCTCCAACCAGCTGCAAGAGGTCTGGGGATAAACGAGTGAACAGCATGTAGTCTGGATTGTTTCAGTAGGAACATTAAAATGGGGAATATTATTTCTAAACCATGTCAGGATCTTTCACTTACTTTTGTCAAACAAGTAAAGATTGCTGGAAACAATCCTCCCTTTTTTGAGGTGGTTTCAGTTGCAGAGAGATCTATGAGGCTCCCTGTGATCACTTATTTTTTTATACATTATTTCTGTGCAAGTGCTATTAGAAGCAATTGTGATGTAAAGTGATTGGCAGTGTAGGATGATGACATTCAGCTTTACCTCTCATGTTCATCAGAAGCAGATACAACCATCACACAACTCCCAAATGCAGTGGTACAAATCTGAATTAAAGACTGTTGGCTGAAGCTCAGTGGAAGTAAGATGGAAACGATACTGACTCTCAAGGCAAAGTAGGAGGATGAGGGCCTGGCAAAGTTGGAAGCTGTTTCGTTAGTTGGGGGAAGATAAAAGACTACTATCAAAATGACTGCAGTTTGAGGTTTTGACTAGATTCCTCACTACTCCCAACCTCTTAGACTACAGAAACGTGATTTATCACAGAGAACTGTGTTCTCTCTTTTCCTGTCAAATTCAGATCATAGATTACTCATCATCTTGGTTTGTAAGACAGGTGCCTGCCAAGGAAGGAGGGAACTTCCCTTGGAATGGAAAATATGACCCCCTACCCACCAAATCATTATAACTTTGAAATTATGGGGCTTTGAGGCAAAAATTTGGGAAAAGGAATAGCAGTTCTTTACTAGTATATATGTGTATAACAAGTCAAACAAACAACCACAACGGCAGCACCACAAACAAACCCCACACACCCAGCCCCGGCCTTCTCCCGGCCGCAGGCCCTTTCCCCTTTGCTGCAGTTCCGGTCACAGCCAGCAGGGGCGCTGGTGGCTCCCGGCCGGGCAGGGCAGGTGTGATGATTCCCCCGCGCCTGCAGGGGGCGCTGTGGGGCGAGCCCAGCGGCCTCTCCGCTGGGTAATGGCGGCACAGCCGGCGGGAGAGATGGGAAAGGGGATTCCTTTACAAAGTGACAGCGGGGGCAGCTGGTGCCAGTGCCCCTCTGGATGATGAAACGGACTGTAGCAGGAACCTTGGAGCAGCAGACTGGAATGGCAGAGGCAAGCACACTCAGGGTGGCAAACAAAGTGTAGCAAAAACTCCAAAGCTGTACTAGGAGTCGCGGGGTGTCCTGGTGGACACCGGGGTGCCAGGTTAAAGTGTAGCAAAAAGCCTGAGGCAGCAACAGAAAACAGCAGGGCTGGGCAGTNCCTCCTCCTCCTCCCATCCGCACCTTTTGTCACTTAAACATCATAGTTTTCATTTCTTAGGCAACAACTGGAAGAAAATTCCCTGGGAGAAAGAAAAAAAAAAAAAACAGAAAAAATCCTAACCCTCCAATACTCATTTATACTTGTACAATTTCCAGGTGTTTTCTTGTGTAGGACAGGCAGGAGATGATGGGAAGCTCTGATTTGCAGAATAGGCAGATGCCTTGCTCCTGAGCCTAGCAGTTTGCAGCTGCAGTGTGGGAGATTCAGTGTCAGTCTGTATTACCAAACCTGATATGACCTCTTTCTGTAGCTCCAGCCAACCTGTTAACAAATTTTCCAGAGGTGTGAACCAAATTGTAGTGGGGATATACTTGAAAGAGGCAAAGGACTGAGCTTCTGGATGGTGAACCTCTTCCACCAATGCCCAGAGACAGCAGATATTACCCTCTCTAGAGAGGCACAGGATGGTTCACTATTGGTGGTGATGTACATGGTGGAGAACATGCATCCCTTCCCCATATTAATAATCTATGTTTTAGGCAGGGAGGAAGGAAAACAAACATTTTTTTTTTTAATTTTTCTTTATTGAGTAGCTTTTCAGCTTGTTATCAGCTAGTTCAGTTCCTTTCTAAGTCTTCCTTCTACACACTAGCTCAGGAAAACCTTTAATGCAGAAGAGTGAAAAAAAGCAAACCAATACACCCACCAATCCCAGGCACTTCATGGAGAGGTTTATTTATACCTGCTGTTGAGAAACTGACTGAAGTGCACAGCTAGTTTTTAACATGTAAATACATGCACACAATGCAGGTGCCAGTGGCAAAGTAGCCACCACACTGGGGAGCTTTTATGCTGCTTTTCACACACAGTTTTTGCAACCTGGGCAGCGCTCCATACTGCTGTGCTCTGGCTGCTGGCTGTGCTGTGGCGTGAGCATGCCAGACACAACCATAATATACACTGAATCTTAGGCCAAAAGCTTGTCTGAAATTTGGTGCAAAACTTGTTCAGGAGGAAGACTCAAGCTGAATTCTCTGGTGATAGACATAGACTTGCTGTTATGTGCTGAGCCAGTGCAATTTTTTTCTTTAATGCTCCATGACCTGGTTCTCTGAAGTGCTTATGGCTTATATCTGGCGACCATCCAGGCAAATGTCCTTCTTGGGAACATGGGCACCCAGAGCTCTGCAGGCAGACAAGCACTGGATGAGGAACCTGAAGCTGCACAGGAGGACATGAAGCATGGTGTGTGCGCTCCTAGTGTCCCTGCAAGTATGCATCTCCTGCTAATGATGACTGTGACAGGCAGATCCCAGTGATAACCACGTAAAGAAGTGCAGGCTGAACAAGGAGATGAAGCAAGGTATCAGTAGCTGTCACATGACATATGTGCCTTCTGGCCCTTTCTCAGATCCTTGGGGTGCAGCATACATTCCCTTGCGTCCCACCTGGGGTGGCTGCAGTCATGGGAACTGTAGGGCTTTCCTCTCTTTTTCACCATGAGTCTGGCATCACCCTCACAAAAATAAAAGTATACCTGAAGTCCTTCATATGTCAGTGGTACCCAGAGTGATGGGGAGATGAACACTGCAGACTGCGTGAGAGATGTAGTTTTGACAAGCAGAAGAAAATACTTCAGAGGAACCAGATTTTATTCATTTTGTAAACTGCACTGTGGGGCACAATTAATAATAGAAATTGTATTTCATAGAGATTTTTTGGAATATATTTTCACCTAATCACACTGTGTAAGATGATTGACATGAAATTCCTCTTCAATTCAAAGGGAGCAGATGACTGACAAATATTATAGCTCACTTGAACAAGAGTAGGAGCTTTTGCTGCATCTGGTGCATTTTGGAGTGTATTATTTCCTTTCAAATAGTGTATGTACTCTAATAAGATGGTTTATTTACCTATTGTCTGCTAAAATATCATTGAGAAATGAAATTTGCGGAAGGACATGGTTAAAAACTCGACTGTGGGAGCCTTTGGAAATAGTGGTTTGTGTGCTGCTGCCATCTGATGGTTTTTCCCTTGAAATGCTGCAGCATGCCGAGACACAGCTATACAGGGAGGGGTCAGTGCTGCTGCGCTGGGGACAAGCAGGTCTGGACTGGGCTCTCCTCTGAGCAAGTTGTGGAAATGTGTATTGAATTTGGCTAGAAAACAAGTATAAATGAGATCTCTCTCGCCTCATTTTTCATGTTCGTTGCCATTTCTACAATGTGCAAAATGAATCAGTACAACAGGAGTTTACAGGTGTATTTCAAAAAAAAGAATTTACTTTGGAATTGCATTGGCACTAGTTGAAATTTTTACCTTTACAGTCAATGATCAGTAATCTGTACACATGCTGATGGGGCAGCTATGTCTTAGAGAAAGGAAAGACAATTCATTATGCTGGGAAGAATCAGATTTTATGGAACATATACACAGGATCAAGGTTTTTCACACACATGGGAACATATATTCACATATGAATAACAAGATTTATTTTCTCCAAATGTTGAAAGTTGTACAAAATAATTACTTCTGTTGTATCAACATTGAGTGAGCTTCAGAAAGTCCCCTGTTCTGAGTAACAGCAATTTTAAAAAGAGCTGTTTTGTGGCTTATGCAGAACCGGTATTTCAGTGAAGTTTTGCTAGCTCTTAAACATTGAATAGTAGCATGGATTAGGTGGGAAGAAACTTTAAAGACCATCTAGTTCTAATCCCTCTTCCATGGAGAGGAACACCTTTCAATACAATATGTTGTTCAGAGCTCTGTCCAGCCTGGTCTGGAGCACTTCCAAGTGTGGGGTATCCACAACTTCCCTAGACAACCTGTTCCAGTGCCTCACCAATCTCACAGTAAAGAATCTAATCTAATCTAATCTAATCTAATCTAATCTAATCTAATCTAATCTAATCTAATCTAATCTAATCTAATCTAATCTAATCTAATCTAATCTCTTTCAATTTGAAGCCCTTCTCCCTTATGCTGTCACTACATGCTCTTAGAAAAAAAGTCTCTCTCCAACTTTCTCGTAGGGTCACTTCAGATACTAGAAGACTACAACTAGGTCGCTCTGAAACCTTCTCTTCTTCAGGCTGAACAAACGAAATTTTCTCAGCTTCTCCTCATAGGAGAAGCGCTCCATCCCTCTAATGATCCTAGTGTCTCTGGACTTACTCCAACAGGTTAATGTCCTTCCTGTGTTGGGGACCCCAGAGCTGGATGCAGCATTCCAGGTGGGGTCTCACCAGAGCAGAGCAGAGGGGCAGAATCATCTCGCTCACTCTGTTGGCCACATTTCATTTGATGCAGCCCAGGACACATTTGGCTTTTTCAACTTCAAGTACACTTTGCTGGATCATGTCCAGCCTCTCAGCCACCAGCACCCTCTTCTTGGCAGGGCTGCTCTTAATCTGTTCATCCCCCAGCCTCTGCTGATACCAGGGGTTGCCTCAACGCAGATGCAGGATCTTGCATTTGGTTTTGTTAAACCTTATGAGATTCCTATGGGCCAAATTCTCAAGCTTGCCTAGGTCCCTCTGGATGNGGAGTATACCACTTGTCACTGATGTCCATTGGGACTCTGAGCCACTGACCCATTTACCTCTGGATACGACCGTTCAAACAATTTCTTATTCATATAATGGTCCGCTCATCAAACCCATCTCTCTCCAATTTAGGGAGAAGGACATTGAGACAGTGTCAAAGGCTTTATGGAAGTCTAGATAGATGACATTTGTAACCCTCCCCTCATCTACTGATGTAGTCACTCCATCAGAGAAGGACACTAAGGTGGTGAGGAAGGACTTTTCCTTGGTGAAGCCATTCTGGTTGTCTCAAATCACCTCCCTGTCCTCCATGTGCATTAGCATGGCTTCTACAAGGATCTATTCCACAATCTTCCCAAGCACAGAAGTGAGGCTGACAGGTCAGTAGTTACCAGTGCTATCCTTTCTACCCTTTTTAAAGATGGGTACAATGTTTCCCCTTTTCTAGTCACCTGGAATTTCACCTGATTGACATGACTTTTCAAATATCATGGAAAGTGCCTTGGCAACTACATCAGCCAATTCTCTCAGGCCTCTGGGACGCATTTCTTCATGAATGAGTGTTTCAAGTCGTTTAAAGAGTCACTGGCAAAAGTATCAGTAAAAACAGGTTTGAGATAAAAGTGACAGCATGACAGAGTTCATTAGCAAGGTTCACTGTACTACTTACTAGACGGTTAAGACGTACCAAGGAAAAACAGACACAAATCCAAAGTCAATTAATCTAAACTAAAATAACTCTAAAATTATCTATGTGGAGGCGTGGAGGGAGGGGAGAAAGAAATAAAAAGGAATACAGCCTGAAGGCGCAATGACACTTAAACTTTACTTACAGGTAACAGCATTTAACTTAAGCTTAACAGCACTTGTGGAGCATCCAACTTAACTTATAACTCCAGTTTAGCGAATGATTCATACAGGGTTTATTATATCACAACCGTAACTTACTTAAGGCCTAACTTATAAACTTAAAGTACTTCAGAATCTTGGAAAGCAGCATCTCTTGCACATTTGATGTAACATATGCACACTTGCATGCACACAAACATAAAGAGCTTCTACAAGGTACCTGTTAAAAATTTACCTTTGATAGTGAAATACTCACTTCAGATGTATTTGCATCTTCTCAACAGGTAAAGGGTTGACCCTCAAAGAGTGAAAGCATCAGCCCAGGATCACTCATCATTTGGCATACAGCACACTTGAGAGTTTGCTGGCTCTGAGAGGCTTTCAGAGGGACTCTGCTGGTCACAGCTGCTGCAGTCCATGAGCGCTCAAAGGATCTCATTTCGGATCATTGTTTATAGGGCTGCAAGAGAATGGGCTTTAGTCATGACAATGTTTCATCCTGGCCACACTTCAGGTCAGAAACTTTCTTTGAAAGATTGGCAACAAAAATATTATTATTCCACTTAGGTTGTTATTCAGGCAAAAAAGTTTCCAAGGCTGTCAATTAAAAAAAAAAACCAAAACAGGGGCTCATTAGATAGCACAAGTTCCTGAGAGCAGACTGAGTGCTTCCTGAGTGCTTCTGATAAGCTCAAGAAGAGCTCAGCCCAGGTACTGTTCAAAGCCGAGGCCTAGCAAGCATTTTTCCAATCTAGCGAGGCCTAGGGGGAAACAGATACACCGCCACAGTCCCATAGACTTATGTACATTCAGGTTCTTCACATGGTCATGAAGCTGATTTTTATCTACAGTGAGAGGGACTTTGCTCCCTCAATACCCATCCTACTGTCCCTCCACTTAGGAGGTGTGGGACAACAGAGTATCTCAGCCTTCTCATCCATTGTTACCAGTTTTCCAGCACTGTTATTCGGGGACGGGATTGGAGTGTACACCTTCATTGTTCTTCCTTTTTTGGTTAACACTCCTGTAGAAGCCCTTCCTGTTATTCTTTGCATCCCTTGACCAATTCAGCGACATCTTAGCCGTGGCCTTCTTCACCTCATCCTTCCTCAATTGTGCTTCATCTCTATACTCCTCCCAGGTCACATGTCCTAACCTCAATTGTCTGTATTTGCTTCTTCCCTTTTAGTTCGGACTTTAGTTCAGATAAGCAGTCCAGATTTTAATTTATGAATTTAAAGTTCAAATTTGTTCTTGCATTTGTAGTGTTTGTTCCTATTCTTCCCCGTATACTCAAATGACATAGAAAACAAATATTGATATACATTCATCGGTGTTAATTTGACTCAAGAGACATCAAAAAAAAAATGTGCTAATATTTAGAAACAGTGTAGCAGTTCTCATGGCACCTTCTGTAGCTTGCAAGTGTTTTCCAGACTGAACACTGGAAAGAGGTTTTGTTGTTTGCATCCAGCTCCACAGAAAACCATCTGTGGAGTCTTCAGGAGAAAGCAGAACTGAACCTCAACACTTATTACTAATTAGGAGATATTCTTTCATTAATGATGAACCTAGAAGCCCTATACTTTCAGAAAGTTACTGAAGGCTTCTGAAAATAGGAGCCACTGTAACTGCATGTGAATATGGAGAGAGGAAAGGTTTGTTAATGAATTTGGATTGATCAAGTAAAGGGCTAGAAAGCTGGGGCACCTTTGATTTGGAAAGTATGTACTTACTCATATGATCTGAAGCAGAAATCTGATTAGTAATTTCCTTTAACCTATTTTTATTTGAAATTCAGGAGGAAAAGAAATGGGATGCAGGAGCTAAATTATCCCAGTTCAATTAGCACTGAAAGGTGAACAGCCAAGGTTTACCTCACCAAGATCTTCAGGGGCAATTCTCAGGTTTCCCCTTTTCCAACATAGCCATATGTATTCTCTGCACAAGACCCAGAGTTACAGTTTTTAATTCATAATTGAATATTGGACTGTGTGTGCTAGTTGGAAAACAAAACCAGTGAAACTCCAAGTCAGAAATGCAATTTAATAGAAAAAGGTAAAGTACATGCAATAATACAAAAGAAAAATCTCTGACAGAGTCAGAAAACAACCTGACACCCTGCTCGTTAGGGTGGTGGTAGNAACAGAAGTAGCTCCCCGAGGGAGTTATCTATGACTCATGGGGCAAGGCATTGATGGCCCATTAACAGGAGATAGTCTGGGGGAGGAGACAAGAAAAACACTGCCCTTCCTGGTTTCAACAGTTCATGGAGATGGTGATTGAATACATACCACATGTTTACATTGTAACCTAGGACACTGTGTATCTACTTCTTCTCCAAACATACTTTGTCTTTCCTTGGTGCAATTCTCTGTATGTATTTGCAGAATCTCTATAGATTCGGGTGTCTCCACACATTAGGAGAAATCAGTAGAACTACAGGAGTCATGGATGTGTTGGTTTGGTGGCTGAACCAGGGAAGAAGTGTGGTTTGGGCAGACTAGAAATGAAAATACATTTTTCTTAATGTTGGTGATTTAACCCCCTCCCTTTTCTTTTTCATACTGTTGCCAAAATGACTTTTGCTTTTATATTTCCTTCATATAGTCATAGCTCTGTAGACTATTGTTGTATAGTCATATAGTTCAAGCTAGCTCCAGTACTTTTCTTACCCTGATAAGCAGAAAGCCAAAACACATCCCAAAGGCACCAAGTCCCAGGGGATCCAGGGCCCTATCCTATCTTAGGTCTTCCTTGGAGCCAAGATTGAAACCAGCTCTTCAAGACATATTTTCATAAACAAAGTTTAGCTCCTATCTAAAGGGGCAGCTACAGAAGAGGTGGAAACAAAAGGGGGGAAGTACTTAATCACCCGTGCTTCTAACTGAGGATTCTTGTCAATTAGGCTAATTTGTTAAATTTGTAAAACTGTATTCACCCTATGTGAGTTGGGCATTTTTCCATATCTGTCTCTTGGAGGCCTCCAATAAAGGCCAGCCTTTATATTACCTCCTATACTAATATTGTGTTGAAAGTGTGTTGTTTCATTTCTAGGTCTTTAATGTATCAAAACCAGTCTTCAAATAAAAAAATAAGTGGTTTGGGAAAAAAAAAAGGTTAAAAATGCTCATTTGAAAGAGAAAGGTGAGATAATTTAAAAATGCTGAAATAAACTATACTGATTTGGCTGACCTCCTCCTTCCCCTCCCTGCCTTTTTGCCCAACTTACATCCCTTCTAAAGATAGTATTCCAATTCATTTTAATTTGTTTTAATTCATTTAAACATGAATAATGGTTGCTGTGAATAACTGGTGTTCCTAAATGTGTCCTTGGCCACTGCCGAAAGGGCTTTAGATGCTAGTTAATTCCAGAAAAAACCACTACAGATTTTCAGTCTGGACACTTTCCCAAACTTTTGAGAGCTACCAAAAACCCTCCTTGGGCCCCTGAAAAGTCAATCTCCTAGCAGAAACCTGGGCTATGTAGATGCACATGTACGCAAGAGCGGGGCTACTGAAGACCACAACAGACAGGTGGATCAAGCTGCCAAGATTAAAGTGTCTCAGGTGGATCTGGACTGGCAACACAAGGGTGAATTATTTCTGATGGGGGGAACCCATGACAGTTCTGGTCATCAGGGAAGAAATGCAACATACAGATGGGCTTGAATGAGAGATGGACTTCACCATGAATACTGTCTCTCAGGTTATCCATAATTGTGAAATACGTGCTGCATTCAAGCAGGCCAAGTGGTGGTATGGTGCATAGTGGTTGAAATACAAATATGGGGAGGCCTGGCAGACTGATTACATTACAAACCCATCAAGAAAGTGCTATGTACTTAAAATGATGGAAGCAACGAATGAGTGGCTGGAAATGTACTCTCTGCCTCTTGTCACTGCCCAGACCACCATCTCTGGCCTTGAAAAGCAAGTCCTATGGCAACATGGCATCCCAGAAAGAACTGAGTCGGACAACAGGACTCATTTCAAAAATCATGTCATAGACACCTGGCCCAGAAAGCACAGTATTGAGTGGGTGTATCATATTCCTTCACATGCACTAGCCTGTGGGAAAATTGAATGGTACAGTGGACTGTTCAAAAACCACATTCAAAGCAGTAGGTGGTAGGACCTTTGCATATCGGGATCTCCATTTAGCAAGGGCCACCTTGTTAGTCAACACTAGGGGCTTCAATAATCAAGCTGGCCTTGCCCAAGTAAAACTACCATGTACTGCACAGGGGGATTAAGACCCCATGTTGCATATGAGAAATAAGTGTTAGGAAACACAGTTTAGATTAGCTCTTCCACAAGCAAAGGCAAATCCATCTGTGGGATTGTTTTTGCTCAAGGATGTGAGTGCACTTGGTGGATAAAGCAAAGGGACAGGGAAACATGATGCATATTTCAAGGCCATTTGTTTTTGGGAAAGAACAGTCTGTAATGGTGGATTGTATAATATTGGCTGCTGAATGACACCGCCACTCTATGCCATAACCACCACGAACAATGGATATGAACTGCTCCAGATACAGCAGTTGTGATCTGCTCCTGATGCAGCTTGCAACCACCCAACAGCACACCAGCTTTCCCACCCTTGAAGACACAGATAGAACCCCCAGTCATGGGCTAAATGAACTCAAGAGACATCTTGGAGGAACAGACACTGATTTTGGAAATTATACTTGTGCATGTGTAATATCTAAATATACATACGTATGTATGTAAAAATATTTATTGTTGGAAGGTGTAAGATCTGGGCATGACATTCATGGTATAGTATAAGTGGTGGATAACATCCTTTTTCTGGCCAGGATAAGATTATTTTTTGCAGTAGCCAGGAGGGAGAATGGCTAGGACCTCTACCATCTCACATAATTGCCTGAGGGTAGGCAAAGGCCTTCTTCCCTGGAGAAGGACTCCCTTCCACTTGAATAAATGTGGTGGATGGAGTGGCAGGGTAATGCCAGAGGGATTGCTTTGGGTAATGCTTTGGGTAAAAGCAGAAGGAGCTGTGGGAGTAGTGTGGCAGAGAGGGCAGTTTCTACTGTTGGGGGTTTTGAAGGTGGGCAATAGTGTCTCTTTTCTTTGTATCCTCTCTCATTAGTATTTTTGCTGTTACTTTTTGTTTTCTTATCTCATTGCTGTTTTCAGTAAATTGTTCCTATGTCAAGCAGGGATCTTTACTTTTTCTGCCTCCAATTCTCATCTCCAACCACAGGAGGGAGCAGGGGGTGAGATGGGGAGCAAGCAGGTGGCAGTACGGTTTGAGAGTCTCAGTGGGAGCACTAAACTGGGGACTACCATTCCTAAAGCACAACAACAGGTGCACGGAGCCAATTTCATTTTGATTTTTCTCAACACTGGTTGTCAGAGGTACGTGGAGGAGGGGTACACACGTGCCACGTGCAGGAGGCAACCAGAAGAAGCCTTGGCTGAGGAGACGTTGACTGGCAGCACTTCACATTGGACAGGCAGTCAGCAGGATCCTCCAGAGAGGCTTCTCCAATCAGATGGTGAAAGGACTCCACCAGTGGACTGCCGTGGGACATGGGACTGGGGCAATGGTCTCCTGTCAGCAGGCAGACTTTGGGAAGAGCCTGAGGGCATAAAAAGTAACTCTACCTTGAGCTGTGGGGGCTTTGGGGTCTTATGCCTTTTGCTTTTTGGAGTTTTGTGAGTAGGGGCTTGTGACACTTAGGTGTTTTGGGGGCTTGCTGCTGCTCGCTTGCTGGCTCACTCGCTCACTCCTTTGCCCAGGTCACAGCCTGCCTTTGGGCTCTCCTGCCCTCGCTGGCTCTTGCTCGCCCTCATGCCTGTCCTGCCTCCCTGTGTCCCTGACTGCCACCCTGCTGCTTTACCCCGCATCCCTACTGAGCTGAGCTACCTGCATTCCACCCTGCTGCGCTGATCCAGCCCACCACTGCAATCTTTGCTGTGCCCCTGTCCAGGGTCCCAGATCTCCAGTTGGAGCACCCACTCACTCTGTGTGGCCACCTGTCACCAGTGAAGCCTTCACCTGTGAAGCCGTGCCTCTCTGAGAGCCGCACAGGCTCATTAAGAGCCAGCCTGTCCACCCCACCCCAACACATGGATGCCAATGGCACTCCCTGATCCGCTGCTGGTAACAGTCTCCTCTTTTTCCATCTCCTCTCTCTCTCTCTGCCCTCCCCACCCCATCCCCCATTCCTTTTTCATTTTACTTCCTTATTTCCTGTCTTTTCTAGCCCTCTTTCATTTGGGCACCTCCTTTTTCTTTTTGTTTTTCATTACCAATAAATGGTTCTCAGATACAATGTTTGCCTCGTTTGGCTTAATTTCATTCCTGACCGTCTAATACTAAAAGAGCTCCTCTCAGTTTCCCTCAGTGGAATGTGACAACAGGAAATTTTAAAGAACGGTGGTGTGATACAGAAATCAGAAGCAAAAAATGATACCTCACTCACAGTGAATGAGACAACAAAAGGGCAGAAGTTCTGCAAAATTGATGGCAATACAAAATAAAATAAATTAAAAGATTCTCCCCCACAATGGGGCTCCCAGAAATTCTGCAGTGGGGCTCAGCAGCACAAAGTAGCAGCAATTTTGCTTCAAGTTCCTTCTGTGCAAGTTTCTTGGAGGCCTCCCTCCTGCCCAGTGGAAAGGCCTGGGTTATGTTCATCTGAAGATCAAGAGGCTGGTATAATAGGAGAGATGTTAGGTGCTAAAAAATCCAATCGGGAAGACACTGTCCAAAATTATTAAATGGCTTCTTCTCCTCTGAAATCTGTTACTGTTTGTCTGTCTTTAGGGCTGGAATTTATGTCTAGAGTAAAGAGCAGAGGACAAAGTAATCCTCTCAGTGGAAACTTCTCTAGGGATGATCCTGTGGTCTTCTCTGACATCTTAGCACACTGTTCTGAGTGTTTTCTTCTCATACAGTCAGATCCAGGGACTTCAAAAGATGGCGTGAAACAGATTACTAAAGATTTCCACAAGCTGATATCCCTGCCAGGAAACTCAGGTGCCCTCTATTGCTTTGTCCACCCCATAAACACCTGACAAAATCAGTCTCTGTTGACAACATGCTTGGGGGTATATATAGGTCACACTGCTGGAGGGACGCCTCTGGCAGCAAGGCTATCCCTGCTGTCACTGCTGCTGCTGCTGCCAGGACTGCTGCCTGTGGAACTTCCCTACGGCAGTCTCTCCTCAATGCCCTGTGGACTGCTGCTCCAACCATGCCACAACTGTACTGTAGTTGTTGAAAATGCTGGTGCTCCTAAAGGATACCACAATGAATAATCTTGCACCCATAAGGTTTCTTCACAGGGAAGGAAGCAAGGAAGGGAATCAGGAGTGATTTTTTATCCTGAAAAGAGGGGAAGGAGCAGCATCACTGCCAGTTAGTTTTCAGGCATTTCCATTATTCCTCTTCTATTTTCTCTTCATAAGAAAATGAAACTTGAACTGTTGTAGAAATTGGGGAAGAAATTATTAGATAAAAGTTCCAGAAAGGGAAACTGGTGAATCTGCTATGTCATTGAATATATAAATCTGCAATGTCTTTTCTTTGAACAGCATATTAGATAATATGCTTTTTGTTGACTAAATTGCGGTTTCCAGAAGATGGCGGAGTCAGTCCTTAAGCAGGACTGAGAAGCCCTTTCTCATTTTTTCATACTATTTTATCACTCTTCTAATGGGGGATTATGGGATTTTTCTTCTCCAGTCTGTGGACAGGAAATGTGGGAGAAACAGATTTGCACTGTACCATTACCCAGAATCTGTTCTTAGGGATATAGCTTCACACCCAAGTCACTGTGACTTGGGTCACAATAATAAATGAGTGATTTTACTGAATATTAGTCATTATCCAGAGATTACACCCATGCCTACTTTATATTGCAGGTGATGTAGTATCTATAACTTTTACTGGGAAAAGTTTTTCAGGTCACGTCCCATTTAACAAGGACATGGATGCAGCATGCAACCACTGTGAAGCAACAGTTAGACAGCAAACTTGTCTTGTTTATCATCACCTTACTTCAAACAAGGTCTTGGATGAGAATTAGTCCCTGTCTCCATCCCTGCTGAGCATGAGCACCGAATTAATCTGTGAGAACTTGGGCTATGTGATATGCTCAAAGAGCCAGTGCCAGAGGAGCTGCCTGTACCTCAGCTATAAGGACTGGTACAACTTTTTATAAAACCACACAGTGCTATTTGCATGGTGCTTTCCAGACTCATATTAGCCTTGAGGAACCACCTAGAAACTTGTCTGTGCCCCATTGACTTCTTTCTAGTGACCTGAAGGACAGAAGCTCTTCAATCTCATTTGGGCACATTTTTTTTGATGGCTGTATGTCCTCAGTGTGCTCAGTTTTAGCAATAGGTTGAAATCATTTTGCTAGGTGAGCACTGCTTACTTGCAGCCAATACACTCCCATCTAAGAACAAGAAAACTGTCTGAGGATCAAGACTAAAAATTTGTTGTGGGTGACAAATGGGCAATTAGTCTGAGTGTTGACTCACCATCCCTGATGATATTTAAAAGTTGTGTAGGTGTGGCACTTAGGGACATTGTTTTGCAGTGGAATTGTCAGCGCTAGGTTAATGGTTGGACTTGACGTTCTTAAAGGTATTTTTGTAAACTAAACAATTCTATAATTCTATGATTAGAGCAAAAGTTGTGCTGACATGGAAAACTCAAGAGACCTCATCTCCAGTGCAGTGGAGAAGGCCCTATCAGACTACTGCTGCTCTCTAATTAGCCTTTTCTGGTGCAATGTCATGACTTTGGGGCTAGATTTTTTAATTTACTGCTATGGGATCGTTTATTGCAGGGTCACACACATGAGGATTGTGCCCGGTATAGCAGTTGCACTGAAATGGAGATTGAAAATGAGAATTCTCAATGCATGGGCAGTATATTTCACCCTTTAGCCCTTTCCTCATATTGAGGTGGAACTCTTTGTATTTTACTCTATGGCCTTTCCTCCTTGTCCTCCACTGAAAAGAGTCTGGCACCATCCTCTTGTCACCCTTCTATGAGATATTTGTATGTATTGATTAGACTTCCTTTCAGTCTTCTCTAGGATAAACGGTTCAAACTCCCACAGTCTCTCAACTGTAAGATGTTCCAGACAAGATTGTATTTGCCACAGACTGAAGTCTGTTTGCAAATGGTCTCTTAGGCAATTAGATCTGTTGAAATAAAATGTCCTTTAGAGTTTTTGCCTCCTTTTTATGATAGCATCTCAGTAGCCAAATATTGCATGTCTTCTTCAGAAGCAGGCATGCTTCATATACTCTTGTGTATCTTGTTTGATTCCTTTTATTATATTTTTATTATTGCAATATGCTTTTCCTTCTATTTTCTTTGCAGCAGCTGGACCAGTTACTAGCAGAACAATCCCATCTGTTTTCTGAGCTCAAACTCTTTGACTGAAAGGAAGAAAGAGAAGCCCAGAATAAACAAGTCTTTCCAGATGCTGCTGACACTGTGCATTCTTGAAGTGGGTGCTCAAAGATGATGCACAAAAGAGCTCCTAGCAAAAACATGACAGCAGCAGGCTTTCTCTCTGCCCCACAGCAAGGGACATCCTCAATGCAGTTTCCTACCAGGATAGTACTTAATCCAAATTCAGCTGAGCCTGCCCCACAGAAGCTCTCCACCAGTAATAAGGAAATAAAAGAACATCCACAAGCAAAAATGAAGTCAAAGACATTCTTATACAATGTAAGAAGTCTCAGCCTCAGGGTTTTAAGTGGAAGAGATCATTGACCTGTAGCACAATTTTACTATTCTCTTTCTCACTGCCACAGTCTAGCTGAGGACCGTTTCCTTCTAAGCCATGAATTTATCTGAAGGGATTAAGTCGGTATTTTGGTGCACTTTCAGTCTGCGTAGACAACAGAGGCAGAACTGAAGCTGGATCCACCTTGATATTTCTCAGTAAGCTCTGACAATGATCTAGATGGTCCAGAGAGAAGAACATATAAATATATGGATTGTATTTGGCTTGCTTGAACTTTGAAGGCAATTGTTTGACTTATTAGTATATTCAGCCCTCTCTGTCCTGGTGAAACTGATAATTTATGGTTTCAAATTTTAGACCAAATTAACCAGTTTTACAAGGACAGTAAAAGCAGTGATTGGAAGGTTTTGTTGTTTTCCTGAAAAAATTCCAAATAAGCATATATCTCTCAACATAATCATAAAAAAATTTACCTGATTTTAAAAATATAATATAAACTTAGAAAATATCTTAAATATCTGCCTTATGAATTAATGGTGTTTTCCATCTAAACAAGTGTCCCAATTTTTAAAGTATTTATCATTCTCTTAAATGAAAATTTAGGGTTAAATGATGTCCTTCACTATAGTCTTATATAACAGTATTCATTTATGTTGATATTAACACTGATGTTAAAGCAGAATCAAGTTCCTCAGCCACAGACAGGAAGGAACAAGGAACTGAAATATCTGAGATAATGTTTTGTTGTCTTTTGCACCCGTTTCTTTTTAAGTCTAATCTTGGTCATTCTTTCAACATACAAAGAAAATAGCATATTTTTCCTTTATTTTTTTCTAGTTGAAGAAATATTTCCAATTTTTTTAAAGTAATGATTCAGCAGAAGGAAAAGAATGATGGATGTCAGACTAATGTAATTTTTAATAGTTGTGGCCTTTTTCTTGAAAGGCGTGGTATATGACAGAAGCAAATTAACTAAACTTTGCATTATAGAAAGTTCTGATCAGAGCAGTTTCATTTGCCACAAGATGAGTGACCAGAAAAACAGACATTTTAAAGGATATTTTGAAAAGAAGTGCTATGTATTTTGCTATTCTGTCTGTGATTACTAAACTTATTATGCTCCTATTAGCAATTACATGGGTTAGGGCTGTCTTTCGCAAAAAACATTTTAGAAGAGGGGAAGGCTTATTTTTTCTGAAGAAACTTAAGAACTTGCAGACCAGGAAATAGTACTAAAAGGTATTCTCCTTATATTCAGTTATTTTAGTAGTCCTCCAACCAATACTGATTTCAGGTGCAAAGTACCTTGTATAGTCCTAGCCACATTCTAAATTTTAACTTGCTATTAACTGCCTCTATTTGTTTCTGTCAGTATCCAATTAGAAGCTCACTGAGAGTACGTAGAAAGTTATTGTCAAATTATTACTGTGCAAAAGTCACCTGGCTGTACTCTTCCTTTTCCTGGTTGCTTCATATAAATCCAACTAAAACCAAAATGAGGTAAGAAACACAGGATTTTCTACATTATAAGCCTGGAATCGGAACCCTGGTTCAGTTTTCTGGGAAGCACACAGAGCCTGGATTTATGAAGAAAAGCCTCTCGAGTTTGGATCACAGCAAAGAAATGCAATTGGTTCATTTTCAAAGCAGTGCAGTTTTCAATTCAGGGCTTCCCAGACTGTGAGATGCCCTACTGTCTTGTTTGTTTAATGTTCTAAAGGGATCTTAGGTATCATTTAGGCTTTGGTGCTGCAAATCACAGCTCTACTAAGGTGCAAATAGAAGTAGCATTTGCACATGTTTAAGGAGAAAATGCAGTCAGACACGCTGAGCAGCCTTGAGGCTCCTTGCACCTCCATGTTTCCACAGATGTTCAGGGTAATAAAATGATTAGAAGAGAGAGGTGCATAACATAGGAACTAACAAGATCCTCCACAGCCTGCTGGGCTATGAATTTTACTGGTTGAAATTTGCCCCTTTCTTGAGACCCCACATGGGATTTGTACACCACTTCCATACCATCAAGTTTTTAGGAGTTTATATGTCAAGGTTTGTGACTGTGAGAGTATCTTTAGGCAGCGTGAAAACAGGACCAAAATATCTTCTGTGGAAAATTTTTGTGAAATAAACAATAAATATGCATAGTGCTTTCTCTCTCCACTTAGAAACTGCACTTGCAGATGTTGTCTCTCAGCTTGTGGAGGAAAGCCAGAACATGGATAAGGACAAACAACAATGCCAGTGACGAAGATCTCCTGGAAGAGAGGATAGCTAAGAATCTTCCTTGCCCCAGCAATACCAGTGATTCCTCCCATGAAACAACAAGATTTTTGCAAGAGTCACTGCAACCCAATGCAGAAAAGCACTGTAGGGATGTGGTGTTGCAATTACTGTTGGCCTGTCTTATGCCTATGTGTAGAGAAGATGGTATTGGCAGGTGGCAGCTGTTCTTGATTAAAAAGATCATGCAGGACCTCTTGTGCCATTTGAATTCTACCATTTATATTGATGAGGACTGAATCTGACTCTAGTTAAAAAAACTTTCCTATTTGAATGGTTTTTTGATCGGTATGTGCAGTCCAGCCCCTCCTTTCAATTCAAAAATAATTTCATGCAAGATATGAATGATACAGAGTTCCTCCATATGCAACACTTAGACACAGATATTATTAATGTGGATGCGTTTGCGTGTATAGCTAGAAAACCCTTCAGACCCTCAACACTGTTTTAACTGTTAAGCCACAATCTCATTGCAATAAAAAAACATACTAAGCAATGGGGAAGTATTTATTTCTGAATAATCCTAGAGCACAAGTGGTGTTTTACTTTATAATTTCTCCAAGCATGTTACAAGGATGACTGGACTGTGCCTCATAGTGCTGTTGCTGAAGACTGAAGAAAAAAGAAAGCAAGCAGTAATTTTGGGATCAGGAAAGTCCAAGGGTAGCGCTGGTTAATGTGACAGCCAGCTGTGTACCTACTTAAACCACAGTGTTACCAACATTCTAAAATCCATCATTTATTTCCCTTTGGGGCAGCCATATGCAAATATGGTGACAATCTTAATGACAACTCAGAAGAATTGATTAAATAATAATATATCTGATTGAGTATCACAATTGCTCTAGCAAGCTAAAATACAAATTAGCTTGCAGGCTCATATCTTGGAGGAGTGGGGAAGCTACATTACATGTGAAAAGCATTAGCATTAAGCAGTTTGCTAATTTGAAATCTGAAAAAAATTGACCTTGTGACACTGTAGGACCTCTGACAAAAACAAAAACCCAAAAAAAATAAAAAAGGAAAGAAATTGAAGTATTTAAATAAAATTATGCTTTCTTCCTCATTTTACCTCTCCAAAACTAAATTAGGTAGAACCATTGGCTCTTTCTACAGGACTGATGAGGCTTCACAAAAGTCTGTGCAATATATATCAGACCAGGTGTGGAAAAGGATAAGACACATAGGGTTACATCAGTGTTCTTCTCCTTGCTCTCTGGTGCTCTTTCAGTATCTTTTCCCTCTACTAGCATCTGAAATTCTTTAACTCTCCATGAAGGAGACAGCTTAGCATTTTCTTTGTTCTGGTTACACTATCTAGAGTGCAAGGGCAACATGCAGTCCTCAGCAAAGCAATAGAGAGGAAAGGAAAGAGACAGGAAGGGGGAGGTAAATAAAAAAATTATTCCCTAAAAAAGATAGAAAATTCAAAACTTAATGATTGCTTTTACCTACCCTAGTTTAGTAGCAATTTGTGTCACTTGGATTTTATTTCTTTTGTCATTGTCTTTTGCCTTCACTGGTTTTCCTTGATGCTCCCATAAAACTTTAAACTCTGAAGATAAAAGAGGCTGCTTTGTGCACCAGCTCCAATACTGATTTTGCTAAAGAGTATAAAATCTAGTCAGATAATAAGGAAATGAATCTAAGGTACCCTGCCAAGAGCTCCCATTAGTTGTCATATCAGGCACCAATTCAATCAACCCTTGAGAGCATCACATGAATAAACATCAAAACCTCTCTGGCATGTTAATGCATCAGCTGCCTTATTGCCAATGCTGCCATGACATTCCAAGAAAAGTACTGTCTTGGGAATTCAGCCCCTTCCAACTTCAAGTCCAAAGATGATTTGACACAGGCTTAGAAGAAGGCAGGGTTCAGGGGAGGGGATGTGACAGACAAAACCTGTGGGTACAGCTGCTTTAAATATAGCTTTGACCTCTTGCTGGATGCACAGTCCTGCCCTACCCAATCTGGGCAGACTGCCTCCCTCTTGCATCCCAGGGCATGGTGATGTGGTGCTGCAGGTCAGGCCCAGGGCTTCGCCTGTGCTAGAATTTGTATTGGAAAAAACCAAAAAGTCTCAAATCTTGGCCTCAAGCAATACAAATAAACTAGTTCCGAGCTGCTAGATACAAATGGCTTTCTGTTCTGGGGCTATCAGGGAGCCTGGTGTGGCAGGACATCCTCCCCCTCACTCTACCACAGATGGCTGGTGCAGATGACCAGGTCAAAGGTCCAGCAAGAGGTCATCTCTTGGCCCCAAAAAGTCTTCAGCCCTGACCAAGAATCAACCACTTGGTATGGAGAGCAGATGTGGGATGAGATAAAAGAAAAATAAATATCATTGACCAAAGACACTGCTCTTTACGACTATAAAAGTCACACAAATTAACATGCAGGTAGAACCCTCTTACACATTCCCTGAAAATGTGTGGGGCAGCTTCTGCCCAAAGCATGGACTTTTCTGGAAATTAAGAGCAAAGGATTTCGATGTGTTCCCCATCAGCAATTGGATGGTAAGCTACATGGAATCCTAATTTATACTATGTCTTCACTAGCTGAAATATAGGTACCTTAATCATGCAGTATATGTTATCTACTAGTAGTTCTTTTTGTTTTATTCCTGTATTGTAAATAGTCTGTTTAAAGTCTTATGTCTGTTAATCTTGTGTCTGTTAAATAAATAATTCATTTTGTAATAGACCTAATTTGCCATTATTAAAGGTAACTTGTGAATAACAGTGCATTTTGGGGTGCTGGCCACCCCAATAAAGCTACTGCCTGCTGTTGGAGGCCTGGGCAAAAAGCAAGGACTTATCTGGGCTCCTATCTCCATTTGTAGTATCTGATGACAAGAACTCTTCATCTTATTCCAGGCTGTGCCATGTTTTTTCTGTGATCAGGGTCTTTTTCCTCGCCCTGGGGGGTACCTTATCCCTGGCACAGCTTCCTTCTGTCTTATATAAGAAGGTTTTAAATTCATTGCAGCGAAGTTATTCTCTCCTAATATGTTTGTAGAGTGCTTGGCACAATAGGGACCTAGTATCAGTCGGGATCTTTACTTTCTGCTGTGGTAATAATTTTATGAGCAGACTTTCATTAAGATCTATTGCTACTTAAGAAACA
Organism: Phainopepla nitens; assembly: GCA_013400175.1. Taxonomy (NCBI): domain Eukaryota; kingdom Metazoa; phylum Chordata; class Aves; order Passeriformes; family Bombycillidae; genus Phainopepla; species Phainopepla nitens. Next base: position 148,919 of record VXBQ01012682.1, read on the forward strand.
GCTGCACTGTCACTTTATAAGGCTGTTGACTGTTATAACTCTCTGGTCCAGAAACAAGATTTTAGTCTTCCCTTTAGAAATGGATATGGGTAAAAGAGACTGAAGCATAAACAAAGGCAATTTTGCTATTAAGTGGGAAAATTCAAAATCACAACATCTGAGGCTGGCAGGAATTAAAGCACTGTTAAACCACACTGATCTTACCTCTCTAGGGAGGTGCATTTGAATTCATCCATCTTCATTTCATCATTTTCCATTGTCTTTCAGTGGACAAAGCACTCTCTCAACTAGCCCACATCACATCTAGTAAGAGGGACACAGGTGTAGTCCATTGAGGCATTTAACATTGAGAGGGGAAACATTTATTACCATGGCAAGTAACAAAACACAGGCAGCCTTTTCCTAATTTCTTTCTCTTCAACCTCTTAAAATACAAAAGTCTGTAAGGACAGTCACAGAAATAGTGAGAAGGCAAGATCAAAAGTTGGAAGCTAAATTGTCTGTTCCATCCCCCAGCTCCTTATCCTAAGGGAGTGTAAGGCCTCTCTGGTACCTCACCTGAAGATTCACCACGGATTTCCTTGCACGTCAATCTCTAGCCTTGTCACCTGCAAAAGGCTTCTCCAAATACAGACAGCTAAAATATTCCAGTTCCTCTGCATTCTCTGATAACTCGGCTGCCTCCAGGAATGATTGCAGTCAGTATTTATCAGAGGGATTTTAGACAATGCAAGAATCTGTCACGGGTGATAGGCTAGAAGTCATGAAAAGGAGCAGAATGATAGTCCCAGGTGGTGAAGAAAACTGTGGTGCTAACCCCAATATTAATGGTACACTATCATTTTCATTACCTTGTACACATTTTTGGGAAATTACTTTAGGTCAGTTCCCAGTCTGTGAAGGTACAGTAATGTGCATCTTCCCTAACAAGTACAGTTACTTTTACAACACACAAGTTAAGCTATTGTAAACCTATGGTGAAACAAAGAGTGTGGGGGTGTGTTTGAGGGAGGGATGGTATGAAAATCTGTAGTTAAGTATTGTCTTGCTGGTAAATTAGCTTTTTAAAGGTTGCTTGGACTTTACAGAGCTTTTTCTAAGCTACTGGCAGAGAAAGAAATTATGGAGGGTAGTAAACAGTTATAATCACTTGGCAGGGGGTGGGGGGGGAATGAAAGACCTAATTACTTGAAACCTAAAGTTAATTGCATTAGTGACACCTTAGTAATGTCCTGCATAAGGGCTTCACTGCCCTTAATTTTTCATCTACAAGGAATAGCAATAATGATCTTGTTACCACAGGAGAGTTGTTCCAGATCTAGGGTTCCTCTAACCAGAGCAAAGCATGTTGGAAGCACAGTAGCCTGGATTCCTCACATGCTTGTCCTATTTAACAAACAGAGAAGTGGAAGCAAGGGCAACTGAGTCATCCGAAACCAGGCCAGACAAGAGTGACAACCACCCTTCTCAGAACTGGGTTTCTTACTGAGCTAATCCACAGAGAAGTGTGTGTGTGTGTTTGTGTGTGTGTGTGTGTGTGTAGTACAGGAGGGTGGAAGGTAGCTGGAGTGAGACATCTGGTTAGTGCCAAAGAAATCTCATTCTGGGAACTGATGGCCTTTTGATGTCATGAGGTGGCATCCAGCTGTTGCCTGGTGAGCACATCCTGGCACTGGTTAGCAATTGCTACCAAAGCATGCATCAGCTGTGCTGACTACCATCCAGACGGGAGATAAAGAAAAGAACTTGTTAGCAGCACAGAGGAAATGTTGTAGCTGTGGATGGGGCAGAAGAATCTGAAAGCAAAGTGCAGACATGGGAAGAAAAGCAGAAAGAGAACAACAGCTGACCAGAAGTAATGGATATGAGACCTGAAACTTGACAAAAGTTCTTCTTCTATTCAGACTCATCAGATTAAAGGTAGCCTAAAGATATCAGTCCATAGAGTTCCTTCAATGAAATGCGTAATATGATGTAGACCTTGCTCAGAAATCTAGGTAAACAAATACACTTATTCATCTTTCCAAGGACATTTATAAGCATGTTGGGCTCACAGGGTTAAGGACCACAGTCAGATTAAGTGAAAGCTCAAAAGAACAGTCAGTTTAAGGCTATCCTAAACCTTGGTATAGCATCTGGTGATTAAGACCATAAGAAGGGGATTACAGGGCCAGCCCACCTGTGACAGGACAATGAGAAACCAGGAGATGTTTGTCTGTGACAAGAGAAACTAGGAAAGGTTGTGGTTTTTTGGGGGGAGAGCCCGCTTAGTTTTTTGCAGGCTGCTCTCCTCATGTTGTTCTCAGCAGATAAAGTGGTTGGATAAGGAAAATTTGAGTGTATGTTTCTACCTGTCTCATTTAGTATCACTTAATTTTACAGAATCACAAGAAGACAGGTTGAGAAGGAAATCTTGAGTCAGTTGGTGAAGTGAGCTTCAGCAGCAGCAGTGGCTACCGTAAACCCCAGGGGCTGAGCACTAAAATGGGCTGAGTAGGGGGCTCCCAGAGTCAGGGAAACATGAGCAAAAGCTAAGGTACCCACAGGAACCCACAGTGCTCAAGAGCAAGGCTTGAGCTTTGGGTGGGGGTTGCCAGGAGCAACTGTGACAGATCTAAACAGCTCCTGGGAGCATGAGTGAGAAGGGTGTGTGGTGTGTTAGTTTGTGAGGAATGGTTCCTCTCCTTAAGAAGGTCAACATCATTGCAGAAGCAGAGAGCAATGTATAAGAGCCACAGTTAGTATTGAGGGGGATAAGAAATCTGAGTTCCAAATGTTCTGGTTATGACACGCTGCAGAGCTTGTTCCTCAGTGGCTGTTGGAGCTGCTGCACAAGTGATGGTGGAGGCTTACCCCTAAACAGTAGATGTAGCTCTGCAGCTTTCTGGTTGTAAAGAGTGTCAGGTGCCTGTCTGGGAAGCTGGGACCAAGAGTCTCCTCCTCTGTAGAAAGTGTGTCTGTGCTGAGGAGCTATATCACCAGATCAAGGAGTTACATGAGGAAGTAAGTAGGCTCATATCTTTCATGAGGATCAGAGATAGACAGTCTATTTTCAGAGACCCTACAGACTCAGGAGCCTCAACGCTTCTGTACATTGGAGATAGAGGTGGGCTCTCCACCATCTCACAAGAAGTCAGTAGGAGGGAAGGCTGGCTAGAATGCTGCTATTCTCCAATCTCACTGCGTGCAAGGAGAAATGCTCCTATTTCTCCTGAAGACTTGCCATTAACAAACAGGTTTAGTGCCCTCCAAGCCAAGGAGTATCCAGGTAAGGCTTAATTCTTCTCAGAGGTGCCAAGCAATAGGTTAGAAATTGACACACAGAAAGTTGCACCTGAATGTAATGAAGAACTTCTTTACTGTGCAGATGACCATACACTGGAACAGATTGCCAAGAGAGGATGTGGAGTCTCCCTCTCTGGAGATATTAAAGAACTGCCTGGATGCAATCCTGTGCAATGTGCTCTAGGACAACCCTGCTTGAGCAGGGAGGTTGAACCAGATGACTGCACTGATTGTCCCTTCCAACATTACCCATTCTGAGATTTTGAGATAGATAATCCAACATCCCACTCAAGAGAAGGACTAGCTTTCCTTCTCCTAATATGTCTATATATTGTCTTACCATAAACTTCCACTGCTTTCTGGAAAAGTAAGTCCAGAAATTTGCTAATTGGTATGTGAACTCTTTTTTTTTAATCAGTTTTAAACTTAGGTCCTACTTCCAATGAATATCTCTAGAATATGTAGGATTCTAGAACTCTAGAACTGTAGGATTTAATGAAAAAATGGTATGCATTCATTTTATCCATCACTCTCCAGATTCTGCAAACCTGAGGAGTCTAGCATCTCCAAACTGAAGAGTCTGTATTGTCACTGGAAATGTTATGCATAACATAAATGTTATGCAAACAGTTTCTTCTTATCAAACTGAAAAAAAACCATGGAAGAAGGAGGAGACATAGAGTTGACAAAAAATATGGATTTAGAATGAAGACAGGAGGTAGAGAGAGAAGCACAGTGAGAAACAGAGAGGACTGAGAAGGAAATAAAAGAAAGAGGAACTCAAAGTCAGACACACAGGTGGCTGCAAACATGAAAAACAGGAAGCCTGTGTCCCTTTGCTTGGGGCCACACTTCTGTGCCATAATGGCTATTTGGAACAGGAATCCTGTTTGTCTTGGCAATTTACAAAGAAGACAGAGAAGGTCACACATGATACTTGCCCACCTGATGCATCTCCTGGACAGCAGGCACCTATCTACAGTGAAGAAAATCCAGCGATGGACATCAGCAAAGCATCTGGTTGGAATGAGTTTAGAGATTCCTTTTAGGAGTGCCAGATAGATAAATAATTCTCCCTATGTGCTGTATGACTGTGCAGACACTTTTCTGTTACTATTTTCCCCTTAGTTTATAGTTTTACTCATTTTTTACTTCTCCTTTGGGAACTCCACTGTGTTGTTTTGGTAGAGCTTTTGGGGATATTTTTTTGGCTGGGTTGGTTTTTTTTATTATAGACTCTCAGATTTAGCCCTTTTCTGTGTTGTAATGTAGTCAGCTTGTCAGGTAAAGCTTTAGACTCAACAAAAGGTCAGGGAATCTTGGTGGGACTATTTAAGCAAGAGGATGTTTTGGTCTTCTAGGCAGAAGTGAGGTCTAGCACCATGAGGCAGCAACAAATTCAATACAGCAGCTCACAATGAATTAGACATGTCACTGTTAATCCCCAGATAAACAAGATGGAAGGAAATGTGTCAAAACAATAAAATACCTATTAAAACATCTGTAAAGATAAACACTCATCCATAGTTAGCACTGCTAGATGATGGAATGTTGTCAGTGAATCATGAACTGTCATATGCAATGCAAAAAAAACAGATTTGTTGAGGATTTATGTCAGATTTGCTGGGGATTTCCATTGGAAAGAAATTTCTTTTCCATTGGAAAGAAATAAACCAGGAAAGCAAACTGGAAGAAAAATAAAATTTAAAAATTATTTATTTTTAAATCCTAACCCTAATTTGGGGTTTTTAGTAACTTATACTTTTCTTCTCTGGATCCACAGGGGGAAAGCAAAAATTTAGCAGTGTGTTCATGAGCTATGTGAAACTGCTGTCACAGTCAGTGAAGACCTTTGGAGGAATAAATTAATTACTCTCTTTAGAACATATATGGAAAGAAGATAAAATCTGAGCGGAAGAGAGGTCCTTGGACCTAAGTCCAAGACAGCTGGAGAGTCTCAGAGGCTCTATTAAACACAGGGATTCTCAAGCTCTCTAATCCTATGCTGCTGACAGTTTATCAGCTAATAATACATAAGTGAAATACTGGGTAATAATGTTTTCATAATGTTTTCTAGTATAATGCTTTCCATAAGGGAAAGAAGAGTCTATAAGCTGTTTTGTAAAGATGGCCTGGAGTAGTCCACCATATCCTCTGGGAGAGTTGTGGGAGAGATGTGCTACAGACCAGGACAGCTGAAGGCAGATGGTGGTTGGGACCAGAACCCTGGCTTTGCCTGACTTCTGAATTGTATGTTTGGCACCAGCAACAGCTCATAATCTCAGAATGGGAGAGGTTGGAAGAGACCACCAGTGCAGCCATCAGGTCCAACCTCCCTGCTCAAGCAGGGTCATCCTAAAGCACATTAACAGAATTGCATCCAGACAGTTCTTTAATATCTCCAGAGAGGGAGACTCCACATCATCTCTTGGCAATCTGTTCCAGTGTATGGTCATTTGCACAGTAAAAAAGTTCTTCCTCATATTCAGGTGGAACTTCTCGTGGATCAGTTTTTGACTGTTGCCTCTGGTCTTCTTGTTTGGCACCTCTGATAAGAGCCTGGCTCCTTCCTCTTGATGCCCTCCCTTCCAATACTTGTATACATCGATGGAGTCCCTTCTCAGTCATCTTCTCAAGGAAGAAGAGTCCCAATCCTTTGTTGCCCTCTGCTGGACCTGCTCCAGGAGCTCCATGTCACTCTTGTCCTGAGGAGCCCAGAACTGGACACAGCACTGCAGATGTGGCCTCACCAGGGCTGAGGGTCAGGATAACCTACCTCCACCTGCTGGCAATGCTCTTCCTAATGCACCTGAGGAGCCCATTGGCTACCTTGGCCACTGGTATGGGCTCACTGCTGGCTCATGGACAGCTTGTTGTCCACCAGGACCCACAGGTCCTTCTCCACAGAGCTGCTTTCCAGCAGTTTGGCCCCCAGCCTGTACTGGTGCAGGACTCTGCATTTGTCTTAGTTGAACTTCAGACAGTTTTTCTCTGCCCTTCTCTCCAGCCTGTTAAGATCCTTCTGAATGTCAGCACAACACTCCTGGATATTGGCCACTCCTCCCAGCTTTGTGTCACCAGTGAACTTGCTGAGGAGGCATCTGCCCCTTCCCCCAGGTCACTGATGAACAAGTTAAACAATACTGGGCCCAATATTGACTCTTGGCAGACACACTAGTGACAAGCCTCCAGCTAGACTCTCTTCTACTGATTTTGTCCCTCTGTCACGTGCCATTCAGCCAGTTGTCAATCCACCTTGCTGTCCACTCATTCAGTGCACACTTCCTGAGTTTGCCTATGAGGACAATGAGAGGCAGTGTCAAAAGCCTCATTGCAATAGAGGTAGACAATACACACTGCTCTCCCCTCATCCATCCAGGTAGTTGTCCCATCATAGAAGGCCCTCAGGTTGGTCAAGCATGATTTGCCTTTAGTGAATCCATGCTGACTACTCCTGATTACCTTCTTGTCATCCACATGGATAGAGATGGCCTCCAGAATGAGGCACTCCATCACCTTTCCAGGGATTGAGTTTGGCTGGTATTTCCCTGGGTCCTCCTTGCCCCTTTTGAATACTGAGGTGACATTTATTCTCTTCCAGTGCTCAGGCCCCTCTCCTGATCTCCACAACATTTCAAAGATGAACATTAAAGGCTCTCTTGTGGTATCCACCAGTTCTCTCAGCACTCATGGGTGCATCCATCAGAACCCAAGGACCTGCAGACATCAAAGCTGCTTATGTGTTCTCTAAACCCATTCTCCCTGAATGAGGGAAAGTCTTTTTTCCAACGTCCCCTGGGTCAAAGATTCCCAAGGGTTGGCCATGTCAGTGAAGACTGATGCAATGAAAGCATTCAGTTACTCTGCCTTTTCTGCATTCTTTTTTTAGCAGGGTCCCTTCTCCATCTAGCGATAGGCCCACATTTTCCCTGGCTTTCAGTTTGGTTTTTTTTGTTATTGATGTATTTGAAGAAGCCCTTCTTGTTGTCTGTGACATCCTTGGCCATATTTAGTTGCAGATGGGCCTTGGCCTTTCTTGTCTCATTTCTAGTTACTCTGACAACCTCTTTACATTCATTCCATGTGGCCTGTCCCTGCTCCTACCTCCTCTGTATTTCCTCTTTATGCTTGAATAAAGACAGTAGTTCTTTATTCATCCACACAGACTGCTTGCTCCCTTTGCTGGTACATCAGGATGCATCATTCTTGAACCTGGAAGATATGATCCTTGACTACCAATGAACTCCCTTAGATCCCTCTTCCCTGCAGAGCCTGTTCCCATGGAATTCTTCCCAGGAGATCCCTGAAGAGTTTAAAGTTAGCTGTCTTGAAGTCCATGTTCATAATTTTTCTTGCTGCCCTGTTTCTTCCTTGCCTGTACTGAACTCCACAGTCACTACAGCCAAGGCTGCTCCCAGCCTACACATCTGATAGAATCAATTAGGTTGGAAAAGACCTCTGAGATTGAGTCTAACTTATGATCAAACACCACCATGTCAACTAGATCATGTCTTTCCTTAAACACTTCCTCCTGGGCAACTCATACCAATATTTCGTCACCCTTTATGTGAAAAAAGTTCTTCCTAATGTTCAACCTAAACCTCCCCTTGCACACCTTAAAACTATGTTCCTTTGTCCTATTGCTAGTTTTCTGAGAGAAGAGGTCAACTCCCCACATGCCTACAACTCCCAACAATGCTTTACCTGTTTGTTAGTATAAGGTCAAGCAAGCACACCATTCCTTCTGGAGTTCTTCACTACTTCTGTCAGGAAGTTGTCATCAGGGACAACTGATGGAACAGGAACATCCTAGACTGTTTGTGCTTCTCTGTGTTTCTTCTCCAGCAGATGTCAAGGTATTAAAGTTGCCCACAAAGATCATTAAATGGAAAAAAAAGGAAGGAGGGGGGAAGGGGGTAGGGAATCTATGTCTGGTATTTTTTTAATTACCTTATGGTTTTGAGCCTTGTTCAAGATTTTCCCAATAAACAGAAAGTCTAGGAACATACTTAGTTGCGTCACTCTATCTCTTATTAGTAATATAAGTGTATATATTGTTTACATATAAACATATAAGGTTTATACCTTCTTGAGCATAAGGTCCATCAAAGATGAACCTCCCTTTCCTTGTTATAGCTTAAGACATAAGCTATAACAAGGAGGACTGTTTCCGGTCCTCTGAAGCTGTTTCTTCCCAGCATTCATTAACAGAGCATCAGTTTTCAGGGACAGAAAAGGTTTTTCTGCAATCTCCTATGAAATGTTCTAGATGTCTTACTTGTCTCTATACATCTGCCTGTTCAAATCTGCCTGTACTGCTCAAACGAAGGTTATGCATCTATTGGTGTTTTATGGTATAAATTTGATATCTGATTAATTTTATAAGGGCTCTTAGTAATACCATTCCAAATGAAACATTTAAAGGATAAATATTAATTACTTTCAATGTTATTTCATATTTGATATGCTGCAGATAGTGCTTGTTCTAAGTAAGTGGAAACAGGTGTGCAACAATTGATTTAATTAAATTAAACAAGCAAGTAGGGAATGAAATACACATGGCTATTTTCAAGGAGAGGTACTGTAAACACTAATTAAGCAGCTGGAATTCAATAACTAACAAAACTATTCCCTCTTCCTAATTTTATGAGATGGAAGAAATCCTGATGTTCTCAATCATGACATTGTTACTTATACCTTGCTAAGGTATAAAGAAGAGGTGCCCATAAGCAGGCCAGCCAAGACATAGATGCAGCCAGCTGAATTTTCATGTCTGGGCCCTTATGATTCCTGTAGGGAACCAAGAAGAATGACATACCATTGCTTTCACACTGCCCATTAAGCCCAAAAGAGTTAGTGAATGTCTAAGTGAATGATTTTCAGAACTAATTAGCAAAAATAATCCTCCATTCCATTTCTGGCTAAAATTAAGCCCTTTTATGTAAAATAAGGGATGGCTAGTATCTTTCCAGCGCTGATTCACCATGTAAGACTATTGTAAGTTGTGTGTGTAATGAATAAAAAAATACTTAGAAAGAAGAGAAATGGATTTGCAAATTTTTACAAATGTCTGAGTATTTATTTCTGGTCTTTGAGAGTCCTCATCAGCATTTCTCTTAATCAATATATATGATCTCTGCAGAAGTACAGACAAGCTCAGCTTTAACAGCTAAAATAATTTTTATGGCTTTTTCTACTATTGCTGGCAGAAGTCAACCCAGCTAAGTTAGAGCAGGAAGCTACTTTCCAGTCTGTTTTGTGCATTCCTGTGTGCAGGTCATAGCAACGACTCATATGTTATCCCACAAGAAGCAATAAGTGACTCAAGTCAGATGCACAGAGTCAAATTCACAGCAGATAACTTACCTCATGGGGTTGATGTCCCAGATCTCCCCATGCTGATTAAGGAAAGGGATTCCCTGTACCAAATGGAGCAATGTCTGTGCTGGCTGAGGAGGGAGAACAAGACTGGCTGCACAGAAAATGATGGTCAGCCCTGCCTGCTTAGCATTTGTGTCCTGAAATAGGTTGTGAGTTGTTGGAAATAATAATTAAAAAAAAAAAAAAAGTGTGTGAAATGGAGAGAGAGATTCTTCTTTTTTTGCTCCTAGGGGCCCCAGGAAATTGAGTTCCATCTTCATCCTATGCATACTATCTCCAGCAAATCCCGAACCAAGCCTGTGTATATTTTACAGACAGGACTGTGCAGTGTCACAGGGTCTGGATGAATGCAAGCTGTCTAAATGGAGGCAGCTATTTCACTTTACATAAATAATTGACTATTAAACAGAACACACACTACCATATGTCCACCCTTCCCCCCTGCATCCTTCTATCACCATCATCTCCTCTTCCAGCTACCCTAATGGGGAAGCCATTGAAAGTACTGTTCCAGAGGAGGGCAGCAGGGGGAGCAGGGAAGAGAATAAGCTCTTCTCCTCCCTCCTGGCTTTACTGAAATGCACCTGTGGCATTTATTTGGGGTTTTTAAGTGCATCCAAATACTTATCTGAAAGGCTGGATTTACTTTCACAGGAGCACCTTCAGCAGGGACCCACATCGATGCTTTCACGGTGTCTTTGGTCCTCCTTCCACATATATAAGAGCATTTGTGACAGTGGCTGTAGAAAGTGGGCACCCTGCTATTACTCTTCTGCAAGATCCTCACTGAGGTTTGCCTGTGGCTGGAAATTCATGGTGTTTGGTTTTAACAGGCATCATACCTTTGATGAATAACACTTTATGTAGTGAAAATAGGGTTCAGTTCAACTGATTACCAGATGATAAATGGCCTACACCTGGTGAGCTAAAACAATGCTAGTTCTCCAAAACTACTGGCCTATGGAAGCTGTACAATGCCCATTGTGTAAGAAGAACAATTGGAAGTTCGCCAGCCTCAGTGTCCTGCCAACTCAGCCAGGTGACCTGGAACATTTGGGGTCTACAACCACCAGGGACCACCAGGGAGACCCCCCGAACAGAAGAATGTGTGCGTAAAGCGGAGGGGAAATATGTTAATGATTTTGGGGAAATAATTATCATATGTATGTTTAGTCCTGAGCAATCAATGAATATGTATGCAAAATACAGTATATAAACAGAAACTTCCCTGCACCCAGTATGGGTGGGCTTTTGGGAGGAACTATCCCCCTGTGCACCTGGTTGAATAAAGAATGCCTGCTTCTTAATGCTACGTTGGTGTTAAGGAGTTTTTTTATTTTACCAAATTTTTGGTAACAAACTTGATTTCAAAACCAACTTGTTGGAAGTTCTGTCTGCCTTTTCTTTCATGATTTATATTAATAATTTCCTGGCCTTGCCAAAGAGAAGCAAGTCCTTTGTGGACACACTGGACCACAAAGAGAGGCAGCTCTCATCTACCTCTTCAAAATTTCCTGATATCAGCAGATATTGTTCTGTTGTTTCATCATTGATTAGGTATTTAAGTAACCTAACCAAAGAACAAGCATTTCATTAAACATCAGGCAAAGAGGTACTTTATGGTTGGGCACTGCTTGAATTGAAGCAGTCTTTATTAATGTAACTGAAATAGATACCAACAGCTGCATATCATCATCACAAACGTTCTTCTCTATGACATTACCCTGGCATTGTTCACATAACACAAATGGTCACTTTTCACTATGATACTTCAGAAAATACATTTCTTCAATGTCTTGTGGGTGAGAATATATATGACTGCCTTTAGAGAAAGAAAAGTTACCCAGTTTATCCTGGTGATGTCCAAACTCTATGTGCACAACAGAAGAAGGATCACATTAGCTGTATAATCAAGCGCATTTTCTGTGTATCATGGCAATGTTTCTTTTCTAGTGACTGTGTCATTAGGAACATCTTTCTAGTAAGGCACAAAATTTGCTTTCTGAGCCAACTGAGAATTTAATTTCCTGAGGTCCAGATTCCATTGAAGTCACTGTTCTGGGACAGGTTTTATGCTGTCTTAGGGAATGAACTTTGTGACATCTTGGCCCTATTAAAGCAGTAGAAGTTTTGTCTTAAACTGCAGTAGATTAAGTATATTGTGTACTTTATAATAATTGAAATGGAAACTATAGGAGCACAGTTTTCTGTCTGCCATTTTAATGAAGCAAGCTTCGGCAGATGGGGAATCTGTGCATGTATTTACACAAATCTCACATGACGCAGAGCTTGTATGTCTCAAATGAATGAAATTTAATCTACCCACGCTGGACTCAACAGCTTGCTGTCAGACCTCCAGTGGGCTCAGTTCTATTGAAATTATAGAAAAAATTGATAAAATGCTAAAGACTAGCACAGCTTTTTGCTCTTAAAATTGCAAGCTTGAAATGCAGGCAGTGAAATTAGGGGCATTTTAGACTTGCTTTCAAATTCCACCCAATGGAGGGGTTCTTCTCTCCCTTAGAAATACTTTGCATTATCTTCCTGTAATGGAAGAGATGGTCTCAGACAGAGGACACCATCCTGCTCTGAATAGCAGGCAGTAATCTCCTTAGCAATAGGAGCCATGAAAGGACCACTAGCATGCTTCCTTCCTCCTTCCCTCAATTTTGCTGTATGGGCTGGAGCCTCAGTCTGAAAGTCTAGGGATGTAGGATGAAGACAATTGCAAAAGCCCTGCATGACTGCCACTACTGCTGCATCACCAGTTCTGTCCTCTGGACTAGGTCAGATTTCTCAGGACACAGCAAAGATTGCAATAGCCTTTTGTTTTCCCCCTCAGTCCTTTGCACAGCTTTCTGAGAAGCGACTTTCCTCAGAAATCAGGACTACATGATGGCTATCATGGCTCTGATTGGCCAGCCCGTTGAACAGGTGAGGACTTAGAGTAGTCCCTGATGATACTCAGAATGAAGTAACAAGGCCATGACACGTAGAAGACTGCTCCCTTGAAATCTCATTCTCTATATTCTCTAGCCAGCAACAATTAAACTATTACAATTTTTCACCTAGTGATTTTTTCAGACTATAAGTCTTTTGCTCAAGCTGTAAGGAAAAAACAAAACACCTCAGGGGAAGGAAAAGTATACTCTTGTCTCTTTCTACAGAGGGGAAGTGCTGAAAAATGCCAAGATGCAGCTTACAGCTTGCCACTGACTGAGCAATGCTGAACAAGTCAGCCATATATCCTTCTCAAGACCCGAGTCACCCACAAACTGGAAGTTTGTCAGCACAGCAATGCAGTCTCATTGCATGATAGGGCACTAACTACCAAAATATTTGTGGTGCTGCTGTAATGAGAAGAACAGAGAGTGAGTAAGGATTTTTCAATATGCTTGCAGTAAACTGGAAACTCAGGAAAGTTGAGAGGAGGCAGTATTCACCTTCCCTGAGTTTCTTTGAAAACCCGCTTAGGTGGATCACTCTGCTTCTCGCTTCTTTGTTTCAGGTCCTGTGTTGATAAACTTTTGGTGTGGCTTCAATCATGTCTAGTTTAATCCTCTTTCAATAATTTTTTTTATTGGATAACACATGCAGAAATATTCTTTGCCAGGGAAGTTCACAGACTGTGTCAGACATCTACAGCTCTTGCCATCCTGCTGCAAGGCACAAAAAGGCTGAGGGACAGCCCAAGTTTACCAATGAGTCTCTATCTCTAATCTGAGAGACAGGCATATGTTGTAGGCACTGATGTTTCTCACACTCACATGTTCAATTTCCAGTCAGAGAAGTTGTTTTCTTTCCAGGTTCTCAGTCTAATAAAATAAAGCAGACCATGTGGAGGGTGTAAAAAAGGAGAGTGAGCACTGGTGTTTTAGAAGCTGTCTAATATTTTAAGCTCCAAGTGCAGGAGGACTGTGATGCTATTTAAAAAGATCCTTGGATGCAGAATTGGAAATTATGTAATCTTGACAAGTCCACAGTGTTTTAGCCGGCAAACCCCTTTGTGTCCATACACAGGTTCATGTGATTGGTTCAGCACATAATTAACCAGAGCAAGAACTTAGAGCGAGAAACTCTAAGTCATGGGCAACTCCAGGAAAAGGAGCAATTCCACAGATCTAATGCCCCTGGAAAGGGAGGGAGAAAGACTTCTCTAGGAGGTAAAGGCCAGCTTTAACCTCATCCCAGCTCTCACCTTGCTCCATGCTGCATGAGTGATGGCTATAAGGAGAAGCACAAATTACATGGGTCAGAGGTCATCACCAGATTACTGCTTTGTTCTAAGTCTCCCTGGAATATAATTTTTCTCTACCATCTGCCATTTGCTGTATTTTACATCTGTCCTTCCCTAAAATTAGCTCTCCCAAAGCCCTCTGACATAAAGATTAATGAAAATTGTGCATGGAGCCTTTGGAAGCACCAAACTTGAAAATCTTTCTCCCTCTCAAAAAGCCATATCTTTTTCTTTCTGTGTTTTCTCCTGGGTTCTCCTGAAATAAGAAGTAAGACTTTGTTGTTAACTAGATATATCAGAAAATGTTATTTTTTTAATCTAAATGTAAAGTACAGGTTAACCGATAATCATTTTCATGTCAGCTTAGTGTGATAGTTTTTTCTCCTTGGCTTTGCACAGGGAATCTGAGCATGACCCTGATTCTTGACATGGAAATTTTCTTTGCCACTTTAAATGGGGCTATTGTCTTCCAGACTTTTAGGTTTCCTTTGTAATGCCCCTAATCTTTGCAGGGGCAGCAGGAAAGACATTTGCATGAGAGTCATCCATCAGGGTAGATACAAACCCAGACTCCTCTGAGCCTTAGTGTTACAGCCTTAAAGGTTTTACTCAGCACTACAATAAACACAAATTATTTCCCTCTTAGACCTGGGACAAATATGCTTTTTTTCAGGACATGGCAATGATTTTCATGGAGCCTTCTTTTTTAAAAATATGACATATCTTTATGTTTGTGTCTGTGATAAATGCAACTTATGTCCCTATATGAATATAAAGTTATTTACATATAGGGGGAAATGTAAATGTTTATAATAGTGAGTCTGAAAAGTGAGGTGCATTGAATGCAGGTTTTGATCTCCTGCACTTTTAACCTCTGCAACTTAAAGGGAAACTGCCAAAGACAAGTGTTGACTGTACAGGAGGCAATCTGTTTGATTAAAAATCCAGCACAGCCCACTAACATATTGATCAAACTACTGTGGCTGCAAAGTAAATTATTTAAACAAATGTAGTCTGTTTTATACCTATGGCAACATTTATAAAGGGACTAAATAAATAAATTGTTCCTTACAAGGTACAGTTCCCTAATTTTCCACATATAAATTTACTTTGGCTGTGAAATGCATGCAGCAGCTTAGGAGTTACCATAAATCTGGAAGAAATTTTATGTACTGCACAATACACTTTTGCACACAATAAGAGCATAGGTTGAAGGTGGGCTTAAGCACATCAGGAGAGTGTGAGCCCTGAGTTTTCTTACCTGACGTATTATATTGGATGTAACCACTGCTACTGCATAGAGAAGTGACTTGAGGCTGAATCATCAACAGTTTATCTAAGATCTATTAAAATAAAATAAAATAGCACTTCACTTTCACCTTATCAGCACCTCTTATTTCATCTGAAAGTAGTGCCAGGGTTGACAGTAAAACCTTATCTTAATGTAAACTTAATGCAACAAATCCCCACAGAGCTACAGTGGTACATATGTCTTGGATCGTACACAGTATACTACTATACATAGTATACTAGTTTTGTAAGATTTTCATAGCCATCTGCAGTAGATATGGGACATACCAAGGTGACAACTATGTCATCTTTAAGGCAATAAGCCTTCCTGGTACTGATAATCATGCTCACCTTTAACTCTTTGGAGACAGGGTTTTGTACGGGAAGGTACTATGATATGACCTACCTGGTGATCTCTAGTGCTCTACTCTGGTTCTCTTCTTTCCAGCAGACTCATTCTAGCCTCTGCAGGCAGCATCAGATCCTCTGTTCCACACCCATGACCAATAACAAATGCACAGTAAGGTTATGGTTGTATATACATACATGCATGCATATATGTACATATGCGCATTTGTGTGTATATATATAAGTTATGTGCGTGTATGTGTGTGTGCGTGTGTTGTATTTACCTGAATTTTTTGTTAGATCTTCTCCTACTTTCCTTTTGCATTGCTTGTCTTCTAAAGCACCAGCCTGGAAACTTTTAGATATGTTCTTAAAGTAGTTCCCAAGATGGGAGCACTTCTGTACATATGAAGAGGATTAAAGTGCAGATTTATTACAAACTCAAACTATTTTCCAGGTTGTGTTTGTGAAATAACTGAACAGAGAAGATTAGAAATCTGGCAAGAGTAACCCTCTTACAAGCAGGACAACAACTGTAAACATTTAAAAGACCACATCTGACAGTAAATCCTCCATCACACTGATTATGCAACAGACATCATGTAGAGACTGGGATAAATGTGCAGCTGCAGTTAAATGCTTCATGGCATCATGGTAACTAACAAACCTACAAGGTGACCAGGGTTGGATGTGTAATCTTGCTAAGATAGGTGATAGGCTGCTTTCTTTTTGAGTAAACCTATATTGTAACACTCCCAAAGCAACCTTGGGATCTGGTGGCTAGAACAGGAAATTATTTTCTTGTCCTAGAACAGGAAATTATTTTCTCATCCTCAGGGAATTCTTTAGTGCTATAAATGACTGACTAACTTTTTCAACCAGGACAATAAAAAGGCAATCTTCAGCTGAGTTTCAAAACATATTTCTGATTTGACCACTTTGTTTCATTCACCTCATTTGGATTTTCTGACTTCATAGCAAAATATGAAATAATTGTGTTTCTAGTAAAACACAGTTCAGTGAAAATTAGAGGGTTTTTAATTTAAAATTCACTGCAACAGAGAGGTCTGGACAATGATGGAGGTGGGTAACTCATAAAAAGTAAGTTTGGGCTTGGTGTGATTTGAGGAGTTTGGAGGTTTGGGGTTTTTTGTTAGGTTTTTTTTTTTAATTTAGAAATACTAATCTGCACAAAAAAAAATTGTTAGGAGCCTCTGCTCCATTTTTTCAGAAATAATTTAGGCATTTATGAACTTGCTTTTAAAGGTGGGCCACTGAGACACATAAGCACAGGTGAGTTACACTTTGCAAGGTAATGAAGGTACTTGTCTCTCCCAGGCATCCATGAAGAAAGCTCACAGTTCTTTCAGGTGGTGCCTTCAGAGCATTTAACATGCTTGGCATTTTGTAGAACCACATAAGATACATAAAGGATGCAAGGATGTAGCATAGTTTGCAAGGCTGGCAATTAGCGCTTTGCCCCTTTGGGCTTTCTGTAGAATATACTGTTTATGGAAGAAAGTATGCCATGCACACTGCCCCTTTTGAATTGCAGTCACTGACTGGGGGAAAAGAAGAGAACGGCAACTGTGAGCCGTCAGTTTTTATAGACAAAGGCATTTTTGTTGCAAAGGACTGCTAAGAGAGGAGCAGTTCACAGTCCCACCACAGACTACAGTATTTCTTCCAGAGCTTTTCCAAAGTCAGGCATGTTTTCATTTCTTTCCCTCAGCTGAAATAACAGTTCCATCCAAAGGCATGGGCTAAAATAGGAGAGACTGGTTTCTGCTGGCAAACAACTGGCAGCCATGGAAGACTCCCTGCCTGGCCCCATAAACACCATGCTTGTATAACCAGTTGTGGATATATATACACACAAAAAATGCAGTCATCACTGAACCTCAGTGCAGGACATAGTGTCCCTCAGTTTCTATGCTTATGGTGCTGCTCCTGGATGTGTGCCCTGCCTTCTTGCTCCACTTTTATTCTCAGCTTTCCCCTGGGTCCCTGACGGCATCAGCCTTACTCCCTCCCCTTGTGATTTTCCTTGCAGCTCTTGACACAGCAGATGCAGCTCACCTTTTGGCTCTCTGTGCCAAAGCTTTCACATCCTCCCTCGCTTCTTTGAGAGCATCAGCATCTGTGGCTCTCGGTCATCTGGCAGGAATGATGCCTCAGCCTTGAGGCACTGCTTGTCTCCCACGCTCCTTGTTGCCTCTCCTTTGGCCCCTGCAACTTGTGGAAGAGGGAGGAAACAGGATTAGAATCTGCTGGTGGGGCAGGGGGTGGTGGTGCTGTTCCCTAGCCTCCAGCAGGACGCCTGAGTGCAGCGTTGCCACAGCGACAGCTTCCACTTATCGCTAGATAAGACAGGCAAGAGTATCAGCTGCAGTCCCAGTCCGGAAAGATCCTCCAGTGAGCCCTGAGGACCAACTACACCTTCCCTACTACCTCACACTGCTCAGTAAGTACTTCAGCCACATGCTTTCCTCTTGGCTTCTTGGCTCCTTCATTGCCTCTTTTCTTTCTTTCTTTTTTTTTTTTT
>VXBQ01012682.1:167019-204952 GCA_013400175.1 Phainopepla nitens
TTTTTTTTTTTTTTTTTTGTTTTTTAACTTTTATTTTATGAGGGGATGTGGATTTGTTTTTGGTTTGTTTTGGGGTTTTTTTGAGCAGCCGTCACCAGCAAGTTGCCTTATCACCTCTGGGGATGAGCAGGAAATCACAGGGTCCCCACTGCACAGGGAATGGGCTGGGGATGGTCCTGTGTGGGGAAAGTTGAGATATGACCTAACTGAGTCTGGGATTTTTGAATAGTGCAATGGAGAGGAGAGTGTTTTAGAGAAAACTAAAGCACTAACTTTAACTGCTGGGACAGTTCACAACCAGATTTGTAAGTCAGCAAAGTACGGGTATAAGGACTTCTTATCTCACTGCTAAGTCTGGTATGTGCAAGGGGTTAATTTGTACCTTAAGGAAAAATTAGGGAAGACTGGTTTTTTTTATGATCTCCAAAGACTTTGTAACCAGAACTCGTGTAAATGTATCTCACATTTTTTTCAATCAAACAAATAAATATTTTTATTTATTTTACAAGTTTATTTTAAAAACTAATAGTGGGAATTAGTCCACCACCCAGCCACAATTTTTGAAATAGCATCCAGAAGCACACTGTCTGGGAGAAGAACCTCCTCCCGGACAATTCTGTGGTACTTCTGCATCCATGCTATTATAAGTAGCAAAAGTTTTGGGTAGAGGGAGGCACTCTGATCAGGCTTTCAAATATCTAAGTATTCACTAATAAGATTTAAATATGCTTAATAAAAGTAAAAATCAGAGTAATCTGACAATGTGCCTGTGGAGAGCAGCCTAGTGCCTAAATAACTGAAGAAGAAACTCTGCACATTAGCATGAAGCTGTCTCCTGTATCCTGGAAGGCATCACTCCAGTAGAATAATGTTAAACATATAGTAAAACTTGTAATTAAAGGTTTGGAGTGCATAGCAGCAACACTGAGAATTTCTGCTTGTAGGACATCTATTTTCTACTCTGACCACTGTAATCTTGCTTTATTCACATGATTTGCCAGGAAGCAGTTGTAATGGGGCTGGGATACGATGGGGTAGGGGTGAAGGTGCATATTTTCTGATAAAGGCACCAAGGCTGCCTGCTGAGTGCAGATGGAAGAAGCCAATTGCAACAGCTGTTTTACAATTCCCCTTGACTGCTGACCTGTTTCACATGATTTCTGTGTAGGCCAGATGTGTGCAAGATGGCTTCATCCAATATCTCATTCCTCCTTCCTGAAGTCATTTGTAAATGACTTCAAGCAAATAAGGGGCCTACTCACACTGTAGAGCCCTCCACAGGGGGCATGCTAGAGAAGGAATGACAGGTCTCTCTCTTCACCTCTCACATAGGTTTAAGGATGCAGGGAAAAAGGAGAAGTAAGGATGCTGGGAGCCTGCTTGTCCCTGCTTGCTTATCTACTCATTGCAACCAGACAGAAAGGGGCAAGCCAATTTAAAATAATTTGATAATCAAACCGCACCAGGAAACTGTAAGTGCATGCTTGCTGGGAGGAGAGGCAGCAGCCTTAAAGAGCAAACCCTCACGCCAGAGCAGCTCTTTGGGCAGGGCAGCAAATGTTGCTTTTTGTCCAGACTGGACTGTAACTAATGAAGTCCAGCCTCTGCCTCGTGTCTGCATTTGGCAGCAGCCCGTGAGATATTCCCTTTTTACTTCCATTTCCAGCTATTGAGTACACCAGCAGCAGCAAGGCCAGGCTCTGCCTACGAGAATGAGGACAAACAAGTGTGCACACTGTACAACCCCAGGACATTAGTTGCCTCTGTTTCTGCCTCTGCTTCTCTCTATTCTTCTTAGGGATCACCCTGGCTTCAGAAGATAAGTACATAAGGCCAAACAGGCTTCTATGGCAACATTATTACCAACTATCAAAATGAAGTTATTAAATTCAGATTGACTGCTGTCACCCAACAAGAATGCTCTCAACAGTGCTTTTATTTATCCAACATCCTTGTTGACATGCCAGTGATTTGTTTAATAATTATGCATGCCCTGGAAATTAGTAAATTTTTTCTTTAGGACTTTGTCAGTTGTAGAAACAAAACACTCTCCTGTACAAGAAAAAAAAGATCAACATACAATACCACATGCACCACATGATCTACTGGAATCTTCAGGGGCACAGGCTGTGGACACCTTATAAAGGGCCAGTTCAGAAATGCTAAGTATTCAATATACAAAGAAATCATGAGCCTTAATGTACAATGGTGAGGAGTACTGACATTGATTCCCATATAACCCCTGTAAACTTCTATAAGAATTGTGTATCAGAACTTCATTTCTCCATTTTATATGGAAGAATGATCACCTATGGGTGACTCATTTGAGAACTGCATTGTCCTTTTAGATTGCATACAACTATCCACAGTACCTAATACTCTTGTAGTTGCATAGCCCCTATAACCTTTCAAACCCTAAGAGAAGACAAGAAATTGAGGTTTTATTTTTCCCCCAGGCCATTTCCATGCTAATTAAAGATCAAATGAAAGATAAGTCCAGCCCTTTAATTTTGTTCTCAAAGCTTTAGTTTTCCATCTTACAAGGTAAGTTTTTTTTCTCATGAGATTTCATTTTAAGTAGGTTTAAATGTCACATTATCAGGCCTTGAAATATTTACATCATCCTATAAATATGTGAGAGTAGCTGTACTGAGTATTCCCTAAACTCTAAGCTGAGTGACACTTGGGTCACACATTTACATTAAACCAACTGTGCATTAAAATAGTAAACCAAAACAGGATTTTTATCTGTCTCTAGCAAAATATTTTTACCAAATTGAAGCCTGGAACTGGTTGCATTGGTGAATTTTGTTATGGAAAACAAAAAATTTAAGCAAAGAAAGTAATCGTATTATTTGCAAGCATTTGTGTGTTTCAGGACTATGTTAGTGAGTGATAAGATAGCTTTATTTGAGCACTTTAATCAAGCAGATACAGCAACTGAGAATTTTGAAAAAAAAAAAAAAGTATGTGCTTAAGCCTATCGAAAAATCCAAAGCTGATATTCAGAAAGTGAAAAGTTCAGATATTTTTACCTGAATCACCATATCTTACAAGGGTGTATGCCCAAAGGAGTCACGCTGTTATATGACAGTGATTCAGCATGAGACTTCATTCACATGGGGCTAAAGCAGCTTTTAGTAATAGTTGTACTTTTCAGTCTGCCTTATCATTCATTGCCCTCCTCTGTCTGTAAGTAGAGCTAATCCAATCTCATGGCAAAAGTTTTAACAAGGAGCAACACAAAACTATATAGGCAAAGCTAGAACTTGCCTCAACTTTTAGGAAAGCATTTCAGCTGTCTCTATCAGCTCTCTCTTTTCCTATAAATAAGAGATTTGAGACGACTCATTTAGGCACATAAATCTGCAGAAAGTGGTACAGCCTAGCTGCACTGTACCAAAGTCTCTAGCTAAATGACATTTGAATCCTAAATCATATACGAAATTCTATAGCATCTCAGGAACTATCTTCTATTGTGTGTGAATTAGGCCTCCAATGTAACCACTACAGATGCACAAAGGATGAATGTGGATTGTTATGTCAAGAGACATAACAGAGTGCAAGAAAAAAACACTTTACTTCATCACATGAATAGCAAGCATGTGCTGCCGAGGTGACTGATGGCAGCAGAGAGGGCAGACTGTCCTAATGTGAAGGCTGCTAGGAAAAGTGCTGCACTTAATGCATGAAAACCTGAGAACATGCTTCAATTTGTAAAGCCATATTAATGGCTTCATACAGTCCCCATAGCAGGCTATCTTCCCACGTAAAACGTTACTGGGGAATCTGTTTCCTTAGTGGCAGGAACTGATTTTAGTGGTTTGGGAAAGCACCATTGCAATGGTCACATACAGCAACTTCCCTTTGAAGGAGAGCTCTTTGTGTAATCCATGGTGACAGGATGTAACAGTGCTCACAGGTTCACACATCACACACCATGTAAAATCTGTGATATATTTTGGTAATTTTTATCTTCTTACTCTTTTGTCACACAGACTGTCACAAAGTGACAGTGCCTTTGTAAGTAAGGCAATGCTGGCTTCAGGGGAAACTTGCAAAAGAAAAGAAAGAGTGTAAGGATTTAGTCTGTAAACCAGAATTTTAAAGCGTTGAAGACGCCAAGGGCTTAGCATGTGTGACAATGAAAATATGAACACAGATCTAAGAGATGTATTTTAGAATAATGTTTTCCAAACTACATATTAAGAAAAAATAATGAAGCAACTCTATATTGTCTCTTTACAAAGTGTAATTTTAATTGGGTGAAATAATTCAGTGAAACAACTTATTGAAATCTAACCAAATTTAACTATATTTTATAAGCCATTTACAGTAAAGCTAATTTACTACAAATTTTACATTTAAATTTTGCTATCTATCCTTAGCCTTTCTTGCCTCAATACATGTTAAAACCAAAAATGTCCATAGTGTCTGAAATAATATCCCTGATTTAACTGAAAACCTTGTAAACAGAATATTCTTCAAAAAAGAACACTTTTCCCACAGTCATAATATTTAGCCTGCATGCCCTAATCAAATCCAATAAGATCAAATGGCATTGAAGAATAAAATTCCCTCAAATCACAAAATGTAGTGCAAGCCTTCATATGGCCAGATAATAAGTTTTGTATTAAATAAAATTATGTCTGTTTCATTTTAAAGCACAGCTATAGCTTACTTGTACAGTGAATAAACAGAGCAACCATGTTAAGGTGCCTTCAAAGATTTCTTTCTGTAGAGTCTTCCCAAGTGAAGGATTTTTCTTGCAGTGAAGGCAAATGAGCCTTCAGGCAGTATTACACCTTAGTACAGATGTGAGGCTGGACTGGGACATTTCTACAGTGAACATTTGGAGGTGAAATCCCCTATCTAGGTCTGATTCAGTGAGATTCTAATAATTTGTAGAATATTGAAAATTTTTGTAAATTTTAAATAGTGAAAGATAAGGGAATTAATCCCATATGAACAGTATCAGTCTCTTGATGTTGACATGAGTTGAGCCAAATTTGATGCTGCCAAGCAGTTGTGGCAGGACCTCTCTGCCCCCCTCCTCTCTACCATTGACAGTTGGTCCATAAAGAGATAATCTAGGGGCTGAAAGGCCCAGCAAGAGGTCATCCCTGGTGCAAAAGTGCTCAGACTTCAGCTGAGAATCAGCATCTTAGTCCGGAGAGCAGATGTGGGAAGAGATAAAGGAAATATTCTTGACTGAGAGACACTGTTCTACAAACTATAAAAGACACGTGAGTTATCTACACAGAGGTAGAGGCCACCTACACACACACACCCTGAAAGTGTGGGAGACTTCTCCCCAGGCTTTGGATGCAAATGGATAGTTCCATGGGGGAACCATCAACCACCTCAATTCCCTGGGGATCGAGGGAAAGGATCTCTATGTGTGCCCCACGAACAACTGGATGGTAAGACACATTGAATCCTAAGTTATATTATTTCTTTGCTAGCTGTAACATTAATAGGTACCTTTAACCTCACTCTGTATATGTCTACTAGTAGTCTCTTTTCTTTTTGTCTTCATTCCTGTGCAGTATTAGTATGTTTTAAGTCTTATATGTCTGTTTTTCGTCTATTAAATAAATAACGCATTCTATAATAGACTGAATCAGCCATTGTTAAAGAACTTGTGAATGAGAGTGGGCTTCGGGGTGCTGGCCACCTCAGTAAAGCTACTGTCTGCTGCCAGAGGCCTGGGCAAAAGGCAAGGGCTTATCTAAACCACCACATCCATTCATAACAGCAGTGTCACTCCATTTATTTTTAAGTCACTGGCATTTAAGATATGTTTCCATCCCACTGAATATCTACATCAGTGCAACCTTTCCTACCTTCTTTTGCAAATATTTCTGTGACTGGATTTTGCTCAAGGGTTAGTTGTTCTTTACATACATGCAAGTTTAGTTGTGGAAATGAGATTAACTCCCCTACTGTTCTGTTTCTTGTCAGCAAAGAACCATTGCAATTTAGAGAGAAATAATAAGGTAATTTCTTTTCCTCCAGCAAGATGAAACCAAACTCCCACAGTCTAGTCTCCTATTTTCCCATCCTCTTTTTAACTGTAATTCTCCAGCTGCCTCTTTTCTTACCTTTCTCTTTTATTTGCCTTTCCTTCTCTACCTCCCTTTATTTTTTCTCAATTACTTCTTTCATCTACTATTCATAATGTCTCCAGCTTTTTCTTCATTGCCTTTCTCCTCCTTACAAGGAAGTCACAATCTGCTCTTATTCCCTGAAAATGGAAGACAGAGATTGTGAATAAGAAACTACCACAGTTGTTGCTGGATGAAGACAGATACCAAGATCACTTGGACTGCACCTTCAGTTTGAAGGTTGTTTGCCGTTAATGTTGCTTTGTGTCATTCTGATGAGTTTCTGCTAAGCAACCATAGAAATGATCAGCAGTGGAAAATAGTCTAATTTTCTTCTTTCTGTGGTGGCATCTGTGGCAGCCCCAGGATCAAATCTCAGCTTGCAAGGTGCTGGGGAAGCTCAGGTAGGAGAACTTGTGAGGATGGGCTTCAACACCCACTGCAGCTATAAGTACAGGGGGACAAAATAGCTCAAACAGAAATCCAGTGAGACTTACAGAGCACAGACACTTAAACAGCTGTGTGAAATGGGTTTCCCTGGTCTTACCAAAGTGATGAGTAAGTTTACTTCATGATGGCTTTGGAGTCTGTGGGCATTGGCCATCTTTCTGAGGCAGCACTTTACATCTGGTTTTTCTATGGTATGCAAGGTCTTTTAGAGGAGCTAAACTTATAAGACTAAGTCAACAGAATTCATGATTAAAGTTGGCTCATATAGTAAATACCAAATATAATCCTTAGTTCACAGCTGAGAAAAAATGGAGAAGACCAGAATAAAACATCTTATTCATTAGCATTTACTTTGAGTGTGAGATAGGACTTTCTGTATGCTAAAAAAAAAAAAAGGTTTTTCTGTAGAGCCAATCCATGCTAGTGTGGGTTGCTTACAGCAAGGTAGGTGGAAAAACAGGTTTCTGTGTGTATAACCAAGGCAGAGAATAAATGCATGGGACCATGTGTGAGTAAAAATCAGGTCAGCAGACTGCTGGAAGACAAGAACTCCTCACCAGCTGTTAGGTAACACCAATATGTCTGTTTTATATCATGCTGCTGATTTTTTTTTTTTTTAATGTGGTGTAGTTTCTTCATCGGAGGAGAAAAGCCCGTTTCAATGATGTCAACAGAATGTGTTCAGCCACTTGATATCCCAGACGACAGACTGGACAAGCAAGATTCACAGTGCAACCATTTAGGCAAGTGTTATTTGATGATGTCATTGCACTAATGAGGAGTGTTGCCTTCACATCACAAAGTCCTGTCCAGTGTCCATTTTTCCCCTCCAGCGATACAGCTAACCCCTCATGAAAACAGATCAATTACGCCTTCTGCTGACACTTCTAGTGCCAGATGGAAAGACAAAGAGCATTTTTTATTCATGCATATAAATATCAGCTGAAGCTCTAGAGTGAAGTCAATTAAAGAGGAGAAAGGGAAAAAGAGTAATTTTCCCTGGTAGAGCAGTTTCTTCATTTATACCACAGTAAATTGAAAGTTAGGATATAGCTGAGCTTTCCCTGAATTTGTCTTCCATATGCAATTTGAGTAAAAGATTTCAAGCCTTCCATTTGTTGTGTTGAGACAACTTTCTAAAAATGTTTTCTCCTTCATCATCAGTTTCCTTTCTTGAAGCTACTTCATACAGCTTTTACAATGAGCATACCAGGGTTGTCTTTGCTCTGTCACACTCCTGACTACCAGACTTCATGCTTGATAGATATGCTTTTTGCATATTCATGGTCTTTGCCTCTGCTTCAAGTGCTATGATTTCACTCTTCTCTTACAAAATTGTACTGAAGATTTAGCAACCCAGAAAGAAAAATCTGTTTGCTTGTTGTTACCTTCATGACAACAATAATGAAACACAAATTCAATTTCACTTCTTTGTAAAAAGTGTCTCACCACAGGTTTTATAAATTTTGTTTATTTGTACTGCAAGGAAGGTATCCTAGTTCTGTCTCTGCTACACGGCATTTCTAGCCACAGACACCATTTTTACAACTGCCGGTATACCAAACATAGTTGGTCCATAAATATGCTTATTTAAATACATACAGAATGAGTTTCATTATACTGTTGGAAAATTGAGACTGTGGGAGGGTAAATGAGCTCATTAGGACTATGAAGAAAGCCTGTGAAGGCCAGAAAAAAACCCCACATCTCCAGAGACTTCACCCAGAGGCCATCCTTCCCACATGTACCTGCAGGCTCACAGACACAACAGCTGCCTTAAATAGTGTGAGAGAGTCTGGAGTGAAGTCATGTTTGCATCCAAGTGTGCAGTCAGGGGTTGGGTAATGATGTGGGGAGCCCAGCTTGAAGGCAAACAAGCAGCTTTTAAGAATTCAAAACACTGGTTTCTGTGATGATACTAATGAGAGGTTCACAAATGAGTGGTTAAAATGCTGAAAGAATCATTGTCAAGGTTACTGGCAAAAAGCAGGGTTTAATATGAATTCATGAGAATGCAGCTTTAACAGAGTTAAGTGTCAAGGTTCATTCTATCACTTACGATATGGATGAAGAATTCTCGGATTAGAAGCAATTTGGAATTATTTACATGAAGACTGGGGGTGCAAGAGGGTAAGTGTGCAGAGGATATGGATATAAGAAAAGGGTGCAAAAGTACTTAATCACTCACTAATTTAATATTTTAAAAAATAATTCAATAGGACTTGCTACAATTGTAACAGTGAGTTATTAATATACTAAAAATAACAACATTCATACCATAATCCATTCACTTGCATGAAAACATGAAAAATCATGTATCTGTATCTACCAGTGTAAAGGTACCTATCAAAAATTCCCTTCAGGCTCAGTGCAATACTCATATCAAGTCCCTTAGTGTTTCTCAACCAGCACAGGCTGCACCTCAAGGAGTATGTATGTGTGCGGGTGGTATCTGCCCAGACCTTGTTGTCAGCAACAGTCTTATAAGTATTGCAAACTTGAGGGTTGGCAAGCTCCAAGAGGCATCCCTCCACAGTGGGCATCAGAGGCCCACCTGTGTTGCAGGAGAGCTCAAACAGCCTTACTTAGCACTGCTGTTTGTAGCATCACAAGATGATTTTTACCAAAAAGTCCGGTAAAAATACTATTACACTCAGGCTACAATTCAATTTTTCAAAACCTCTCGTAACAATGGTACCATTTCAGTTGGTACCATTTCAGTTCATTACTTTCATTACTCAGGTAATTGAGATACCGAGCCTAAGAAGAATGACTGCTTATCCTTTGTTCCTTGCCTTGGTCGGACTGCTGTTATGGTCAGAGTAGTTCCTACCTTTACCATACAAGAGCATCCAGTAGGGTCGTGGATGCTTCACCACCCAGCTGGCACAGTTAAGGGGTACTTCACCACTCAGCTGACTCAACTAAAGCTTATCAGAAGCTGCTGAGATTATAGAGCAGGCCTAAAGAGGAGTTGAGGGAGGGGGACGTACTACCACAACAAACTATCTTCAGTATTTTCAGCTTACATAAGCACCCAGAAACACAGACCCTTGCAGAAAAAATGTCGTGTTGACCCTCTGAGTCATCTGAGTAAATAATTGTTTTAAAGGAAAACCAAAACTCCAGTGTGATGTTTTGTAAATAAAAAGCAAATACCGATTGCTCAGTGGCCCTGGAAATTAAGTTAAGTCTTGAAGGGAACAATATAGTGACTGGCTTATTTTACCAGTACCTCAGGCTGACCATATATATGTAAAACTTTCCTTCACAAAACTGGCCTTGTAACTCTGGAAATTACAATCCACACAGTTACCACTGGATGAAACAGGGGTGGCCATGGAATCTCTGCACACAATGATGCAGCCTTCCCTCTGACATGTAAACACACAAGACGCCCACAACTCTTTCTCCATTTTATGTCTACTGCCAACAACACAGAAGGACTACCTAAGTCACTTGTCTCCCATGCAGTATGGCACAGAGAGCCATACTGCATGGGAGAGCCAGAGAGCCAACAAATTTTGTTGGCTTTCTAAATATTTAATAGGTTTTTCTTCCTGGGCATTTTAATTTACTTGGATTAAAGCACTATTACAAAGTGATTCTTTTCACCATCTGTTTTTTTACCTCCCCTAAGTTTCAATTTCTATTATGTTTTTTCCCTTCAGAAGATCTCTCAGAGCAGCTGATTAAGAGCTGTGACCTCAAAAAAAAACCAAGGAAAGGTAAAACTCTCACACCTTCCCAGAAGACTGAACAGGAGCAAAGGAAGCCAAAGAGAAAAGATACACCAGCTGTGTACACTCCACCACCTCTAGCAGGTGAGCAGTAAATCTCTCAGCTTTGAAATCCCAGTTCATCTCTGGGGACTGAAGCTAGGTGAAAGTCAATAGAATGTTCATTCAGTTATGTCCCCTTGGATGCAGATAGGAACACAGCTTCATGCAGGTGTACCTGGGAATTCAGATGAACAGAAAACCTGACTTTCTCAAAGACATTCCATGTCAGTCGAAGGGTTTGGTCTCACTTCTGGGAACACCAAGGTGGATAGGTTTATGCTGTGAAAAACATGCTCCCATGGAAATCATAGTCTTGCTGATAAATAATGTTACATTTATGTGTGAAATTATGTGTGTTTATTGGCAGCTGCTGAGCCATACTAGATGTCCCAATTGGATATGGTCCAAAATCAAAAACAGATCAAGTCCAGCCCCTGTGCTTCCTTGTGAAACTTGTATCCAGTGCAGAGTAGGAGGCTGGGGATGAGACTGGGAGAGACCAGTCAAGCCCACAAGCCACCTGCAGGATGCTTCTCCTGGAAATCACAGGGCTCATGTGTTTATGGGGACTCTGGCAAAGGGTAGGTGTTTCAGGAAGCCAGAAAACATCACAGCAATGAAGGGGCTTCTTGTAGGATTTTCCCTGCAGTGGCACAATTACAGATGTTTGAGAGCCAAATGCCACCAACCTGGAGAAAGGAAGAATAAGCAGGAGACTGCCACTGAAACCTAATGATCCAAGAACAGCAGTGGGAATAAATGTTCGTCACTCTCAGCTAACAAGTATTCCTTATTATAATCTCCTCTGAGAGAGCTGTGCTCTGATATTGAGTTCTTCCCATGCTGCACATACACAGAGGAGTTAGCTTCTGCTTCTCTGTGTATCTGCAACAATTCACCAAGTCAAAAACAAGCAACTGGGATTTTCAGTGTTTGTAATGCAGATACTGAATTTGATTCTGTTCAGTTTTCACATGTATGTTCCATCAGCAATTCTCTCTTAGGAAGAGCAGCTCAGAGGCTAGAGAAGTGTGGTATTTTCCTGCAATTGTCATATCATAAAGTAAACATTATTTCACTAGCTAAAACAGCCACTTTTGTGTGGTCACTGCTCCCAGCTAACCTCTTGAGCATCTATGTGATTAAGCTACTGTGGCAAGATGTCTAAAGTTCTGGAATAAGAGATTATTCTTATCAGTCACACAATTTCTGATGGGCTGCAGTTTAGTGCATTATGTACAATCAGAAGCCAGCAGGGCCTGCTAGCATCATTTTCTAGAGCCTATGGGAAATAATTAATTTGAAAGAAATATAGGGTAGGTACATCATGCAGCAGATCATGCAATTGTGCCACTTTACTTCAGAGTAGTCTTTGGGAGAGCTACATAGGTGAAAGTTTCTTCAATGTAAACAGGCTAAAGTAGCATTTTCCTTATTGCTTACTTACAGGCATAGTTTCAGCCTCGTCTGAAAACCTGCTGAAAAGGTATGGTATCACAGAGAAGTCACAGAGAGAGATAGTGAGTCCAGTCTCTCAAATCACTGGACTGGAGCAGAAAAAGCCCAGAAGAAAAGATACACCCGCAATACACATGCCACCTTTGATAATAGGTAAGAAACTTAGGTAAAGATCGTCCCTAAGAGGCAGCAAAAAGTGGCTGGTGTCAGAGATATACTTGGAAGGCTGAAAAGTTGCTCTCTGCTCAGTGTGCTTAGGAGTTCTTGAACTGGACCTATTTGGTCTAAGTATATGTAGTGGTTTTGGTTTGCCAATTTGAGATTTCCTGGCCAATGCACCAATTAATGTGATGGGTTCACTGTCGGCCAAATGCCAGTGCACCCACTAGAATTATTTACTCATTCCTTGCTGTGAGATAGGATTAGGAGGAAGGAAAAGCAGGCTCAAAACTCTAAAAGGGTATAAAGAAAACTTTATTGACAGGACTAAAAGAAGAATAAGAATCAGAATAAAACCTTCAGAACACTTCTCCTTCCCCCACCACATACACCCTCTTTTCTTTCTCACTGACAACATACAGAAACAATTCAGTCAGTTTATCACCTCTACAATAATCTTTCTTCAGTTCACTTAGGGAGAGGAGCCTCTCTTGCCATTCCATGGAGACTTCTCCAAAAGAAACAGTTCTCTCGTGGCTTCAAGATGAAGAAAAGTATGGAGACACAATCCACAGTTAGATTACAGTGATATTTCAATAATACAGTGTAAATAATCATGGGTCATTAGAAGTTGCAGCATGTTTTCATCTTTATAAATAATTTTCTCAACTGTACACTTGAATTTAAACTATCATCAAGAGCTTATCTGTTTATCTGCATGTATGATTTGGAAAACATTTGCAAGTTAGTCTTTCTCTGCTGCTTAAATAAATTGCTTAGCCTCCCTATTTCTGTTTTCCTAGCTGTGTGTATTATGAAATGCAACTCATCCTGCAGATCTATTTTAAGGATTGTTAGGTTTTTCTGTTACTATTTGCCAAGGCATCTGGCTAAAGAAAACAGAGGGTAAATGCAAAGTAATCATAACTTCCCAACAGAACTTGCAAGTACTTGCAATGTTTAGGTAGACTCCAGAATCACAAGGGCTCACAGAAACATGAGTATTTCTGTTAGAAAGCTAAAATCTAGGCAGAAGAAGCTGTCTTAAATCATCTATTTGTCAGATGCCACCTAAATCTAAGCCTTACCTCCTGGGCTACAAATCAGAAAAACAACAAGATAGCACATGTCTACAGACTGCCTAGGGACAACTCCTGCAACTGAGTTGGAAGAGGCAAGAGGTGAATGGTTAAACTTCCATTCTTCTCATCCAGAGGTTTTCAGTGGGGTTGTGATATTTTTCTTATGGAGCCACCTTAACTGGTTTTCTAGGCTATGAGGGAGAATGAGGGTTTGAATCTGGTTTTACTAGTTTTCTCTCATTTGATTAGGAAACCTCAGTCAGCCACATTTTGGGAACTGCATTGCCATATTTACACATATATTTACATTCTAGCTCAAATCTACAGGCCTGAAGACCATTAATTTAGCTAATGGACTATAAAATGCTAAGTGGGGATGGCAATAGAATGTTCCAGTGTTGACTACAGGCTTGGATCAGATTTAAGCCATTTACTGTCAAGTGATATGGGAAAAAAGACCATTAGAAATCTGATTATATTTTGCCTTCTGGTCTAATCCCTTCAGAAAGACAAGGTGTTGGCTGACTGAAGGAGAGCTTGCTACTGAAGGAGACATCTGCTCATGACTCATTTGTATGGACATGGCATAACATTAAATGTGCCACTTCAGAAGTTTGAAGGCTGAATACATTTAGAAGCCTGAACCTTGTAGAGGAGATTTCTAATTTGTTAGTTCCCTTTCCTTATCTGCATTTGCCAATTGGATTGGGTGTTTGCAAGGTGTAAAACTGATTCTGCTTCTCACCTGGATCACATGCCACCCAGTAGATACATTAATTTTCTTCATTTTACATGGTACATATGACTTGCTTTTATTTGTGACAGAAAATCTCTCAGACCACCCAAAAGGGAGAGGGACTGTCCTAGGAGTGCTGGTCAAAACAAAGTGGGATAATACATCTGCTATTTTAGCTGCATTTACAACAAAGTATTTGTGTGGACAGCTGTTCAAGAGAATACTCTAATAATTAAGCTCTTTTACTAGAATTAAGTGGAATTTTTTGAATTGGTATCTAAAAGTGGTTTGCACGGCTCTAAAGGGAAATATTAGAAATGGTAACATTAGCAGGTCACAAGAGATACTGATGCCTTAAGATTTTGGCTTTAATATTTTTCAAATCCTATACTGCATTAGTGCATAGCTCTGAACTCGATATAAAGTGCAGTTAACTGTCTTCACATTTCAGTTAGACACAAGAATCCCTCTGGGCCTGTGATCCAAGGACACACCACAGCCTCAGGCCTCGAAAACTATAAACAAAAATGAATTTGAGAGGAGTGAGCTGGGGGAATATGGCTTCGTTACCCAAAGCTGTAACTGGAGAATTAACCCCTGATATGCAAATAGACCAAACTTATATTTGTCTGCCATCCATCTTGGGTGTAGTCTGTGTGAGGCTTTTGCACTGCCCAAGGTGTATCTATTGCAGGCCTTTAATAAATACCCCCCTTACTCTCTTAACTCTGTCTAGCCTCTGTTCTAGGTAGCCACTTCAAGGCATCAATACCATGTAGCAGTGAGTGCTGTTTACTTCAGCAAGACTAATAGCAAGGAGACAGGACAGAAAGGTTTGTCTATATTTACTTAGCTCACATAGTCCTGCTGGGTCTTCTCAGGTCTCCAAGTCTATAATTTAGGTTCTATTTTACACAGCAGTTCCACAAAAGCTTTGTTTCTTTGTGTGTGCTACCATATGGAATAAATCTGAGAGTAAATAAGTAGCAAATATTGGGCCAATATTTGCTACTTATTTACCAAAACCAAAGGCTTTTCATAGCAAATCTCAGAGCCATCACTGGTGAATTTCAACCAGCAAAATGATGTATGTTGGTATGTATCTTGAAAAGTAAATATGCATCCTTAGAATAGGAAGGGAATGGAATTCAGGCATTTAAATACATAGGTTACTTTGCCTGATACAGACACAAGTCTGCCATAGGCAGTTAATCACTGGAAAACACATTCACAATACAGGATCTGAAAAGCTCTGTACAGAGAGACAGCACCTTAGCAAGCTGCTTTGATTCCATGACAAGTGTTCGAAGGTGGCTTCACCAGTAGGCAACAAAGTGTCATTGGAGGTATAATTGAAAGCAACTGAAAATTGCATTAGTTTCTGTCATCCTCTCAATAGCAAATGCACATAGATTGAATTTTGTCACACAATTGAAGGTATATTTAAAGCACATATTAGTTATGTTTTCCCTTTTTCTCAAATGGTCCAGGATGTAAAAACCAACAACAAATAACCCTCACTCCCTTTTGGAGCACACACAACCCAAACCCCAAAGACAATAGGAAAAAGAAACTTGTCTATATTTTGCCTAGGTTGCCTATAAGGATAGAAGTCCGTGTAGGGAATATTTACATTCATCTGCATAAAATGGCATCATTCTTTGCAGTTAACAACAACAGTTACTTAATTGCTTCTTGAACAAATGAAGTCCTTTGTGTCTCAAATTAACAATAATTTATGCCTTTCAGTTTATCTCATAGTGCTGCTGAAACCAGCTAGTTCACAAGAACTGCATATAAACGAAACAGGAGCTAACTTAAATGAAGGGCAGTATAGGTCAATATTTTGTTACCTAATGAGTTGTTCTCATATCACTCTTTACTTATTTTTTAATGCAGAAAACAGTCACAGTATTTGTTACAACTTGGTATTATATAAAAGCCTCCAGATCCCCAAAGGGCAGACTTACTGGTTTAACAGAGAAAGGAGAAGAGACAGATTTGTGGGAGGCACGATCTACAATCCAAGTTATTTTCACATTGTTCTTAATTCAGTAGTAGTTCTTAATTCAAAATAAATTTTTCAATTTATTGATACTCTATAATGTTAGTGGAGACGGCACTTCTCATGTGGGTATTTTAACATGACTCTTTTCACGTGCACTTGCAAAATCTAAGTAATATGGCTATACACATAAAGAAAACATACATGTCCACAAAAGCTGTCACAAAGATTAATTACAGTGTTTGCTTCATCATGCAAGCTCTCTCCCTTATTTAGCTAGCCAAACCCTTCTACCAAACAGGTTCCCAAATTAAACTGCAGAGTCTCTTTTTACAGGTAGCAATAGGAGACTGAAATGCCAAAAAAAAATGAGGAGTAACTCATGATGTTGGAAAATGACATTAAAATCAGGAAATAAGAGAGAACTGAATAATTCTCTTTAGCCTGATATTTTCTAGAAAGTAGTATATTAAATCAACTCTTTTTTTTCACCGTTTGTTTGTTTGTTTGTTTGTTTGTTTGTTTTTGTGTTCTCTTTTTAAGGCACTACGCTGTTTACAGAAGAAGAGCAAACAGTGATTATGGAAGATGAAGAAAAGTATGGAGATGCAATCCACAGTTAGATTACAGTGATATTTCAATAATACAGTGTAAATAATCATGGGTCATTAGAAGTCGCAGCACATTAAAAGAGGTCTTTCATCTTTATAAATAATTTTCTCAACTGTACACTTGAATTTAAACTATCATCAAGTGCTTATCTGCTTATCTGCATCTCATAATTCCCAGCAAGCATCTTTGGAGATGAATGGCAGAAATTTCATTACACAGGGTTTGAAGGATTCTATCTGTTTACTACAGGTGGCTTCCTAGCATTTCTGTCAATGAGGAATCCACCTCAGATCAGATCTAGCTTTGTGCAGTATTGTACTAATACGGTACCTGGCACTAGAAGTGGTAGTGCAGAGTAGTAAAACATCAGCTAGTGATTCAAATTGCTTTTTTTTGCCTGACACTTTACCTCATTTTTCCGGTTTTCCTTTCCTGGAATAACACTGACCACAGTAAAAATTCCCATGTGCAGAGCTGATGGGATAGATGGAGAAGTTGAGGGGGCCAGGATTCAACTCTAGAGTCCCTGAAATGCAAAGCAAAAATTTCCACTGCCTGTATCTGCTCATGACTTGTATCTGTAAGGAGGAAAAGATAGATTTAGTGTAGGATTAAAAATACACCCAAACGCTCTCAGCATTGTGTCAAACTGACATCAAACAGGGTGGAGGGCAGAGATCTCAGAGGAGAAACACTAAGGAAGTGCAATGCCTGCCTGTTACACCAGTGAAGACAATTGTCTCCACTGGCTTGGTGAAAGATAAAATAGTCGGAGAGTTGATCCTTTTACTCCAAATAATTTCTTGTTACATTTGCTTTTTAAATTAAGTCCTAGGTAATCAGTTAGGAGAGGTTGTAAAGATTCAAAATCACAGCAGGAAGGTAAAAATTGGGTAAAAGGAATAATGTTACTCAAGGGCATATGCTTACTGCAAGGTAAAATAGCATCATGTGAATTTTTCTAATAGTTTACCATAATGATTTAAACAAGAATTGTTTTCACAGCCAGCTGCAGCCTTCAGCATTTGTAGAGAGATGGGTATTGGTGGAATATTTTACTAAGAAAAAGATAGAACTGGACACTTTGTGCTTGCCTTATTAACTCTGGGCTAGATGGAGTAGCACTGCCAGCGGAACCCTTAGGGAACTAAGCAGAGAGGTTGAAGATTATCTAGCCTGGCAGGCTGAATTTAGTTATCTTTTTAACTCACTTAGACAGACAGCTGAGGACCATACTAGTTTGCACTCCATTTGCCACTGGGACTGACCCAGCATCTTTCATGAGAATGCAGTCTATTCACAAATATATGTGAATGTATACTCTCAAGATGTAGTCAACGAGCCTACAATAAATAATTGCATATTAAATTGTACAAGAGGTCCACTATATGATCAATGGGATGCCTCTTACTTAGAAAGTGTTCTTGTTTTTATCTTATTAATCTATCAGTGAGATAGTATTTAAAATACAAACAATATTGTTAATATTGTTCAAATAACATTAATATAAGATCCACAGTAAAGTCTGTCACAACAAGTACATGACAAGAAATATGTATGACTCAGGTCTACCTTTACCAGTGAAATTGGTGAATATTTTCAGTGCATATGTAGTGAGCTGACCTTGGCTACATGCCAGGTGCCCACTAGGCTGCTCCCCTTTACAGCAGGACAGTGGAGAGAAAGTAAGATGCAAAACAACTAGTAGGTTGAGATAAGGCAATTTACAAAAGCAATGAAAAACAAGAAAAGCAAAAGTTTACACATGCATAAGCAAAAGGGAAAACAATTAATATCTACTTCCCATCAGCAATATTCAACCACCTCCCAAGAAGCAGCATTTCAGCACATTACCACAAGGTAAAAGAGCATCATGTGAATTTTTTTAATAGTTTACCACATGGCAATAGTTTACCAATGACAAAAAATGGTAACATAAAGAATCTCACCCATTCCTCCTCTCTCCCATAGCTTTTATATCTGAGCTGATGTCATATGGTATGGAATATCCCTTTGGTTTATTTGTGTCAGCTATTTTGGCCTAGTTGTGTCCCCTCCCAGGATCTTGCCCACTCCCAGTCCCTTGACAGGAGACGTGGGAGAGGATGTTAGAGAGAGTGCCAATGTTGTGCCAGTGCTGCTCAGGGGTAGCAAAAACACTGGTGTGTTATCAACACCTTTCCAGCCACCAATGCAAAGCACAGCACTGTGAGGGCTGCTGAGGGAAAATGAACTCTATCTCTGTCAGCCCAAATACAATTTCCACCCCTTATTCCATACCATTTGCATCCTACTCAGATCCCATATAATTTATATATCTTCCAACTGCTCCATTGTATTTCTCATTACTGGAATACATACAACTTAAACCACATCCTTAAACAATCTCTCTACCAAATAAACATTTTCATTAACTACTATTCCCCATCCTTTCATAGATTGATATTACTTTCCCTTTTCATGGGCTTCCTCCAT
This sequence comes from Phainopepla nitens, assembly GCA_013400175.1. Taxonomy (NCBI): domain Eukaryota; kingdom Metazoa; phylum Chordata; class Aves; order Passeriformes; family Bombycillidae; genus Phainopepla; species Phainopepla nitens. Next base: position 185,886 of record VXBQ01012682.1, read on the forward strand.
CCCTCCAGAAGTATGACTTGGGCTCCATTCCATCAGGATGGGTAGTCAAGAAAGGAGAAGCAGCACACTTGATCATTGGCCACCAACACTGGCCCAGCTCGAGTCATCACTGCATCCTCCTTTCCCTTCACAAAATTAATTCTTCATCAGTTCAAGTCATTCCTGCTGCTTTACTTCCTACAACATACAATTTATGCCATAGATTATTTTTCTCCCAAGGTTAAATTTCCTTGAGTCACACAGCAGGTTTCCCCATTCTTCCACATTACCCACCAAATACACCCTGGTCCTTGGGCAAAGACAATCCCACAAATGGGTCTGCCTTTTCCCATCGAAGGTGAAATCCACACCAACTTCCCCAGCCACTTCTCCATGTGTAGAAAGGGGATCTTATCTCCTCCCACAGTATGGAAGGGTTTTGTTTGGGCAGGACCAGATGGTCAGCAGACCCTTACTTGTTAACCAGCTTAGGCTTCTGCTAAATTTGCATCCTAATATTTCCATGCTCTGTTGACTTAACACCATTAACATAGTCTTCAGCAGTCCATTATAACTCTCAGTCTTTCCAGAGGCCTGTGGGTGATAAAGGATGTGATATACCCTCTCAATGCCATGTTTCTTTGCTCAAGAGTTTACAAGATTATTTCGAAAATTAGTCCCATTGTCTGATTTGATTGTCTCTGGGGTATCATGTCACCACAAAATGTGTTTCTCAAGGCCTAAGATAGTGTTTCGAGCAGTGGCATGGTGTATAGATTATGTCTCCAGCCAGCCAGCTGTGGCCTCTACCATGGTGAGTATGTAGCTCTTGCCTTGGCATGTTCATGGTAGTGGTCCAATGTAGTAAATTTGCCAAGCTTCACCACACTGGAAACCCAGCTACCACCCTCAATTCCAAGGAGATTTTACTAGCATGGCTTCCTTGATTGCATCACATATTTCACAATTGTGAATAATCTATGTGATAGCTTCCCTTGCCAGGTCCACCCCTCGATCAGAAGCCCACCTATATATTGCATCCCTTCCTAGATAAACTGCTGTTTCTTGGGCCCACTGGGCTATAAATAGGTCAGTCTTTCTCTCCCAGTGTAGGTCCAGCTGAGCTGTTCCAATTTTGGCAGCCTTATCTATTCATTCATTATTTTAATATTCTTCAGTGGCACGACTTTTGGGCACGTGAGTGTCTGCACGACATTCTTTCAGAGTCATGTTTTCTATCCATGCAGCAATGTCCTGCCATGATGCAGCAGCCCCGATGGGTTTACCCCTTCATCACCAATTGGTCTTCTTCCACTGCTGCAGCTACCCCCTTAGGGCATTAGCCACCATCAGTAAAGAGATAGAATACAGGCCACTTTTCTTGTTCACCAGTCTCAAGGGCTAAGACATTGGCTTTCACTTCTGCAAATTGGCTTGACTCACCTTCCCCTCCAGCAGCATCAATAACTCCTTGTGTGGGACTCCAGACAGCAGCTTTCCACCTCTGATGATTTCCTATCACACAGCAGGATCTACCAGTAAATAGTGTGGCAGCTATAGCTGGTCTATAGTTGCACAAAAAATTTGGCATGACAGACACTTACTGGACCAGCTAGCTCGGTGGCTCTGTGGAAGTAAACAAGTCCCCAGGCATGTCATGGATGGCACAGATTCAACCTTAAGAAGAGGACCTCAGCCAAATCCCTTGGAATCACAAATGCATCCCTATCATTGGCCAGGGCGGACCTAAGCCCTGTGTCCAATCATCTGTGTACGAGTGGGAAATTCAAAGACCCTGTAAAAGGGGCTACCTTTCAATAAATGTTGGCTGTTGCTGATGATCTCGGTCTGTGTACATCGCACTTCCCGTCTCCAACATCAAAGTGATATCTGGTGACCTGCTGAAGTGATAACAATGAGCTGCCACAGTATTAGCAGGGAAACAAGGCAGTGGAATTTGCTGCCAGCACCCAGTTAGGCTGTGGAACGCCACAGGCACAGAAGTGCGGGTGGCAGAGAAGTGACGGGTATTGCTGCAGGCAGCGGAGATAGCTCCCAGGAGCCAGGGGGGCTGCGGAAAGCAGCGGGTATTGATGCAGGCAGCAGAATTGCTGCGAGATCTCAGTGGAGCAGTGGATATTGCTGCTGCAGCAGAGAGGAGGAGCAGTGCTGTGAGGAGCGGTGGAGAAGCTGTGTGGGTCCTAACCCCTTTGGAGTAAAAGATGACTCCAGGAAACATGGGAGCATGAGCTTCAGTGCCAGAAGACCCTGTCCTGCAGATATGGATGATCATTTTAAAGAAGAGGTTGGAAAAATATGATGAACAGGCTCTATTAGCCCTAGTGGCCTAGTAATTATAGACCAGTCAGCCTGACCTCAGTACCCTGTAAGGTTATGGAGCAGTTTATACTGAGTGTCATTACACAGAACTTACAGAATGGCCAGGGCATCAGACCCAGCCAGCATGGGTTTAGGAAGAGTAGGTAGTGTTTGACCAATCTGATCTCCTTTTATGACTGACCAAGTAACCCGCCTGGTGGATAAAGGAAAGGCTGTGGATGTTGTGTACCTGGACTTCAGCAAGGCCTTTGACACCATCTCCCACAGCACTCTCCTGGAGAAGCTGGCAGACCGTAGCTTGGACATATGCACTCTTTGCTCGGTTAAGAACTGGCTGGATGGCCAGGCCCAGAGAGTGGTGGTGAATGGTGCTGTATCCAGCTGGTGGCCAGTCACCAGTGGTGTCCCTAGGGGTCTGTGCTGGGGCCTGTTCTGTTCAATATCTTTACTGATGATATAGATGAGGGTATCAAGTCTTTCATTGGTAAATTTGCAGATGACACTAAGCTGGAGGTGTGTGTCAATTTGTTGGAAGGTAGGAGGGCTCTGCAGAGGGACTTGGAACAGTTGGATGGATGGGCAGAGTCCAATAGGATGAAGTTTAATGAGTCCAAGTGCTGAGTCNAGCCCTATGAGGAGCAACTGAGGGAGCTGGGGGTGTTTAGCCTGGAGAAAAGGAGACTCGGGTGACCTTACCACTCTCTGCAACTCCCTGAAGGGTGGATGTAGTCAGGTGGGGATGTAGCCAGTCTCCAGGCAGCAACTGACAGAACGAGGGGACACAGTCTCAAGCTGTGTCAAAGGAAGTATACGTTAGATATTAGGAAGAAGTTTTTCACAGAAAGGGTGATAAAGTACTGGAATGGCCTGCCTGGGGAGGTGGGGGAGTCACCATCCCTGAATGTGTTTAAAAAAGACTGGATGTGGAACTCAATGCCATAGTTTAGTTGAGGAGTTAGGGCATGGGTTGGACTTGATGATCTTGAAGGTCTCTTCCAACCTAGTGATTCTGTGATTCTGTAATAATGTGGTGTGAGAGCCACAAACTGGACATATCTGAGGAGGTCGCCCTATATGTAAAAACTTGGGAGCAGGCTGGCACCTTTATTCTTACAGCTGCCTCTAGAGGTGACGACACCACCATTAGTGTTATTAAACCTTGGAAGCTTGTTATGGACATGTTAAAACAGTTGCAAAAAGAGCGGGAGGGGAGAAGAGCAGAGGGATTGCTGCGGGTGCCCCCCACCGAGGCAGTTGATGAAAGCAGAGCACCAGGGGAGATAGTGGGGATTTAATGGCCTTACACTTTAACAGCTTTCAACTAAGGATTACAGAAAGCCCATCACCCACCTTCAAGAGTTGTGATGAGCATTTTTGTAGTGCTAAATATTAGGTTCATAGGTTATGTGAAACAAATCCAAAGCAATATTCATGGTGTTTATAAACTCACACCATATTCACAGATAAAGCAGAATTTGCATGCATTGAGTTTAGAAAAACTCACATTAAATTTTTGACTGGTTGAAATTATGTCTTACTGATTAATAAATTGATAATTGTATAATGCCTTGACCAAAATTAACACTTAGATATTATAATAGATTCTCTTCCTGTATTTTAGAAGCAATTCCCACCTTTTGAGATTACACTTTTTACACATGGCCTTACAGTATTCTTGTATGCAGAAATACTGCCCAGCAATAGCATCTACAAGCAAAAATCAAAAATGCACGTCAGTGAAGCACAATAAAAATCTTGGTTCTCACTTGTGTTTAGATAAGTTCCTAAAGAGATACTATTCTGTTCCTTACATGCTCCCCCAAAAAAGTGAGGTGGTACAAACAGAAATACCAAAATTTTGGCAGCGCAGATCTACAAACAGAAAGAGTGAACATTTAAAGCCAATTTCTACTCCGTGATATTGGCTTTTGGTCCTACATGAGAGAGATTGTAGTGTCCATCTTTGGAGATTTTCACAACCAAACTGGACACAGCCCTTTATAACCTGCCTCAGTGGACTACATATGAACATGCAAAAGTCCAGAGCCATGATCTAGCCTTAGTGATTCTGTGACTATAGCCCAGGATTCATACTAAGGGAGCTGCCCAGCGATGCCTAGCAGGTCTGTGAGAGATAAGGAAAGAAGTTAGTGGTAACGAAGTGATGTCACATGAAGTTAAAAATTCACAAAAAGTTCATAGTAAATAAAAGTTAGTTTTAAAACCATGACAAGAGGGAGCAAGTTGGAGCAATGAGGCATTCCCAGGAAATACCCAAAACATAAGAAGTGAATACTCAAGAGTCCTTCTATGTCTTGTTCACTGTGGATTTTAACATTCAGATTTTAATTCAGACTTTAATCCTTTCCTAAAACAAAAAAAAAAAAGGAAGAACTTTTCAAATAGCAAAGCACCAAACTTTCTTTCCATAGGTAAGCAGCCCAGTGATAGCAGCTAAGACTCAGTTCAAGAATGGACTAAAGAGAAAAAAGATCAAATTTTCAAACACTGATAGTTGCAATGACTTATTTATAACAAGTTTAAACAGCATCATAAGCCTATGATAGTAAAACTTGCTAAGAGAGATGGACTTTTCTCTATGCTGGGAGCGAGGGTTAATCTCAGAAATCATAAATACAGAAGAAAGCTGAGTGCACTGCAAAGCTCCTCCAAATAACAGACTTTAATTGTGGAACATTTCCCTTTGTTGTACACTAGATGTCAGGGTTGGACTACATGGATGAGCCCATACATTCTATCACACATTTCTATACATCAGGCTGGATGCCATCAACACAACTAAGTGGTAAACTTAGGAATTATTTTTGTGAAGCATCTGGTATTCACTAGAAGCCATCTGCACAAACATCCTTTCTCCTCCACTTGGCATTATTTTATTTCAGTCAAAAGCCCCAGGCTTTCGGAGAGGGAAAAAACATTCTGAGAAATCTTTCCAATAGCAGTGAGTGTCTGGCAGCATTCTTCACCTGCTCCAGCTCCAGGAAAAAAACCAAATCAAACAATGCCTCTGAACCATGTGAGTGAACAGCCACTTTCTAGAGGTGACTCTATTCTGAACAGCAGTTCAGCACAGCATAGAGGAAAGTGACAGTAAAGGAATCTGATCAGAACTCCATTAAATTTTAGAAGCCATAGGCAGTCCCAATGACTCAAGAAGATGAGTGGTGCAGCTGACACTCCTGGAGGACAGGATGCCACCCAAAGGGACCTGGAGAAGCTTAAGAAGTGGATTCATGAGAACCTCATGACATTCAACAAGACAAAGTCCAAGGTGTTGCACCTGGGTCAAGCAACCCCGGGCATCAATACAAGCTGGGCAATGAACAGATCATATATAGAGATCTAAGATCCTGCTGAGAAGGAATAGGGGGTGCTGGTGGATGAGAAGCTGGATATGCAGCCCAGAAAGCCAGCCATGTCCGAGGGCTGCATCACAATCTCTGTGGCCAGCAAGTCAACAAGAGGTGATTTTTCCCTTCTGCTCTGCTCTGGTAAGATCTCACCTGCAGTGCTGAGTCCAGCTCTGGGGTCCCCAGCACAGGAAGAACATGGACCTGTTAGAGCAGGTCCAGAGGATGGCCAGGAAGATGTTCAGAGGGCTGGAGAACCTCTTCTATAAAGACAGGCTGAGAGAGCTGTGCTTACCTGTCCTGGAGAAGAGAAAGCTCCAAGACGACATTTTAGCACCTTCCAGTATCTAAAGTAGACCTAAAAAAAAGCTGAAGAGGGACTTTTTGCAAAGGCATGTAGTAATAGGACAGGGGTGAATGGATTTAAAGAGAGAGAGTAGGTTCTGGCTGGATAATAGGAAGAAATGGTGAGGCACTGGAACAGTTTGTCCAGAGAGGCTGCAGATGCTCCATGCCTGAAAGTGTTCAAGGCCAGCCTGGATAGGGCCCTGCCCATGTGGAAGATGTCCCTGCTCATGTAAGGGGAGTTGGAATGAGATTATATTTAAGGTCCTTTTCAACCCAAATCATTCTCAGAGTCCGTAATAACACCTCATGTAGGTCAATTCTTTACCCTGTGCCTTGACTACACAGCAAGACATTCAAGATGACAACTTATCTCTGTCTTATGGCAAAGAAGAGAGACCAGGACAGCAAAGACAAAAATCTTCCCCTTTGTAAGATGCTAGTGACAGAAGAACACTAACACAAATAAACTCTTGATAATAACGAAAGAGAAAAAAAAAGAGGTTGCTCCTCCAACATCAACAAGTGACCTAGTGCTGTCCACTTGCTGTCCACAGGCAGAACTCTGTTAGGTAAAGTGTCCTATGGGGAAGAAATTACACAGACAGAAAACGTGTTTGGAAAGACAATGTAATTTTGCACATATACATATATATATATATGGACACAATATATGCAGTATACAGCCTATTTCAGTAAAACCTTTTAGGATATTCTACAAGCAAAATACAGTTCTTAGAAAATGCCTAGAGATAAATCGCATTTCATAAGCAGGAGGCTTTAAAGTGCATGCCTTTTAGCACTGTGTTTAGGCAGTGACCCAGCCCTGCTGCTGGAATCACAAGTTCTGGTGGTGGTTAAGGTCAACATCACAAACATGAAGCACAGAGTACAAAGGATGAAAATAACTGAAACATGGTGACAGCACAGTACTTGGGCAGTTAAGATGTCTAGCAAAATATTGCAAAAAGGTGTGAGACCTTGAGGTGTGTGCACCTGGAATTGCACTGGTCCTCTCTTAAGGGAGTGAAGGGCATCTGTAGCACTGGGAAAATACCTTGGCTTTTTTCATGTGACCATCAGCCTTGATTTTAGCGTGACTCTCATGCACCAGTGGTACATACACCAGCTGGTGCAGTTTTAATGTTGAATATTATAACAAACTTGTAGTGTAAAACCATGTTAATTAACAGTGAGGAAATTTTTAGAAATAGAAATAATAGAATTGTAGGTGGCAGGAATACTTCTAACAAGAATACTTAAAACAAAGATTATTCAGACAGGTTTCTGTCCAAGAAATTTTGCTTCACAAACCTTGACACTTCTTGGAGGAGCCAACAATGGTTTTCTCCATTTTTCCAAGGTCCTGATCCAAAGAATGTCAAAGCTACTGAGTTGTCATGGATTAAAAGAGGATTGAAACATATGATCTTAAGATGGGTAAATAACTAGTTAACAATGGGGAGAAAGATAAAAATGCTTAAATAAATTAAATAGTGTGATGAAATGGTCAGGATTCATAGTAAAGAAGAATTGTTGCTTCTGCTATTCAATGTGCTTCTCCAGAAGAAGGGATTTGGAAAAGTTGTTGGTGGAAGAAGAAAGCAAGTGGGGAATAGAAATGAAGAAATAGTGAAGAAGTAGAAAAGAAGCAGCAGCAGAAGCTTACTTCAGTGTAGTTGGCAAATCCACCAATTCAGTCTTGGTTAGTGCAGTAAGATACTTGGAGAGAGATGCAACACCAACTCCACAAGTTCACATGTGCATTTGGGCTAAACATTAATTAGGATTTTTTATAGAGAATTCTACAGAAACTACTGTTCAGTCCTCAAAAAGGTTCAAAAATGAAAGTAAAACTTTAAAATCTATGCAGAAAAACGTGGAAGGTAAAACAGAAAGTGTAATTACATTATTGTAAACATTTCCGGTATACCTGCAACCTGAGCAGTATGCAGTGCTTGCTCTCTCCTTTCAAAATCAGATTAAAACCAAGGATATAGAGAAGAGCAGCAAGGAAAATGAAAAGTAGAGTAGGTTTGCCTGTGAGAAAAGTAAAAAGAGGACTGCAAAGGGACAGTCGAGGTAGTATGCAAATCACCAGGGGCTTGGGGAAAGAGGACAGAGAGTTATTTACCACTGTTTCTCAAAGTGCAAAATCTAGGGGCAAGAGGAACTTTTTCACAAGGGACATGTTCGACTGTGAAACTCAGCCACATGGGACACTGTGTACTGAAAGAATGCATGGGATCAAACTCAGCTAAATTAATGCCATAAAAGACAATCAGTGTTATTTAAGATTCAATAGAATTTGAGCAAAGAACAATTTTAATGTTGTGCTATATGTTCTTTTTCTAGTGAGTGAAGTGAGAGGACTCTTTGTACTCCAGCCTCCTACCTGCATCCTCCTGAATATCCATGACACTGTGACAGGAGGACATTTATTCTCAGTACTGTTAGGCAAGAAAAAAATTTCCCATGCTGTCTGAAATCGGAGTCGTTTTCACTGTGGTAGGCAGAAGGTCACATTGAGAACACCATAAGGAAACCAACAATCTAGGAAAGCATTGACTTAATCTGACAGGAGGTAAGTCACATACAATTACTTTGTGTATGTAATTCCTTTAAGGTAACAGACCAATATTTTAGTACTAAGTGAGCATACGCTGCAATAACAAGGCTATTGAAGTAATTTCTAACAAAATGTCCATTATATTGTACAGTTAAATCATACACTTGGTTTTAGTTAGAATTGCAGCTGCTGTCAATGTAGCGTGGCCTGTGCAATGATTCCACAATGTTCTCTGTCTGCCGCTCCAGAAGAAGCCTCTTTATCTCTTCTGCTATTTCCTATTCCAACTCTGAGAAATATGTTGAATTTTCTTCATCCTTCCCCTCTCGTCCAACACCTTACCTCTCACCGGACGCTCCTCCAATTTCTTGTGTAAGGCAGGGAAACAGTCTCCTGGGCTGTGAGTAGGCCTCCTGGGGTGAGGCAGCTGAGGTTTGATGGCTGGTGGTGACAAAGGAAGAACAATGATGGTTACTGTGCCTAGCTTTCACTCACTTGTGGAGAAGAAATGTATTCCTCAGAAGCTGTATCCATCCCACTCAGCACAGTCTGTCTGTGCAAAAGAGGGTTTCTCAGCCTGAGAGCTAGGATTCTTTTGGGTTAATGGGTATTTACAGACAGTTAGGAAAAGGTTCACAGAAGAAAAGGTTTAAAAATATAAACCATAAATATAGATGCAAAACTCTAAAATGAAACATTGGCATCTCCAAAATTGAAAGGAGGGCAAACAAACACTACAGAATACTGGATCTTGAATCATGTCCTTATTCTGACATGGTAGCACACTACATCAACACAGGAAAGAACATTCTTGTGGCTAGAAAACAACAGTTTAGAGAGTAGATGAAGCTGTCAAAACTAAATGAAGAAGCAACTTTATAATTACCTATCTACATAGATACAGAAAAATACTTCATTGTTTTCAAAATATTGTTGGTCAAGGTAATTTTAAGGCAATAAATCTGAACTGAGATGTTTCCCAGAATTCAGGAATAGGTGGATCTGAGGCATTTTGTCTGATTTTCCAATAAACTACAGGCCATTGTGAAAGTTGGAAGTGGTCTACATATGAATCTGACCATTCTCAACTTCTTGACTCTTGTTTATTTGAACCTACATATTGCTTTCTTACCTCTTTGCACAAATAGACTAAAAATTAAACACGACCATGATCAAAATATTTTCATCTTATGGTTAGTTATTATTTGCAAAATAACCAATTGAATAATTAGTATGATAAGGATTTAAAAAGAAAAGTCATTGCTCTTAGCAGGAATCCTAAGAACCAAAAGAGATTCCATTGTGCTAACTGAGCTAGCTAACATCACTGATTCAAATGCTACAACAGTCACAGTCCCGTCTTGCTAAACTCCTCGAGTGATTAATCATACCCTAAAATGTCTTGGGAAACAAAAAAGCTATGGATTTTCTAAACTTTAGAAAAGAGCTTCCAGATTTCTGCATAGTCATAATCTGTTCTCAACTAGATTAGTTTCACATTCATTAAAAGGTTGAATAACAACCAGGAGAATTACTGTGCTTTAAGGCACATTCATTTTTCATATTAATTCCATTTTCTGTACTCAGCATGGATTCGGCCAAACTGTTATTGGATTTTCCATTGCTCAGTGTGGGGAAATGTTTATTGTTGCCAGCAATTTTATTGGAGATTTTGCCAGAAGAGATTACTTTGGTAATAGATTTTAAGGGGTTTATCCAAAACTGTTACAGTATCATTTATCATCTTCATAGAGAAGTAGATAAAGGGGATTCATAACATTTAACTTTTTAAGACTTTAGTGCATCAAAATGATGGGCTGAAGACTCTGTCAGGATTCTAGAGTTCTGTCCCCAGATTTCTCACTGACATCTTTTGTTATCTGGACTGTAACTTTCACTCCAGTTTCTCTGCATGTAAAATGGGAATAAAAAGGACAATACTTACCTCACAGGGTTTTTATAAGGGGCTTCAATAGGTTGTGATTCTCAGGACCTTCACACATGGAGTGATGCAAGTATTTTTTTCTTTTTTATTTTTCTTTTAATTTAGGGAAAATAATTTTTTTCGAGATCATGTTTATCATCAAGGCAATCAAAGCAGAGAAAACATATTAAGTAGCACAGTGTTGGTAGTGCCAGTGTAGACTAGAATAGTTACACAAGTAGCATCATGCACTATGTGTTGTCCAGACACTAGCTCAGTAAGGAGGCTTAGTGCATGAGCCACTGTTTGCTCTGACTGGTGGGATGTGCAACCCACCATCTTATAGATGAGACCTCAGATTTGGCTAGGGTAGCATGCACACAGTATTTCCTCTTAACCCCTCTTTGGCACAACTCTTTCTTTGATTCTTGGAGAGATGCCAATGGACATAAACACCTGGGCTATGTCTACATCGTGCCTTGATTTGCATACCAGATGAAAGAATGTCAGAGCTGGTGCTCAGTAGACAACTGCACATAAAATACGAGCCTAGTCTGCTGGTAAAAAACATCTTTCTCCCTTTTGCAGCCTTTGTCAAGAAAGGAGGTTTTCTGCTGTAATTATCAGAAAGATCTGCAGGACAGAGGAGCAGGAGAACCAAGACTCTGTTTCATTAGAGTGATTCAATAAATGATCTAAACTTGGAGAGACTCAGTCTCCTAAGAGTGTTAGGAAAATCTGCGGTCATACAAAATCCACTTTCATCCAGTGAGACACCTCAACAAAAGTTCAAAGATAGCTATTTCTTGGTCAGTCACTATGATGCAAGAGAGCTCTCCTCTGTCATCCCCTGTGGAGCCAGGAGCAGAAGCTGTAAGAAATGGTATGCAGAGATGTTACCAGGGTCCTACTGCTTTGCAACACTGACTGGTGTCCTGCCAGGCATGGGAAGAATTCTTCCCTCCCCAAGGGACTGTGGCCCCTGAGATAGGTCCAGTCAAAGCAGAGAGAATAGGGTTGGGACATCTCCTGGGAGGTTTGACCAACATATAGGATGATGTGGAAGTGGATTTTTCTCACATGCTCAGGGAATGGTCAACCTCTAATGCTGGGGTCAGGAAGCAATTTTCCCCCTGAGCAGATTTGCACTCATTTCTGGGAGTTTGTTGCCTTCCTTGCAGCATCAAACCTGACCACTGGTCAGGCTCCTCCAGTCCCTTTTGGCCAGGTTGCTGTCTGCTCCTCATGTACTATGAAGATAGCCTGTTGTGCCCCACATCCATTCTTCTTTTATCTTCTTCCTTTGTGTGATTATTACTGAAACTGATTATTCATGTCCTCTTCAGGAAACAGGGTTTGCTTAGCCTGTATTCCTTCTGCTGCTTTCTGTAGCTCTATTAGACTGACAGACTGCAAACAGAAGCACCACCCAGCTCCGGCTACACATGGGCATTATGTTAACACTTGTGAGCAGGGGCTGCGAAATGGTTTCTGAAAAATAAAAATAAATAAACCCAAAAATAAAATCCATCTACTCCCCAGCACATACTGTGAATAACTGCACAGAAAGGGCTGATTTGCAAACCATACCAGAGCAAACAGATTGCTGTATAAGCCACAGTAACAGGGCATGGGTAGGAAGTTACCAGTGTTAAAACACAAGTCAGAAAAGATGAGTCAGAAAAACCTCCACTCCGTCCCTAATCTGCTTGGTGCCAAAACATACACTGAGGTAGTAGATCCCTAACAAAGAAAGACATAAAGCACAGGCTAGTCATTTCTGGAAGTGCCAGACAGAAGGCACCTTCCTATAATTTATTGTGATATTCTCACAGTGAGTGTTGCTATTGGAAGCAAGGCACGACTGGCAACAAATCGACAGTGTCAATTTGCAAAAAAGGAACACTATTAGGTTGACTGCTCCTCTCTTTTGAAGGTGGATCCTCCCTACTGCTATTTTTCTATCAAAACAGTTAACAGATCCCTATGCATGGAGATATGTTTAAAGGGGATTAAAAGTTATCATTCCCCAAAAAATTAAGAAACTGTGCACACAATAAGAATTTGAGCAAGGTCATTTAACAAGGTCATTTAGCAAGACATAATGAAGGGACCCTACTTGGTAGCTGTGAGAGACTGGAAAGACTGATGTCTTGAGACATTTTGGGGTGGGTGCATGCATGTGGGGAAAGGGGCAGGTAGAGCCTTGACCTGGCAATGCAATATACTACCCTACACACCCTACCCCACGGAGCCTGTATCCCAGCCTGGCAGAACCTGCCAGCCCCTGAAGGCAACGTTTCTCACCCACCTCTGGAGCTCCCAATCAAAGTCCTGAGTGGCCAAATGACCAGAAGTCCCATCTGGGGGAATGGGCCCAGGAAGGCCAAGGGGTATTTAAGGCCAAACACGAGGCAATCACTTCTTCACCCCACCACCTCTTGGAATTTCTATCTAAACACAACTGGAACTCGACATTTGGTAGCTATGTGTGTGCTTTTCTATATCTCTTCTATTTTTCTCTCTTTCTTCTTCTAATTCTCTCTTCTTAGGATTTTAGGGAAACTTAAAGTAGAATGGGCTTATAATTTCCTAAGTTGAAGGGCCAAGTTAATGCTTTGAGAAGTGTTTTATGATGATTGAATGTTGTACTAAACCTTTTGCCAAATTTCTCTGATTTTCTGAAGTTGCAAGTAAAGACTTTTTTGTTATTTTGACCTCTTGAGAATATTTTGTCGGTATTTCTCCCGTGCATCTAAATCAGTGTACATGAACAACCCACAATGAGGTTAAAAACCTCATTGAGCAAGTTCTTTGGGGCCTTACAGCTTCTCTTCTGCATTTATACCCCTGACCTATTAAAATGGTCATCTGCAGGTTCAGCAGAAGTACTGCACATAAGGGATGTGCAATTTGCTGTTTGCAGGTTCTCATTAATGGATCAATGGGTTAAAAGTGGGATAGAGTTGGAGAAATGAATGAAAAGTCCTATGTAAGCATTGCTTATTAAAAATAAACAAAAGACCAATGCAAATATGCTAACAGGTATAAAAATGAGTTAGTTTTAATATTAGATCTGTTTCCATTACATAAAAATTATAGGTGTAGGGAGACATGAATGTTTCATTCCTCAATTTTTCCTCAAAACAAGGTTTTTCTTCAAAAAGTAAGACCTCTCCAAGATCTCTCCAAAGAGAAAGACCTCTAAATGCCACCTGCAGGAAAATCCTGCGTAATCCAAAGTAGTAGCCTCTTCAGAAGGATGCTCTGCCTAAGTGGAGCAGCTTTACCTTTACCCTATTTGCAAAAGTTATCAGCAGTGGATGGAGAAGGGGGATCAAGCTGCTTTTGGTGTTGAAGAATGCTGAGACTAGCCTGACTCAACAAACCCAAGGTGAAACATCCAAACTGTTTCCTAACAGAAACTGGCACCAGTGGAGACAGGCAAACTTACCAATAAAGAAAGGAATTTTGGATAAACCAACAAGTTATAGCACTGATAAGCCATCTAAAGCTGCTGACCTAAAGGCTGCTGAGGTGCTGTGTGCTGTTCTTGGTGTAGATACTCTCAGAGATGGTGATTGCAGTCAAGAGAAAAGCAGAAAGGTGAGATTTACCTTGGGGTCCTTAAATAAGCCAGTTGAATTCTCTATCTCAGTTTCTCTATCTTTAGCAATTACATTGGTAATGACACTAACTTCTCCCAGGGGTGAGTGGTATGAAAAAACAGCTGTCCAAGCAACATTCCCACTATGCTTAAAAAAAAAGCTTGATTATTACTAGAACTCTCTGGGGAGCCAGATGCTGAAAAGTAAACAGCAAGCACCATGCCTGCATCAGATGTAAAAAGCATGAAAAAAGAAAAAAAATAACCCTTCTACAAGCTGAATTCAAATGCAGGGGAGACCTCATTGTTTTTACTTGATAATAGGATGAACATACACAAACTCATTTGCAGAGAAACTGGAAATGTTGAAAAATGTCTTAGAGACCACAAGCCTCTTCTTTCAAATCAAGAACTAACAACAAATACATATTGTTAAAAATTAGTTTCAGAACAATTAAGAATATTTGCCATTACTTGATGTCATTCATTTGGGGTTTCCAGGGTTTTTTTTTCCTTATGAGTCTTAACAAGCCAAGTATGTTTTTTCATTACTCTAACCACTCAGTCTCAGGAGCAAACTTGCTCTGAGTTTTGTTTTCAGCCTGCATTTTAACTTCATTTCTATTTCCTGAATATAAAACATAGTATAACAACCTGCCTTTTTTCTTCCTTGAAAAATGTTAGAGAACAGGGATCTTTTGTTCATCTTAATTCAGCTCAGGAAAGACATCTCTATTATCAGTTCTGCTTATGTAAACATACTCTAAAGTTTATTATCAACCTCATACATGGAATTTGCTCCAAAATGCCAGCTGAGAAAAGTTATTTTATAAGGCTAATATCCTTGAACTTGGGTAATTTCCTCTTATTGCTCCTACCAAGAGGTTTAATGTTTCTTAACTTTATTTAAAACCTGTCACTGTAGGGTTAACCACAAGAGCAGTGAAATCTACTGTCACAGATAAGCCACAGTGCCCACCCTTCCTCCCTGCTGAAGGCAGACAGTGCACTAGGGCATGGCTTTGAAGTGTATCATCAGGAGAGAGATAGTCTCTCATTTATAAAACTCGTGGTGGGTAATCAGCTCCCACCACAACCAAAGAAGATGACCCAGCCCTGATGCACCACCTTTACACAGAATGTCCTGTGTGTGGTGAGTTGTATATGTTTTTGTTGTTCAGTCTTTGTCCCCAGATGCTGCCCTGGGACTAGCAGAACTTTGCATGCAGTGTCCTTTGATTTCAGTGCAACTAAAAGAGTGGTCAGGCTCTAAGTATTATTTTGCACTAAGCTTATTTGCAAATGCAATGACCTTTGTCTCTCAAGTAAGAATAGAGGAGAAAAGGGTAGTGAAATATTACTGTGAGAATCTGAGCCTCTAGAAAATCAGAAGACCTGGTAAAAACCTAACAAGAACACTACAGAACAACAGCACGGATTTTTTTTCAATTGCTTATAAACGTGTATACAAATATCACCCAAGCAAGAAGAAAAGCAAAATGCTTATTCTGTCATTCTACTGCTAGACTTTATTGCTAGAAAACCCCAATGGCCATAAGCAATTTAGTCTGATAGGTGCACTCCTACAACCACCAGCAAAGACAA
Source organism: Phainopepla nitens (assembly GCA_013400175.1). Taxonomy (NCBI): domain Eukaryota; kingdom Metazoa; phylum Chordata; class Aves; order Passeriformes; family Bombycillidae; genus Phainopepla; species Phainopepla nitens. The sequence goes on from VXBQ01012682.1 coordinate 201,626, forward strand.
TGGAATTATGCATTCCTCCCACCACTGGACAGCATCCAGACTCAGGGTGTTATAATACATATGTGCTTGGAAGAGATCAAAATGATACAAAATGCCAAGAGTGTGCTATGAAACTTGTGAGTGTGTGCTGTCTTGCGCTTAAGTATAAGGGTAAATAAATTTGCTAAAACTGAGTTTCAGGTCCTCAGCCAGCTGGCTTGGAAGTAGTTCTCTTTTATTCTACCTGGTGGTTAAGTCTGCAGAGCAGTGAGCTGATGCCTCAAAATACGCCTGCATCCTGGTCCTGCTTGGGTACAGACCAGAATCCTCTGTGCTTACTAGGCATCAAAAGAGATGTTTCAGCAACAGGAAAGCAGTCTTATCAAGTGGAAGCGCACAGAAAGCATTTTAATTTTAACAGAAAATAATGGCATTGGTCACCTATGCTGCTTCTGTGCTGATCTTGCCATTACACAGTAGTCAGACATGAAAAGAGATATCTGGGATCACAAAACTTGTCTACCCGTGGGAGCAACAGAAGCCTCATATTAGGATGACAACCGACACGAATCTGAGACTGAGAAGACCTGCTTGTGTTGTGGGTAACACAAATAGGAAAATCCTCTGTACTCACTTCAGAGGGAGATGAAAATTGAAAGCACTTCTCATAAAGGTTTTTTCCCTCCTTTCTATCTGGCCAGCACTAATGTCAGGTCCCTGGAGTAATTTGCATGTAATTAGTGCTACAGGGCTCCTTCTTTTCCTCAGCCAGCATGTTTCTGCTTTTGAATGATGATGTTCAGACACCATGCCAATAAAGCTCTGAGATCACCAGTGATTCAATACATGAAAGCAAAGTATCATTCAGTTTTTAATTATTAAATGAGGTGATGGATTTAAAAAGTGTAAAAAAAAAAAGAACTTGACAATGCTCTCATTTTCTGAGTATAAATGGCTAACCTGTGGTATAGATCATCAAAGAAGAAGTAATTTCATTATTTTAAAATGAAATGTGAGGGAAAAAGATAAAATAAATATTTAAGACCATCTCACAAGCGCCTGGAAATATACTATTTTATTCTAGTTAAGAAAATAAGGAAATATTAAGAAATAAGGAAATAGGAAATTAAGTACTATACTTGTCAGGTCCATCTTTACTGATTTGAATAGGTTCTTGTGCTTTTCAATTCAAATACAGATTTGGGAGCCATTGTAGAAATTGCAAGGACTAACAGCAAATTCAGGTAGCGTTTACCTTTAACTAGGTGAGCCTATGGACCTTCTGATTAGAAAGCAGCATAGCATTATCAGAGATCAAATTTGAAATATATTTGCTTCCAGACCGAACTTGTAAGACTTCATAATGCAAACATTACAAATACACAGGCAAAATTTTCATGCTCAAAGGATATTTTGCAAAAACCACCACCATATACCATTCTTCTCTAGAATAACCAAGTACATTTTGGAAAGCTTCTGTCCAAGCACAAAATTTATGCCTGAAAAAAGAAACACCTAGAAAAAGGTATTTGCCTCCTTAATTCATCCATCAGGAACCAGGTCCCTAAACACCCTACTGTATAAATAGGAATGTGTTTACTCCAGCCTGAGCTATACAAAAGACTGCAGCTAGCTTCAGTCTGCTCAGATTGACTAATCTGAAATGTTTTTAATCTATCAAAAATTGCAAAATTTCCTTTTTTTTTTTTTTTAATTTACTACCTACTTCCAGGGAAAAATAAAAAGGTTGGCTTCCCTTATCTACACTTTTTCTCAAACATGGAAAATATTAGTGACATCCCTAATCTGTTGCTCCTTGAGCCATTTCAATAATTAGCAGGATACAATGTAACACTAAGAAGCTGGTGAGACTCTAGAGCAGGTTGCCCAGAGAGGCAGTAGATGCCCCATTCCTGGAAGCATTCAAGATCAGGTTGGATGAGGCTCTGAGCAACCTGACTTAATGGAAGATGTCCCTGCACATTGCAGGAAGGTTTGGAACTGATTGCTTTTATATATCCTCTATGTCCTTTTCAACCCAAACTATTCTAATACTGTGATTCTCTGGAAACATATTGACACTTTTTTTTTTCTATAGTGTGTTCAGGAATCCAAGCACTATGTCACCATGAGTCCAAGGTCTGCTAGTTCCCTGAACACCAGTCCCAGGTAAACAACAGAACTCTGATATTCGCAACGGCATCCTCTCTGTTTTAGGAGGGGAAAGTGACTGGATTCTCCGTCTCAAACTACACATCAGTTTCTGGGAAGCAAAAGACATGTGGCACTCTTTCAGCTAGGCAGAGCTTTCTGAGAGCACCAGCAGTTTCTGTGCAGAGGTGGAAGAGTGTCATCTTTATCACACACCTTCCTAGCCTGTGCTGCCCTCTGCAAAAAGCACTCTGGCACTAGAAGTCTCCTTTGTGCCTACACATGGGTGCTCCCATATAATTCTGTAAAATTTCAGCATGAGACAAATGGTATGGACCCAATATTTGCAGAATTTCTGTCTGATTCATTGCTTGTGCAGTCTTACTGAGAATGGAAAAGGAAGGCATCTGAAAACAATATCTATGCACCTGGAGAAAGTTAGGTAAAGATAAAAAAATTAGAAATCCTTTCTCACACTATGAACATAGGCCATTGGGTGACGAACACCTAATCCTTTTCCAGTTTTTGATTGATTCCTTTGTGGAATAAAATAAGAGCAAGCAGTCATGTGGTTTTTATCATTATTTTATTTTTTACACTTTTTCACAGTGCCTGAGCTCTAGTTTAACTGGGAGGTGTCTAAACATACCATACTTTGGTTCATGATGCATCAGCACAAGGCTGCAGAGTGTTTCAGGAAGGTGAGGGGGCAAAGTAACGAGGCAACCCCACAATAGATGAGTTGACCTGGCCTAATCTCTTTGTAGTGATTTCTAGATTTCACTTTCAATTTATATATTTTCCCATCTAATAGATTTCACTTCTTTTTTAAAGTGACAACAAAAGTAATCTAAAAAAATGCTAATAATCCACTGCAGTTTACACAAATAAATTAAAAGGAGGAGACTGTTAGGTCTATGTATTAGAAAGCATTTTGCTGTACACCTGTGTGCTGAGATCAATAACTTTCCCTATAGCACCTCTTCTATATTTGCAGCCCCCAAGAGATATCAAATCTACCACTTCCTTTATTAGCTCCTGCCAATAGTGAATAACCCTAATAATCAAGGAAAAATGTTTTCCAACCAGACTTCACACCTTTGTCCCAGTGCGCAATAAACAAAGACCGATCAGCAATGAACTGAGGAAAGGAAGGGAAAGGGAAGGAAGGGAAGGAAGGAAGGAAGGGAGGGTGGG
>VXBQ01012682.1:205000-225681 GCA_013400175.1 Phainopepla nitens
AAGGAAGGAAGGAAGGAAGGAAGGATCAGAAACAGGTGAAGAAAAAAAATACAGTTTTTTCAAAAAAAGTTATTTTTCTAGTGTGCATAATCTAAGTCATCTTTAGCCACTGTAAAATATAAGAGTAACTTAAAAAATATTGACTAAATTATTCTGCACCTCTGACAATACACTCTGTTAGGGTATATTTTTCCTGGCTCCACAAAGAAGTCTAACTAAGCACAGACTGTCACCACTGTGGTATTTAGTTCAGCATTATTGATTTTTCATTAGTGTGCCTTCAAAGAACCTGCTCAGAGCTGGAATTCATATTCTATTATTCTCATTGGGGCTGAATGGTGAAGAGGAGTGAAAAAATGCTGAGAGGTGACACAGCTTGTGGAATGGAATGTGCTCAGTGTGGATGGTGGAGCCACTGTCCTCCCAGCCTGTCACTTTCCTCAAAAATTTATACCAGAGCTATTATTGAACCACAAACTCACAAATGGGAATACTATGTCCTCTTCTGTTTCATTTAAATGAGCTGGTTCAGTGAAGCCACTTGAGAGTTCTAAAAACTAAAAGAATTATTTTTGTACTTCTTTCTGAAAATACGTGGTTGAAGTGCAACCTTTTCAAAGCATGAACATAATCTAAATCTCTGGCTTTGAACAAATTCAAACTGGAATACAAAAAACCCTTAAAATATCTCTAGCCTCAATAACGAAAATCCCAGATACTAAACACTCTTAAGTAAGAATGTGCTCACTTTTAAAACTGATTTAGTCTGAGCTTGCTGCTGTAGTTTTTGCTAGCGTCACAGGATGCTCCTCCCTATATATGCAGAGTTTAAGAAGGAACAGAGACCCAAATTTTGGTTGCAAAGTTATGGGCTTTTGAACATGAAAAGGAAATAATAAAGATTGACCTTCCTCAGCCAACACTTTGTATGTTCTCTGCATAAAATGATTCATGACAGGAGTATGATTCCTTAAAAAATACATATATGAGTAATACAACAAGATCTCATCCTGAACAGCAAACTGTTCAGAAAAAATAGTTGTATGTACATGTACATGTCTTGACTTCCACATAAACAGGCAGAATTGCTTACAATTAGCTGGATTCCTATTAAGATCCCAGGCCAGAAAAACAAATGTGCTTGATGTTCCTCATACATTATTTTGGGTTTTTTCTGTCCATCCTTATCCAACAATGCTTTTCCTTTTTATTGGACTGTCCATTCAGTCAGTGATGAAAGATCAAACTGAGATTAAAGTATGAATTGATCCACGTGATTCCCTGATGCCCTTCTCCTCCTAGAGCTTCAGGTGAGACGAACAGCTATTACTAGTGGGCCATGAAAAAATGTGGGAAACAATAATTTTCTGCAATATCTAGTTACACAGGCACATCACGCAATACATTAATACATGTGCTCTGACTGTCTGACAATAAAATTTACCCCAAGAGAATATTGCTTTCATTGGTTATTGCTTTTCTAACTGCAGAAAAAGAACAAAATCAAGGGTTGAGGGAGTCTGACTGCTGTTTAGAAAGAAAAACAGTTTTCTATCATTGCATTACCTGTGAAAGATATAAAATCCCAAGAAATAGTCAAATGGCTCTACAAATTCACTATTCTTATTAATAAAATCTTCTACAGAGGTAAGACTGATGTCAAATTCTGTCTACTAGCAATTGGAAAAGGCTTCCAGTGAAAAGAAAGAGTGAATTATTATCAAGGAATCTTTGCTTTGGTTTTTTTTTTCTTTTGTATTCTTTTGCATCATCCTAGCATTGGTTTCACAAGCTGAGGCATAGTAAATGGCAAAACCAGCTTCTGAAGAATATTTTTCTATTTTCTTGACTGTCCAGAAAAATGGAACCATTTGCATCATGAAATCACCATTTGACCTTTTAACAAGAAAACTTCCAGGAAAACGGACAAAAAAACATACATACATGAACAAAACAAACAAAAAATTAAACAAAAAAACAAGGCCTCCACCCTTGAACCCAGAGTCATTAGCTATGAAGTAGCCTGTGAGAGGAGAAGGGTTTAGAATGTTGCTTAATGCTTTTCCCAGAAACTGGTCTTTGCAGGAGTAGGAGAACAGGAATGAAGAAGATCAGATAAAATGATGAAAGAGATTTTCAGTCTCTTTTTAAATATATTTTTACTCTTCCGTATCTGGAAAAAAAAAAATAGAAAATTGTCAAATGCTGCCTTTCTCCACTTTGTCCAAGGGGTAGATAATCTGGGAAAGTAAAATAAGGGTATCAGTTTAGACAGCCTTATTTTCTGCAAGTAGTGAAGCTTTGCTTAACTGTTGAAAAGGCCAAGGCCATACCTCTTACGGGCACTGGAAATATCATTCTGCCCTAAACAAATTGAAATCTATTATCATCAGACTAATCCAGCTAGAATTCAAACTCAGGCATCAAGAAGATCACATAACAGTCCAGCATGCTTAGATCAAGAGATTTCAATAGGTTTCTTTGCTGTAGTGCTCTCTGGTCATCATTGATCAACAGCTTTTCTAGTACCCTTTTGCTTATGAAGGCAAGAATGTTGTATATGTGGTTTGAAATGAAGAAAAGAAAAGGCTCCAAACACAAAAGAACACTACATTTTAAAATGTCTTTTCTCCCATTCAGCTTTCAGTGAAAAACACAGACTTACGTGTGGAGAGGCACCAAAGATATAACAAACCTGCTTGACTTTGTAAATCTGCAGATTTACAATCTGCTTGACTCTGTCAAATATTTATACTCCCTTGGCCTCATAATTAGCCTTTGTTTGACTAATATTATCCTGAATGTACAAACATAACTGTTTTCTATGTAGTTATACTACAAATGCATCTTCACAATAAACAGATCTCCTCCAGAAAGAAATATAGACAAGAAAACTTCTTTGTAATTTCTAGTGAAAATGGACAGTTTCTAATTAAGGAGGACAGTCTATCCTATTCATCTCATAACCATCTCTATAAATCCTCTGAAAAAGCTTCAAACAGGAACATGAATATTTTACTCCATATTTGCCGTTCTAACCAGCTCCCTGAGTACACCTGGCATCCTGTTTAGCTGCTGTTATTCTGACAATGCTTGTATCAGCGGAGTTTGAAAGCACATTTGAATGAGTCTCTCAACCAAGGAGATTCAGCTCAAGGAGAGATGAATTTACCTGTAGGGCTGGGCATGCCTTGGAAGTCATATTGCATCAAAACATCTTTCGGGAAACCAATTTCTTTTGCACTTAGTAATATATTTCCTTTTTCTTCTTTTTTTTTTAAATGGTATTTGGGCAAAGGAGAAAAATGACTGTCAAAACAAAGATCTTTGATGCTGGATTGCATTGTCTGTGATGAATGTATACAGCAGCTGCACAGATCTACTAGCAAGTTAGTATCTCCTACCACCCACATAGCAGGGGAACCTTTCCTTCCAAGATGGTGCCCTGTAAATTGCTACTACAAAATCTTGCTCACTGATGCAATTCCAAGACACCACTTTAAAGAATTAAGCTTTCAGCATTTTGTTGGATTTATTTAGGATTGTCACATTTCCAGCACAAGCTACTCTTGGCAATACTAACAACCATAAAAACAGTACTACATTTCCATAATGTTTCCCAACTAAAACATTCAACCTGATTTACTGTCACTAACAGGATCACAACAATCCCACGGCACTTATAATTAGCCACATTTTAAAGAGATAAGACTGACCCAGAAGGAAAGGTAATTATTTGGGGCAGGTGAATGGACTAAACGACATATTTGAGCAGTAAGTATTTCTGAACTTCTTAAAGGATTTGCTGAATCACACCAGGGATCTGAAACAGTGCTAGTAGTACCCTAACACATGGTTCTCTTCCTATGCCATCCACACTCACAAGAACTTTAAACCCTCCCATCTCTGCTAATGACGCAAGGGAAAATGCAAAGTTTTCTCCATTCTCTGGAAGTTCCCTGCCTGTGGAGGACTGAGTCAACCCAAAAAGGCTGTGGACGTCCCAACCCTGGCAGTGTTCAAAGCCAGATTGGCTAAGGCCTTGAGCAACCTCGTCTAGTGGTAAGTGTCCCTGTCCATTGCAGGGGAGGTTAGGACTAGATGATCTTTAAGGTCCATTCCAACCCCTTAACTTCCTATGATTCTGTGTGTCTTAGGTTGCAATGCAAGAGGTAATCAGATGTATTCTATCACCACCTGTTGAAACCAGGTGGGGCAGTTTTCTTTATCTCTTCCATATTGAATTGTGAGATGCTCCACCCAGGGGGAGGAGCCAAGCATTCCTACCTGGATAAAAATCTGAGATTTGGAACACCAAGGTACCCTTTTTCCACTGGATTCACAGAGGAAGACCAGAACCATCTACCCCACCGCTGGACCTCCAGAGGAAAACTACACCCTTCTAAAGGATCATTGCTTCAACAGAACCACATCTGTCACTCCAGGAGGACTGCAGCCACCATTTAATCAGACTGCCACCAACACCCTGACCAACAGGATGTCAGGTTTTCTGACTCCATCAGTGGTTTTTTATATGACTGCATTTTTATTTTCATTTTCCTAGTAAAGAACTGTTAGTCCTATTCCCATATCTTTGCCAAGAGCCCCTTAATTTCCAAATTATAATAATTCAGAGGGAGGAGGTTTACATCTTCCATTTCAAGGGAGGTTCCTGCCTTCTTTAGCAGACACCTGTCTTTCAAACCAAGACACTGATAGTTTTTTAGTTCTGTTAGCTACATCATCAGCTTCAGTAAGAACATACCAGCATAGAATTTGCTTTGAATTGTTCTTCTGCTTGGTGGAGCAGATGTTTTGGTTTCCTAGCCCAATTTCCCATTGGATATAATAGAACTTCCCTTCAACTAGCCTAGCATTGGATGTGATTCAGCCTCTTTTTCATTTAAATACAATAGCTCTAGTGCAAATACTAGCATGTAACAACAGAGGTAGTTGAAAGATGAAAAATAATGAATATGCAGTGCTCTGAACACCTAAGACTTTAAATAGTCCACTTAGCATATATTGAATACCATTATCTGAAATAGCCTTGCCTGAATAAGCATCTCAGTCCTTCAGTGTCTCTGATGAACTTACACTTTTTGTCAAAGTTGAGTACTGGTCTTCACTTTGATCACTAATGTAAATGCCAGTGACTTCTACAACTTTTCCATATTGTGACACCAGCACCCACTGTGAGTCCATTTTTGCCATCAGTTTCTAGTTTATATCAAGGCATTTTGAACTTTTGCCTGCTGGACTATGAAGCTCTATATCTATACAGGCTGACATATTGAAATGGAAATACACTGCGGTTCATCTTTTTCTTCACGCAGAATTACTAAGTGTATGAGTCTACCCACACAGCAAGGAAGCTGACTGTCAGTTTTACACAGTAATTAATCTCTCTTAATGATGTTTTGGAGTCCAAAGTCTTAAAAGAGCTATCCATTTTAACAGCTGGCATTTATTCTGCCTGTCTAATTCAAACTTTCAAAATCTGCTCCAGATCAAACTTTCAAAATCTGCTCTCTCAGCACAGTTGGAGGACACACAGAAGCATTTAGACTGAGGTGAGAGTTTAACGCAGAAACATTTGTTCTGTATTGACTCCTCTCCTCACCAAGCATAAATCAGATGTGATACTGGTTGCACCAACTGGAGGCGGAGAGCTGACCTCTCCCAACACTGCCTCTGAAGGCAGCCAGCTCTGCTGCTCCAGCTCTGCTGCCTGCCTTTTACCTCCACCCCTTCCTCTCCAGCTGCCAAAAACGCAGTGCTGCTCTAAGAGAGAGCTTAGGACACTGCTGAAGGTTAGGACTATTTTTTTTTTCCTTTATCTCAGGGACTTCTCTCATTTGCTGGCTAAGAGATGGGAATGACAGGTATTTAAGAGACAAAAGATGTAGCCAGGATGGGGAGGAGGAGAGAAGGGATGCAGCTTGCTTCAGTCTTGCTGCAGCTGGGGGGAATGAGGGTGGCTGGTCTAACCCAGTAAGGTTGTTCCAGTGTTCCTAGCAAAGCTGACATAGTGTTTGAAAGTAGCTTCTACCCCGATTAATTAAAAGCATAAGATTTTCAAAATTAAATTCTTTATTGCAAGCTTTTTTTCCTCCGCCCCCTCTGCCAGAACCCAGCTCCATCCAAGAACTGAGTGAAATGAAAAAAAAATTGCAAATTCTTGTATGGCCTTTGATATCATAAAACAATTACCACTGATGCAGTGCTCAATGAGGTGAAATAGTAGTCTAAGTAACTGCATCTCACATAACCTATAATCCAGTCTTTCCCACTACAAATGACAGAAGTATTTGCAGTTGCTGAGACAGATCACCATATCTGCCATTTTATTTCCTTTTCAATTCCTTTGTGAACTCACTCAGCATCTTAGAGGATGTAAAGGAGTGAGGGGTTTTGGGGGGTTTTTTGGTGGTTTTTTGTTTGGTTTGGGGGGGTGGGGTTGTTTGGTTTGGTTTTTTTGTTTGGTTTTGGGTAAGTGTTTTCTCCCCAAACCTGGATATTTCTTGTCTCCCTGAGTGCTAAAGTGGGCTCAGTCATAATCTGCAGCTTTTCCACCTGAAAAGGACCATTGAAGCTATTTCAAGTGCTCAAAATAAACAAAGATGTTGAAATCTAAGTACTCAGTTCTCATCACTGGGTGATCTTGTCTCCTACCAAAGCCATTTGAAAGCCTTTTCAAAGATAATTAAGACCATGAAGAAATAAATTCTGCATAATTACAGTATTTTCTTTCTTCCATTGCACCAGAGATGTAGAAGGCCTAAGACACAAAGTTCAGAAGATCAGTGAGAAAAAGAACAAATATGCATCATAAGTTAATTCATCTCTGTTATTGGTATGTCTAATGGATGAGAAATTTTGGAGTGATTATTTTTTTCAAAGAAAACAAAATGCTATTTGAAGGTGCTTGCATCCTCTTTAAAGCAAGGGCAAACAAGAATAGATGCTCTTGGAAAAAAGTTTTGAATACTTGTTTAGTAAGTGAATTTAAATAATATCACTTCCATTTAGCACATCACTCAAGTGCATAACATTAATTTTTCTATGGGGAGAAATAGCATTAGCATAGACAGTATCCTGGTTTTGGAGATTTGGCACATAATTGTGCCTAAATCATTAATGAAGCCAAACAATTTCTAGTCCATTTCACTCTGATGTTGAGTTTTATGTTTGCTTCACAGCTTGCATTCCACTTGACCTAGGATAACATCAATTATGAAAGAGATTAGTTTTGGTTTAACATGTTTTTTGCCCTACCAGCATATTATGGAAATATATGAAAACATACAAAATATAATGAATACACTGGCAAAGGTTTGGTTACACCAGGTAATGATTGAGTTTCCTGAATAAAGCATGTATGAAAGAAATTAGATACTTACTAGGTAAAGCCACCTTGAAAATTAGGTGCAAAAGCTTATTCTATATTTGATAATCAAACATAATTCCAACTCTGCATATATTTGTGGTAAAAGCTAGATCATTGTTTTCATAAAGAGATGTTCCATTGTGGATGGAAACAAAAACCCCAGTTCTTTTCAAGGAGCAAGGGGGATGACTTGTGTGTGTTGACCTTGGCTAGACACAAGGTGCTACTCTATCACTCCTCTCCTAAGCTGGACTTGGGGAGAGAATATATAAGGAAAGGATTATCTTTTGAGATAAGGACAGGGAGCACCAACTACTGTCACAGGTAAAGCGTACTTGACTTTGGAAAATTAATTTGATTTAATAATAAAATCAGAATAGGCTAATGTGAAGTAAAACCAACTCTTAAAACACCTTTCTCCCACCCCTCCCTCCTTCCTGAGCTTAACTTTATTCCTGATTCTCTACCTATGCCTCCACAGGGCACAGGAGGACAGAGAATGGGAGCTAGAGTCAGTTCCTCAAACATTGTCTCTGCTGCTCCTTCCTCCTCATGGGGAGGACTTCTCATACACTGCTGATGGGCTTGGCCTTGGTGTGTGGGTCCATACTGGAGCTGCCTGGGAGTAGCTCTGTCAGACATAAGGGAAGCTTCCAGCAGGATCTCAGAGAAGCCACCCCTCCAGCCATTCCCAAACCTTACTCCGCTAATCAAATAAAACCTTCCACAGGAAGAAGGATGATCAAAGCAAACAAAGTTTTCAGCTACATATGTGAATTAGAATTTTCTAATAAGCACTGGCTTCTTTGGCTGAGTGACTAAAACAAAAAATTAGGATAATGCCTAGCTCTGGGTCAGACACAAGGAATTGGTATATTTATTGCATGGCAAAATGTCTGTTGGAGATTGGAGTTTTGGGGGGGAGTAGGGTGGATAGAGAGAAAATAAAAGATCAAGCTGAGTTTTTCATATAACTAAAAAAAACTTTTATGTTTACCATTTACTTAATGCAGGATAAAAATGTGAAATATTTCAAAGCAAAAAATTCTCATTTGGATTTTTCAATGTCTTCAGTTTTTAACAATCACTTGTTTCAAATTAAACCCCTAAATACTTCAGCCTGACTCAAAAAAACCACTTTTCAACTAATAACACTTGTTGATTTTCTTCTACATTTGTTATTGCCTGCAAGTACCAGGTTTTGTAGTTAAGAAAAGGAAAGAAGTGGTTTAGAAGAAAAGAAAATAATTAATTGCCTAGTGTTGTGGTATGTTTTTATTCCCAATGGTTTGTTCCTTTGCATTGTTGGTTCAGCCTGAGTTGTACCCTCCTACCCAGTTGTCAACCTTCCCTAAGACCTACCCTTTGTTATAGAGTGTTCTCTGTCCCTCCTCCTTCTGCACTGTCAATCGCACATTGTACCCACCCCCTGCTCTGGAAATCCCCTAATATTGGAAGCTCCATTGGTCTGTTTAATCTGTTCCCCTCTCCTTGTGCTCCCCATTAGTTTGTATATTGTGAATCCTGCCCTGCAATCCTCCCCTGTGTTTTCCCTATTGGTTAAAGATTGTACCCTCCCCCTGGGACCTCCTCTGTATATAAGCCCCTGCACCAGCTGTGTTTGGTGGTTTTCGTCCCTGACCCTTCCTTGGAATGAACCCTTTTGGAAACCATATGAAAGACTTCTTCCTAGTCCTTGCTCCTGCCCTCAACACTTGACAATCTGTGCTGTAGAGCATAAGCCCTAGAGCTGCATCTCGGACTGTGCTGCTTTCTGGGAACAGCCCACTCTTGGCCCGGTGCCAGGAGCTAGCTGGAGAAAATCCAGCATTGTGGCAGCCTAGTGATGGATCAGTTAATGATTATAAGTAATAAAGATTACACTTTTCAATAATGAATATCTGGGTGCCTGCGTGTTGCTTTCTCTGTGGGATGCCACATCTTATAAGAGTCCTGTCTGGTTCCTGTAGCTGGTATGCTCAAATTGGAAGCTAGTTGTTCCATGAGTTGTTGAACATGCAATCTAAATGGCAGCAATGTCTGATGAGGAACTATTTCATATTCTTCCTTCTCATGAAAAGATATGATCTTGTTTCTCTTTCAGGAATAAGTGTTGCATCAGGAAAAAGAAGCCTGATTGTCACTGTACTGAACATACTTCTTACAACTGGGAGCAAGGAGGACTCTCCTCTTGCTGAAGTGGAAAATTTCTATACATCATTGCACGTACAAATTTTCCTAAATGGGATAAGGACTATGATAGAAGCAATGTCACAGCTGTATTCACTGACTGGTGCAATAAATTAACTGATGGTGCAAAATCAAGGAAGAATTTCTGCAATGCATTGTGTAAGTTACTCATTCCTCCATGTCTCTAGGACCATGAATGTTTAGCCCTGAGAAACAATGCAACCACGTGCCATCTCTGAGCAGAGCTATATATAAAGGACCAGATGTAACATGGAAAAAATGTTCCCCATATATTGAGTAACTACTCAAAAAAACCCTAGTTAAGTTCCCTCTAGGGATGATTTTTTTTTCACCATGCACCTGAATATTCCATATATTCACTTAAGTCAAGACAAGTGGAATTCCCAATTTTTCAGCTTGTCACATATATCTATGACTTTATGTAAAGTAGAATCAAAAAGCAATCCAGCATCCTAAAGACCGTATATCTAGGCTCCTATGAATAATAAAAAGCAGGCTAAAAAAGAGACACATGAAAGTCTCAAAGGAAAACCAGGTGCTTTCCATAAGACTTACAAATACACACAAAACTGACAGGTTGCAAAATAATCTGCATAATTATAAAAGATAACTTTCTACATATTCCTTATACTGTCACCAAGCATGCATACTATGGTGATGTACTGTTTGCCCTGTCTAGATACTAACAATGTATCAATGCACTTAGCTTCAAAGATCATGTTCATCTGCTATTAAAACTGCATAAAACCTTCTTCAGAATGCATTCTTTATGCAAATTCCAGCTTACCTCAGGTGCCACTTGCTAAATTAGACAAACTATTTCTTTCAAAGGAACACAAAAAGAAGTTTAAAAAGCACAGAAGTTATTCCACCCCCCAGTTATCTATACTGCAATACTACGGAACAATTCTTCAGCAGAGATAAATTACAGTGAAATATGTCTTTTTGGAAGGCAAAATGCCACCATGTTTCAAGCAAGTTTTTCCAGAAGCTAACAAATCTTTCTGATTTGTAACTCGAGGCCATAGCTGTTAATGTAATTCAAGTAACAGGCCATAAAAAAAAAGTGAGAAAGGGAAGGAAACTCTTTAGTAAGTAGACTTAGACTACAGTCATTCCAATTTGCCTGTGCTGCTAGATTATGGCACATAATATGAAGACCACTATCAAGCAGCAAGGAGAAATGCAATGTGTTTGCCTTATAAACTAAAATGGATTTTTTGCCTCTGACAAATAATGGAGAGATCAGCTTATCTTTTGAAACAGAATTAGAAATTGCACCATTATTTATGTATGATCTGTAATTTACCTTTTTACCTCTCTCACAAAGACAAATGCTCTTTATTTCTATGTTTGAGTAACCTGTTTTAAAACACCGTCAGAATAATGAATATTACATAAGCAGGATTTCATCAGAAGTCTACTTAGTGTTCATTGCTATGTAGTGGCTTCGCTAGACTGACACATACCAAAATTTTATCTTGCAGAAGCCTGCAAACACAGGCAATGTTAAATGGTTGAGAAGTTTTGACAAATGAAGCTGGGAAGAATCCTGTTAATTCAACTCTCTCTGAGTAATTGTGGAGCCCTCATCATGGTGTCTTCTCACCACCATGTTCCTATACCAAAGGCATTGTCAGATAACATTCTGTGCCAGCTACTCTGCCACTTGATTTTTGGGACAACTGGGACAGAGAGAAATGAAGGCTTTAACTTAATAATAAGGGAAATTTTCCCTTCCTAATCAAGAAATCATTATCAAGAAAAATTAAGACTGAAAGGCAGCTCTGCATGTCGGCATAGGCAATGTACAGAACTCAAAGGAAAAGCTTTTGACTACTGATAAGCAACATTATATCTTAAAAAAATAAATCAAAATAAAGAAAGCTAAAACCTCCATCTCTGAAATATATTCCATACATTAAAAAGGCTGTGTGTAGTATTATACTACGTTATATTATGGTGACTATACTTTAATCTATTGTGTTGCACCGCACAGAAGAATGTAGTACTGAAGCAGATCTGTCAAAACACAGGTTTTGGTTTGACCATGAGGTGGCAGCCCTGCTCATCACATAGCCAGAGCACATTGGGCATTCACTGTATGTACTACCTGTTGAAGATGCAAATATCCTGTATATTTCCGTGCTAAATCATGCATGTTACCACTAGAGTAATATGTTCCTAGGACAAACACACAAAAAAATGAATCTTTTATTTGTCCACAATTGGTTGAGAGAGTATATTTGATTGAATGGACTGCGTTTCCCCAAAACAAGAAGTTACACTGAAATCCCTGCATTAACATTGCAGAATCTTTTCCCAGTAAGAAAAAAAATGAAGATGTGATAGAAATAACCTGTGAAAGTGTTAATCATAGGATCATACAATCAGAATAGTTTGGTTTGAAAAGGGACCTTTAAAGGTCATCTTGTACAGCTCCACAGCAATGAGCAAGGATGTCTACAACTAGATCAGGTTGCTCAGAGCCCTATTCAACCTGACCTTGAATGTATCCAGGAATGAGATTTCTACCATCTCAATGGACATAATGTTCCAGTGTTTTGCCACCATTACTGTTAAAAATTTCTTACTTATATCAATTTTGTAGTGGGGAAGAATAATTTTCTCATTTGCTGTTAGTTTTACTGGAAAAAAATATTATTAAAAAAAAAAAAAGGTTAGAATGTAAAGAAAAATTATGTCGATAGGGCTGCTTATAATTTTCCATTCAAAGACTTGCCAAGCAATGATTTCATATGAGAAAATTCAGTTTTCCAAAATGGTTTAACAATGTTCTATCCCACAGGAAACAGTTAATGAACTACTTGTGCTGATGATGTCTCTGACAAGGATGTATCTTTATTTGGGAAATGGCATCCCCATATTTATTTTCTTGAAACTGAGAAAAAGGGCAGTAGCGAGTAGCAAGCAGTATCTCCCACAGTAAAAAAACAAAAACAAAAACAAAAAACAAACCAACAACAATAATATGAAGATCAGATTAACATGAGGAGAAGACTAGTCTACATTCAATAGATTTGCACAGGATTTTGAAGCAGTTAAGTCTGAAATCCAAGATATGACTGCAACTTACATAGCCATCCTCAAGCTAGCTTCACTGAAGCTGGCTTTGGTATGGATAGAATCAGTCATACAAAGGTCTGGCTAGACATGTAGCTCCTCACACTCTCAGTGAGCTTGATCCTTGTTCCTGGAAGCATGCCCACTTGAGTATTTTTTTGTAGATTCAAGGTAACTGACACAGAAACTACATTTCACACCTGTGACTGCAGGGTAGACAAGTAGTTTTGACATCTTTGTGTCAATATGGCTAGCTATTCTATGTCTTTCTAGTCACTAGGTTCCCCATGTAAGAGAAGGACAAACAGAATTATTTTGGCATGTATGTATGCCTATAAGTAGATATTACAATATCTTCCTTTGTGTATAATTTAAAAAGCAACTTGGATACATATCCTACAAAGATTTATGCAGAATACAGTCTGCAGCATTCTTTTCTGGGTGCAGGATGCCTGTGCAGAGTTGTCAGTTGGGTTCAGGACTATAGCTGATGCAAGATGGTAGTGGTGAGAAAGCTGAAGCTCTTATGTTAAACATACACAAATGAGCCTGTTTAATACAAATAATCCCCAGCTACACACTGAACAGAGGTTGTAAAACCCAAGAACAGAACAGAGGTTGTAAAACCCAAGTACCCTTGACCCTGAAAAAAGTCCAGGCTGAGTTTCACCCACCAGCAAATTACATGTGGTGAGAACATTATAGCCATAATCTCAATCTTTCTAATTCTTAAATCTTTTTGCAGCGGGTGGCGTGTGAAGGACCACGCACTGGCACAAGAGAAAGCATATGTTCGAGTAAACATTTTAGTAGTCTGCAAACAGCTATGTATTATCCATGGATAATGTTCCTTTCTCCACACCCCTCACATGGCTGGTAAGGAGATTTTCTCTGGAGTCAGAACAGGTTGTGCAGTATTTGGCAAAGCAGAAGCACCATTCTAGTGTTTTTCTTTCTAAGGTGCATTATTCACAATATTTTTTTCTGATTTTTTTTCAATTAGATAATTAGCTATAATGTCTCTACACTGTCTGAATGAGAAGCAGTCTGCCTACAAATTGTTTTTGGATGGTTAGAGTTGCTTATTCCCTGTAATCAATTGGTCCCATGGTACTGGTCTTTTCCCTAAAGAGATGAACTTAGCTATCTCTTACAGGAAAATAAATAACAAATATAAATAACACCAAAGATAAGCAACTTGCAAAGAACCAAATTCACATCCTCAGTCTTCAATCTTCAAGTTAGTATGACACATTCATTTCTTGGTCCTCCATCCCAAATAAATATGTAGCCCTAATCTTTCTAAAACCTCGAGAGTGAAGGTTTTCAAATGTAACCTTTTCCTCGAAGTTAGAGAGTCATGGATCTACTCTCTTGGCTGAGCAGGTGCTCTTGAGTCCTCCTAAAAAAACCCCAGTGTTTCTGCATTCACCTGGCCCTGCAAGGAAGCAGCCTTCCAGCACAACTGCTGCTCAGCCATCACCCACCAGGGTAGGGAGAGCAGTCATTCTGCCCATTTATCTTTCTGGAGTCTTGACAGTTACATACAGAACTGTACATACTCCTGAAAATCTGAAGAGTCACATGTTATTTCAGTATTTGTGCTTAGTTTCTGTACGACTGCAGTAAGAGCTGTGATTGGTACTTGTTCAAGACTGTTTTCCTGACAGATATTTAACTAAAGTATATAAGTAACATGACCTCTTAACCAAAGAACTGAATTTTTCTAAACAATTGTTACTAAGGGGCCTCTTAAGAGAAAGTACATAATTATGTGTCTGAAATGAATACATGCTTCTAGATTAAGTTTTTCTATGTGTTTAGTTGAGCTATTATATTTTGTTCCTATTTACCACTTTCCTAGAGCAGTAGAAATTTAAATAATTTTGCTGATTTTGACCATAAAAACAGAGCACTGTATTATTTATATTTAGGAATAGTTACATTTCAGTGAATTTCTCTGATACACACACAAATAAAATGCTGGAAAATTTGTTTGCATTTATTTTGCTAGCTAATAATTCAGCAATGGACTTTGAAGCAATGTGGGTTCAGATACCTTCTCATGTGGTACACAGGTGAGGAAGTGCAAAAATGTAAACACACTGCAGAATTTAAGAGATGCTTTTCCAAACTACTGAGGCTGCTAAAATGTCTGTGGACTTCTACATAGGCTCAGACTCATTTGAAATTATTCCCGATGCCCATGAAACCATCCTATGGCTTGGATTGCTACAGTTCAAAAATGTTTTAGCAGCTCCCTTTTCAATAGCATCCTTAATAGAACCTCTTGTGCAGCCTTTTTTTTTGGTCTGTTTTCTTCATGTCCAATGCATCCTATCCTTACAGACAGAAGAATACAGCCCAAAGAATGTCAGAAGGATAGAATCTCACAAATCTGCATTTCCTATTAAGCAACTCCAATAATCCAGGATTTTTCTTTCAGGCACTGCACAAAATTTGATGGATAAGGCTTACCAGTGGAACTAAGTGGTACTAGGCATTATGTGAAAGGAATGATTTTCCCTCAGAATGCTTTAATGGCTTTTTTCAAATCTACTGACGGTTTCTGTTAAGTTTGTTTCTGGTTGCCACATAAATTTTTTGGTTTTAGAATAAACTGGAGATGTTTAGGAAACAATAGATTGCATACAAAAATGGGTGTCAAAAACACAGCAAAATGTTGTCCTTACCATCTGTTTTCTTTGACTCATCCCCCACACTAAACTTATCTTTTCTGTCCAATTTATTATCTTCCTTTAATTCACCTAGAAAGAAGCAATAAGAAACAATAAGAAACGCTATAAGCATTTTAATGCATGCAGAGTGCATTTGAATGCTTGTAACTCAATGAAATTGCAACACCCAAAGCAGATGTTGTTCCTTAGGGGGAAAGGTCCGAGTTCAAAAATAACTTAATAACACATTTTCATAGAACAAAACACCCAAAAAAATTTATCCAACTTTGACAGATAAGCAAGTTTTAAAATCTACTTATAAATTTCTTCTAATTATCAAAACCTTTTAAAATTCATATGCAAACTTACAATTCATATGATTGTATATAGGCCATTAAGAACTTGCTCATAAACTTCATTTCAGAATCAGGAATGTGAAACATTTATGCTTTCTAAAGAAATAAGATCCTGCAAGGCTTCATCATATGTATCTGTTTTAAAGAACCATCCTAGATACCCTGAATAGGCCTATGTAATTTTGCTTACTTTCTCTCACCAGATTCCTTTATCCACAGATTCATTTATGTTGGTATGGGGGAACAATCATCCTTGCATTGATAATTGCCTTTAGAGTCTTTGTAGCAAACCAAAAAATCAAGGCCTTTGGCAGAGCAATGGTTCATGCAGAATGAAAATAGCAGCTTAAGATGGGGTGTATTTTACGAAGCCAGGAATGTCAACCAAGAGTGACTCTTTTTTCAGTCCTCTATTAGCCATACAGCAAAGCACATCAGACCATACCAGACCATCCCTTCATTGAATGAGAATGCCGAATGCCAGATCAAATAAAAACTTAAACGGAAAGCTGTGGCAGAACAGAGCTATTTCAGCTGCAGTGTCTAATCAGCAAGAAAGGTCTTTTTCCTTTTTTGATGCACACCCCAACACAAAAAGCTGTAAAAGTCTCACTTTAGAATTTTGTAAACATGCGACTGTGTTACAGTGAAGCGTATTCCATTTGTATTACTATTTTTGGTACTATAACTACTTCCCAGCCTTTGGATCAAGATTAAAGGTATTAAGTGTTAAAGAGGATATGATCTGCCTTCAAAATACGCATGGGCAGTGAATATTTATTTTTGGAACAGCTCAAAAAAGCTAAAATTGTAGAAAAATGAGGTCTCCCTCTTCCACAATGTACCTTAACCATTAGCATATTCCTTTTACTTGGATGGTAGTGGATCAATCTCTCTCTCCAATTAAGCTTCATCATAGTATGAAAGAGGAATGGTTTTCAAACCCTAATATATTTGATAACAAGATGGAACAAAAGCATGTTCTGTTCAGTTTTTAGTCAAAATTTTTCATGTTTATCTTCCTAAGCTCACTGTGTGGGTGAAAAAAAAATGAATGCAAGACAATATAGGACAAGCAGCACCCTCCTCAGCTGACCACACTGCCACTGACTTGGAGTCTTTGTACAGAGAGGTTATGAGCAGATCCAACAGGGTTTAGGTATCTGTTTGATGAAGGTGGTCTTAAAAAAAAAAAAAAGGTGCAGTCTATAGGAACTGAAACAAATATGTACATAGCAAAGCACAAAAGTATTCTTGCATTTCCTCCACCGTCATGCAGCTGATTGATGAGCTAACAAAGCTTTTTTGACCATTGCATAAACAAGTTGCTTGACTCTAAGTGTGTGCAGGAAAAAATCCTGAACATCTACACATGCACTGTTTCAGAGTTCGATCTCTCAGAGAAAGCACATGGCAGTGTATGACAGAGAGACTTTAAACTCACCTGATAACAACAGCTTCTGAATTTTCAGTGAATATTATGAAAAGAGGACTTTTGAGTAATGTAATATCTACCCTGTCATACTATCTGCAGCAGAGCAGAATAATGATCATAATGATCTTTTTGAAAGGGATTACAGAGGCAGAGAAATAATAGGACAAATACATTAGATGAGATACTAACATATAGGCATAAAGGAAGCTGAGGTAAATCTAGAGATATAAATGTTAAGATTTCATCAGTCCCCAGAGACTCTGCAGTGATTATTCCTCATAAAGGCCTTATACCATAAATAAAGGAGTAGAATTTCTTTTCCTGAGGAAGACATTAATTTTCAGAAATCTTTATAATTCCTTTCAGAGCACCTTTGACACCTACAGCAGAGACACATTGCTGAAAAAAGTACTAGCAAAATCACTAGAGCACACAATTCCCATATTGTTAGAAGCAGGCTAAACAAAGGATTGCAGAAGAAGTCTGGTACAGTCTAACTCACATTTTGTATGTCCCTGACCCTTTTGTCTTCCTGAGTGGCCCATTCCTGTTCACACATCTAACACTGTCTGAAGAAAAATCCCATATATTAGAGAGAATGACAGCTTTGATTCCCACAGCCCTTCCAATGTCAAAAAAAACCCCTAAGTATGAAGGAATTACTATGAAAGGCCAGCAACCCTGAGAATATCAGGAATGTTTTAAACTGAAATTCTGCATCTCCTGCCATCTAAACTCACTGCTTGAGTTGGGACTTCCAAAGCCTAAATGTTCATTCAGTCTTTTTCTAAGAGGAGGCTTCTAAGTGGTTTTTCCACTATTTTTAGACTTCATGATACTAGCCAAGTTTTTGACAAGACACCTGTGGCTCTACTGCCATTTTTTGGTATTGGCTCCAGGGAGCAGGGGCCATGCACGAAAGAATAGTGTAATGGCCAAGAAACAAGTCATCTCCTCTGTTGGGTTTAATAAGTTTTTTTAATGTTTAACAGAATTTTCAAACATTTTTTCCACCATTTTTGGGAGCAGAATGGGATTCTTATTTTAAGTCAGTTCCACAGCAAGTTAAAAAAAACTGGAATAAAATTTCTCTCAAAAAAACCCTCAAAAAAAAAAAAAGGCTAGTGATTGTCCTTATAAAAAAATAAACTGAACAAAGGAAGGATAGATAAAATAAATCCTAAAAAAAGAGAGGAGAAAAATTCTCTGTCCCAAAACATATTTTGATCTGAGGCTCAAGTGAAAGATGCCTTTAATTTGGTTTAAAATGAGTTTATAAGCCAGCTTTGGCTTCTCCTCTGTCAGTTACTCAAGCAATGAAGATGTTCATTGAAGCAGGAATATTTGTTTCAACTTTCCATGCTGTATATTGTAAGAGGCTACTTCAGTTCCATGAAAAAACTAATTTTTCCTTTTTTCCAAGCAGAGATGGTAAACCTCATTTACAGAAGAACACTACTTGGAATTTAATTTAGTTTCTGATTCCCATATGTAGGTGGCTATGCCTATGTTCAGGAAGAGACTCTGGGCCCAAAAATGCATTTCAGGACAACAGGTTCCCTCATCACTAAGGTGAGATACTGGTTTTAGGGCTGAATTTATGTTTCAGTAGAAAAAGAGAACTCACCATTCTGGATATGATGTTTCTCTTCTCCCACAGTATGATGAGGATCCATTTTCTTATCTGTCCTAGGTGCATTTTTCCCTTGATGGGCTTCTTGTTTGCTCATACCTCTTTGCCAAGTGGCATTTACAGGATTCTTACTGGAATCTGCACTTTTGCTTTCCCCAGGACTTGGTTCTTTGCTCTTTTCTGTCTTTGCTTCTGTGACATCTTCACCTGGCTTCCCATCCTGTTCATCTCTTTCCTTTTCATCTGTTCCCTGATAAGCATTTTCCTCTGTTTCTTTCTTAGCTTTTTCTTCTGCATCTTTAGCAAAGAGAGAAGCCAAACAAGGAAAGAAATCACAGCTATCAGTCAATTTGACAAGAACAACTCACGTATCTGAATCTATCTCAGCTTTTCACATGCAAACAAATTTACTTAGATAAATATAGGAACTGATTTGACAGCAGAAAAACAACATAGGAGGACATTTAACAAATATTCTGAAAACACCCCCCTTGTTGTCCTAAATGTATTTATGTGCATGTCCTTTTTTTACCATTTAAAGATCACCTTTGAAAAAGTGGTTCCTGGAAATTCGTAAACAGCAAAAAGAGATACTAGCTACTGAACGCTGTAGGGATATCTCACAGATTTCTGAGAATTCGCAGAATATTCTGAGTTAGAAGGGATCCATAAAGTGCAACTCTTAAGTGAATGGGCCATACAGAGGTCAAGCCCATGCTCTAATCAACTGAGTTAGTCTCAGGGTCTCACAGCATACAGAAGGATTCCTCTCATTTGGGGATCTTTATTCTGTACCTGAACCACAGGACAGAACTTTGTCTCAGGAGAACTGGGCTCACCACAACACCATTGGATAAGTGTCTCTTGTCAAAAGTGGTGTCAGAAAATACTTTATATAAATAGTGGTTTGTACATTTGTGTTTGTTTAGTCGGTTATTTTGTTTGTTGCTCTTTAATGATGATCATTTAGGCAAAAAAAAAAATCAGTAATAAACCCACTTTTCCTATACAGTATGAGAATTTTTTTATCAATATCATACTCAGGATAAAAACAGCTCACTGAGGCTTCTAGGGACAATGCCATTACCAAAGGGAATACACTATTTTACAAATAATTTAATAATAGTATTAGCTACAAAAATAGCAATAATGGGTTCCTTCCTTTTTGATCCCCTATTTCTATTTGCTGTCAACAAACAGTAGATGTTTCTGTATTCTCTTAATAATAATTGTTTTTATTGGCAATGCATCTTGACTGCAAGACACCAGTTTGTCAAGGGTCAGCAGTTTAAGCCCCTGCTGCATGGTAGGCCTTTCTACAAGATGGGCAGGGAGGGTGGTGCAGAAACCTGCTGCAAGTCAAGAGAAAATAGCAGCTGAGCAAAGGTACTGATGCAAGTGGTTTGGAGTCCAAAAAAATTTCCTTAGTCCTTAGCCCATACAAAGGTATGCTGGGCCATATGTTTGGGTAACTTTCAGGATTAAAAAAATATGCTTGTTTGTACTGCTAAATGTACCTAGAAACACAGAAATTATGTAAAAGTCCCCCACAGGTCTGTCTTGCACATAGGATTTTTATATAGTTTATGCTTAGTCAAGAAAATGTATATGGTACATATTGAAATTAAATTCTTAAAACTAGTTACCTGTATTGTAACTTCATTCACTCAACACTCCTATACCACAAGACACTGAACATGTTAAATGCTTTGCTCGTTTGGATAGCTTTAATTTGATCCATAAGGAACTGCTAGATAATAAATAAAACAAACAAACAAAAAACCCACAATAAAACCAAAACAAGCAAAACCACCCCCAAAATACACAAGGAAAAAAAACAAAAAAGAAACCACAAAAAAAAGCACCAAAATCAACCAACCAACCAACCAATCAA
>VXBQ01012682.1:225703-262167 GCA_013400175.1 Phainopepla nitens
AAAAAAAAAAAACCAAAACCAAACAAAACAGAACAAAACAAAAAAAAAAAAAAAAGAAGAAGAAAAAGTAAGTCCCTGGGAAATAAACAGATTACAGATTTTGAGCTATGGTTTTGTTTTCATATGGAATGCCTAGAAAGTGTTTTTCCTTAATGGCGAATTTTAATCACAAAGGAAAATTTGTTTTGAATAATACATTATTTCCTGAACCTTTAGACAGGTCTTTTAGCTGGAGAAGAAAAATCTGCTCTGGCACTTCAGAGAACTATGCCAAATCCCTAAAGTCACAGCCACATAATACATTAAAATCAAACTCCTTCCATTTATATGAAATAAAACAACTCCATTAAATAAGGGATTGAGCAACAACCATTCAGATCAGAGAATAAATTGTATCACAGTTTCATGAAGAAAAGAAAAAACAGTGAAATATTCCTCCTTTTTTTTCTCCAAATCTGGTCTAAATCACCTACGGGCTCTAGGATACTTTGGGGAATCATCCATACCCTTGAGCTAAGGGAAAATTATACCTAAATCATTCTCAAAAGATGGTTCTCAGTATTTTCAAAAGAACTCTAATAATAGGGATTTGCTAATGTCTAACTTATTAGACATTATAATAATGTCTATAATAACCTGCCCATTTTTCCTCCTCTCAATGGTCCAGGGTATTTGAATAAAAAAAATAGTTTCCTTATTTTGCAGCTGCAGTAGTCTTCAAAAAACTGCTTTCAGCTATACACTTTCTTAGCTATAAACAAGTTATCATAATTTTTATTGTTGCACTCTGCATTGTCTACAACTGGTTCATATGTTTTTTCAACTGCAGTGGTCAAAACTGGACACAGAACAGCATTGAGGGCCTTGTTACTGCTGAAAAGATGAGAAGAATGCCAGAGGGGTCTTAGAAGCAAAGTCTTTTGCGGGGTTTTTTAGTGTGTGTGGCAGGGGGGAGTGCTCCTTTCCTTTGCTTTGCTGCGTTTTTTCAGTAGTGGTGGGATGTTTGTTGGGATTTTTTTTCAGTTTCATGACAATATTGAACCCTGGTCAACCTTTGACCAACACAGCCCTCATATTCTTCTGAAATGTTTGCAGTCCTTCCCAGACCTATGACATTATGCACATTTTCAGCTTAGTTCCTAATCAATTTTCCAAGTTATCACCAGAAATATGAAACCAGCTGTGAATAGAGAATATCCTGTCCTTCTCCCCTGAACTATCCCCCAACTACCATCCATGTCTAAAACTACCACCCCCTTTGAACCTGAACAATCAACAATTGATAAACCTATATTTACAAACACAATTCCAACTATTTTTGCACCCAATGAGTCTGATTTGTGACTTTAGGGGAATTCCCTTTAAACGTTTTCTCCTCCCATTGTTCACATCCTATTCGTTATGTACACTTACATAACTTACTTACACATAAGAAGAATATAAGGCACAGATGAGTCACAATGTCCCTATCTTTCTGAATTCAGGGTGGGTTGTTGAACTCAATAGATGTATCCTTTCAAACTAACAGTTTGAGAATGGTTAGATTGAAGATGAGCTTGAAGAAGAAGAGGTCAACAGAATTTTATTCTTTCACTAAGGAGCCTGGCTGTTACCTTTGGTGGCTTGTGCTTTCCATTTCTCCCTGTTCTGCTGCACCACCTCAGTCCAGGTGGCTTTAAAGGATTTGAAGTCCACAGTGGGTATGGAGCAGTTGTGTGAGGCACTTCCTTCGGACCCAGTGCTCTTGACACTTGATCTTTTAACTTCAGAGGGAGTAATGCTATTCAAACTGGGACACAATATCACAAAACACAGAAGAAATCAGCATTCCATACATTCAAATACAGCTAAGAGAAAAATAATGGCTGAAAGTCAGATAAAAGAGCTACCCTTGAAAAACTAATCTTAAGTCACTTATCCTTCCCCTCTCTCCCACCCCAGGCCAACCAATGTTAAAGCAAAGAGTATAACCTGAGCCAGTATTAGAAATAAAGGGCTGCTTTTCCCCATCTATTTTTTGGCATTCATTCTCACTAAGAAATAGAATTACACAAAGTGCTGTAACTACTTTTTTTGTGTATCTCCACTCCCTAAGTATTACTGGAGAGTCAGACAATTCTAGAAATCAAATATGTCACAGGAGGAGTCTCCTAAATTTCACCAATGGGAGGTATTAGGGACAGGTCAATCTTTGTCAAGGACTTGGTGACCTCAGCTGAGGCTCAGGAATTCATTTCTGTTACAGATGTTACAGTTGATTTTTGATACTTTATTGTGAATATTTTATTAAAGGCAGCAAGGTTACTGACAGAGAACAATATTAGTGTTTGGTCTTTCTTTTCTCAAGACCAAAGAAGTCACCTGGGACAGTGAATCCTGACTTGATAGCCCTACTCCGGGGAGCACTAGCCATGTGGCAATTGAATCCCAAGATATGCCTTGTCAATCAAACTACTAAAAGAGCAGTATCTCTAAAACAGCAGTGCAGGTTGGATGGGCCAAGACTTCCTACACCTAAACTCCAGGTAGTTGTGGCGGTTCTTCACACATTTGCATAACCCTAAATACTGTCACAAAAGTGTGCTTATTCTTTCCAGCCATCATTTGTGTTTCAATCCCATTTATACTTCAAGGCATGAGGAAACAAGTGGCTCTCAAGTACTCTCATTACCTTCTCTCTGACATTAGTGACTAAGAGAGCACTGTGAGTGTATCTGATTGCATGGCTACAACCATTTGTGCTCCTTTGCCTTGTAAAGTATGACTCAGGCTGATGCCATCCTCCTCCCTCTTGAACCTCCTCCAGGCTGGGCTTTCCTTGCACAAAGTCACCTCATGAGGTGAGCTGCAGTATTGACAAATGCAGATATGGGTCTTTAAGTCACTAGAAAGACATACACCATAGAGAGGGGAAGCCAGGGCAGTTGATTGCAATGGCAGCTAGCACAGAGTGAGGGGAGAGGGTGCAAGGTTATTCACCTGGAGCGTCTTAATCCAGACATGCCAGGGTGGGAAGCTTCATCAATTAGTGGAGTCACAATTTTCTCTGTCATGTCTGTCAGCACAGTAAAGGTGGGTTCCACAATGAAATCAATGAAACCTGAGCAGAAACACAAGCAGAGTCAAGCAGGCAAGAGGAGGATTTATGTGGAGTCCCTGATTCAGTGAATAAAGATGACCACATTGTAAATGACAGTAAAAAATTATACCTTGAAAGAGGGTCAAGCAAATACTAGAAAGGGAAAACTGAGTTATACATTCATCCCTGACCCAAGACCCTCAATATAGCATGCAATAAAACATACCTACTTAACATTGGAGAGAAACTCTGGCAAATCAGAACATAAACAGACTCATCAAGACTTGTTTTATGAGAGGATTTGTGTGATATTGAAGTCAAATTCCTGGTAGATTTCAATAAAACTTAAAAATAAAGTTCACCTTCAAAGAATTCTCTCAAAGAAGAAAAGAATTGTAACAGTAATAATACCAGTAAGCTTAAACCTCCCTTACTGCATATCAATATGTTGTTGTGCAATCTCTCTCCTCAGTACTTGATAATAAAACAGATCTAGATGCTTTTCCCATATTTTTTAATATTTAAAAAAAAGGGGGAAAAAAAAGAACCAAATATTTTCTACTTCAGTATACAGTTTGACAGAGATGAATATGTCTCTGATCTGAATGTTGGGAAATGCAGACTGAAGAAACCCTGTGGCCATAAGGTCATGAGATAAAGGAAAATCCAAATTGCATGAATAAAATGTGGAAGTGAGTAGCTTACAGACGCTTACACATTTCCCTAATTCTTTTAGCACTACACTTATGTAATTACTTAGTGCTACAGGTAGCCAAGAAAACATCGAAGTCCTTAATCCCTCCTAAGGCACATTGGAATCCAGGTTACTACTGTTACAAATCCCTACTATTACAATTTTTAGATATTTTTAAATTATCAATAATTACTTATTCATTAATAATATTGTAATTTCTCTGACCAGGTCATGGTATAGTTCTATGGTACTGGTGATTCCAGGTGATAACTGAACAACAAAAGAAGAGATCATGTGGTTCAGGCACTTGAATTCACAGATCTTCAATCCACATCTTGAATGTAAAGCAATTGAGCATCCTCCTAGTTCCATTTCCCTCCCCATATTTTTGCTAAATTTCTAAAAGGATAGATTTTTACGTGTATTTTCCTGCCAATCAAATTAAAATGTTTCTTTCAAGTAACATTCTGTAAATCTGGAGACACATGCAGTCTTATCTGAACATGTGAATCATGTGCCTCCATAACACCAGGTCAGTCTTATCTATTAAAATTTAGGAAAAAAACAATTCCCAGGTACTTAATCAGAAATGCATGCAGTATAAAGCTTGAACAGGAAATTGTATGCTAGATCACAACACAGATAGTCCCAGAACACTTCATATAATTTTTTTAAGCATTGAAAATTCTACTGAGAACAGTATTAAGCGTGCCACAGGAACCCTAAGGATAATGAGAACTTGATTTACACCTTTGTGTGTGTGTGTGTGTCTGTGTGTCTCCTATTCCCCTTCACTCAAAAACTTATTTGCCTCTTAATGACCAAAGAAACCCAAGTTGTAGTACCTTGTCATTCTGCCCCTGTGAGAGGTCTTGCATCTCATCAACAAAGACAAGCAGAGGTGCCAAAAGGGACCACAAGTAAACAAAACACAAATACATAGGACAACTTTTCTTTGATAAGTGGCATTTTTTCCTCTATTCCCTATAATGTGAATAAGCTATTCAACTATGTTACCTTAAAATAGGGATTATCATGAAGTTGGAATCATAATCTGCTATTGTAGAAAAAAATTAGGACTTTATTAAAAATTATGTAACTTTTGTCATGTTGCCTCCATGCCTCCTTCCCCTTGTGTGCTCTTACTCTTTGCCTGAAGACACTGAGATTTAAATACTGTAATTTAGTTCACTACTTAAAACCCTGAATATCAAATAATGAGCTTGAGTTTTAAAACCTATTAATGCTAATGATCAGTTTTTCATCCTTTTTCTCCTTCAAAAGAATGAGCATAATAAACATTTCTTTACCCTAGAGACTAAGATGATTTTACCACTTAATGCTGCATGCTGAGAGTGAAATCCAGGCATATGCCTAGTGTTCATTCATTTTACCTGTGAACATCAACATAATAAAAATTGGGTAGAGGACAGTTTCTCTGAAGTCTACCAGAAAAAAAATCAGCAGCATGCACTCATCAGCTTTTATCCAATATTTTCTGAAAGTGCATTTTTATTTCTTGAGAGTAAAAGGACAAAAATAAAAGCATGCTGTTGCATTTAAAAACTGCAAAAGAGGACAATGTCAATAAAAGCTGATCTTCAGTAACACAAGCTTCCTAGAGTTTGAGCCAGAGAAGTTTTAGCTCCTGATATGCTTGTTGGAAAATATGAAAGCCTTGATCTGGTTTTCTTTGCAGTTTTTTTCTCTCTGCCATTCTGACAAGCAGCTTGACTTCCCAACAATAATCTCTCCCAATTTCTGTACTTCACTATGGTACAGAAATATTTGCCATACTCATTCTATTGAATAAGAAAAGGATTATAAATTGGTCGTTGCAGTTAATATTAATAGGTTCTCAAAATAAAGTTCAATAATTTATATTCATGGGGTTTTTTATTTATCAGTTTAAACTGAACAATTTTTTCATAACCTGATGCAACAGGAGAGACACATTCTTTCCGTTGAGTTTTTTCTGTTGGATTGCTTAATTTTATGCAAGTCCATACTGCCAAAATCTTCAGTCTGCATTTATGAAAAGCTTTTATTTATGAAAATGAAATTGAGTGCCCACGGTTGTTGCATTACAGCAGTAAACCAGTAACTACAAACAAGTTGAACCACTAGAACACGATTTCTAGGCTGTGTCCTTGATAGAACCAAAAGCATAATTTTATTTCACAAAGAACAAAGGTTTATAATTTGTGAGAACTGCTGCTTGGTGCAGATGACAATCATAAAATCACTAAGGTTGGAAAGGACCTTTAAGATCGTCAAGTCTAACCATATAATAGCACAATTTGGAATTCAGTGAGAACTTAATTCTGCAAAGAAATGTCATTACTATTCCAGGAAACAACTTTTGAGGCTATTAATTGAGTAAATAAATGAATGAAAGGAGATTATTTGTCTGAGAATGTAGTCTACAACTTTGAAAGTCTTATCTCAGCAGTTAGCCAGAAACAGTTGGTTGCAATTTAACAAAAGGGACATTAAAGAAAGACACTGTCAAAATGTGCAGCAGACTGAGAAACTAATAATTATATAATGGTAGAAGGCAAAAATAAAAAGTAGTCTATTAATGCAAATGGATTAGTAAACTGAACAAATGAAATAGTATATGACTGAACAAGCCTGCCTTTGCCTACTGACAAGTGCCTCTAAGATAACTTGTATTTGCGATGTTTTAATATAACATTAATTTTGCAGTGGCTTGACACAAGGGCCATTGGGACAGAAATTTCTTTCCTCTTCTGGTCTTTCTGAGCAAAGGAGCACAAAAGGAGAGGACCAGGAAAACTGGTTCCCAAGCATACACAACCGTGTGTAGAGGGACTTGGAGGAAGGCACAAGTCCTCTTCCCTGTAAGGAGTGAGGAACATAACTGAAAGCTGATAAAGCAGATGTGTAAGAGAAGTATCTACCTGTACCTTCCCTCATAGCAACCACAGAGGGAGACTATCTTCTCCCTCAGCATAGCAATAAGCCTATGCCCAGGAGTCTTCAACAGTTTTAGCTGAGACTGTAGCACTTCAAGTTTGTTGCTGCTTTCCTCCACCGTGCTACTGGCAGAACACACAGTTGTATGGTAGGTTATAGTTCCAGAGGAATAAATGCTACAAGCCTGGTAACCAGGCCAGGCTTGTAAAGGGCTCTTCAAACTCAGATTCTTAGGTGAATTATCTAAATTTCCAAAGCCAGAAAAATCTGGGATTCTGTGTCTGAGGTAATGGCTTGCCTACCAGGAACAATGAAATAATTTTAAACAGAAACAGCTCTTAGCCAGAGATATGAATCTGTACTTTCCTAGATTCGGGGAAATCTTTGTTTCATTCTTTGAGAGAAATTTCTTGCTTCAAATTTTTTGTTTGCTTTCTTTAATATGTTTTCTCTCTCATTGATTTTCTCAGTTCTCTCAATTTTTGCATCCATGTTATCTTTCCTTTTTTATTCCATTTGGCTACCTGTTCTCCAGTTGAAGCTGGAACATGTTCTTCTATCCACTTCACTTACTTCCAAGGTATAAAAATCCACCCAAAAATCTACCTTTTCCATGTTCTCTTCACTGCGCCAAGCCCCCTGAACAGTTTTACTTCACTCAGCCTCTCTTGTTCTTTCACTAAATGTGAAGCTTGTTGCCTCATCCTTCCCCTACTTTTTCACTCAGTAACTGAAGGAGAGAAACAGAGAATGTGCTGTTGGTGAGTCTGTAAAAAGCTCTCTTTTTCTGAATGGGTGGCTCAGAAAAAGGTTTGCTAGTTCCTAGGCTTCAGTGAAAAATAATGGTTGGTTTAAAGCGTTGGGAGGGAAAGGGTGAAAGGAATAAATTGTTTTGTCCAGGTCATCAAAGGACCTGACATTACATTTTCATATACACCAACGACACTCATTCACGTGATATTCTCATGTGTGCCGTCTTCCCAGCTCACAAAATCATGGAGTAAGTGCCATAATCAGGTACTGTAGTTATTTATGCAGACATATCAGAGCTAATTTGGTTACTGCATTCTCTTTGAATTGTTGATCTGGGAAAAATAATGCCATTGTGCCTTATTTCCTCTCTTTAACATAATTCCAAATGATGAGATCATTAGGATCTTAGCACTATTGAGAAGATGAAGTTTTTCTTCTAAGATGCAACTTTGCATGCACCAGAAGGGACATACCTATTTGAGACTGAGCAACCATAGTAGATTTCCGATCACACAGAGGAGAGAAGGGCAGCCCTAGTTCTGCTTCTTTGTCACCCTGGAGAAAAAAAATTGAGAAGAAATTTTAAAAAGACAAGACACATTGCATTCTTCATATATTATGTCATGACTGTAAAAGTTTCTCATTTTACTTTCTTTAATTAAGTTTGGATTTTGTTTAGATTGGAGTTTTTTTAACATAAATTGTGGAGAGTTTGAGTCTCGCTGGAAAAGATGTAGTCCAAGGAGAAGTTGGGGAATTAAGCATCTTGATTCC
Source organism: Phainopepla nitens (assembly GCA_013400175.1). Classification (NCBI taxonomy): domain Eukaryota; kingdom Metazoa; phylum Chordata; class Aves; order Passeriformes; family Bombycillidae; genus Phainopepla; species Phainopepla nitens. The sequence continues at coordinate 233,944 of VXBQ01012682.1, forward strand.
AGTGACTTTTCATTCAAACTTTCCCTGCTTGCTTGATACATCTCTGCACCAACTAAAAACCACTTGAACACAAGAATGCTTCTCACTGCAGTTCTCCAGAGAGCTCAGTTCACAGAGTAAATCTTCCATGAGAAAACATCAGTATCAGAACTGATTTTTCAGGGCTTGCACTTCTTTGCACACCTTTTTTAGTTTTTCAGATAAGGCTGGCTGAATGCAGATTAGTAATTTTTTCCAAAGAAAACACTAACAGTTTTCTATGAGAAAGTAACCTGCTTGGTTGATGTGGTACAAACTGTGGACGCTGTCTAACTGGATTTCTCCAAGGCTTTTGATAGGGTTTCCAATAGCCTCCTCCTAAAGACACTGATGCATTATAGTATAGACAAGTCCAAGCAGCAGGTGGGGAACTGGCTGGCAGGTCCCAGGCTCTCAGCAAGTGGTGGTAAATAGCTTCTTTTCAAACTAGCAACCTGTCACAAGGGGGATACTCCAGCAGTCAATACTGCTTAATATCTTTAAAAGTGATCTGGATGATGGGATCAAGTGTGCCCTGGTGAAGTTTGCTGATGATACCAAACAAAGTGGAAAATGGAACACTTCTAAAGGGAGAGTCATCCTGCAGGTAGACCTGGAAAGACTGGAAGAGTGGGCTCACAAGAATCTTATGAAGTTCAACAAGAACAAATGTAAGGTCATACACATAGGAAAATGTAATCCAGGACCACAACACAAGCTGGGAACAATCCACCTGGGGAGCAGCTCTCTGGAAAAGGACCTGAGGGTCCTGTGGGACAACAAGCTAATAAGAGAACACTGTGGTGCTCTGGTGAAGAAAGCAACATAATGGTGAGCTGCATCAACAAGGGAGTCACCAGGAGAGATAATGAAATCATTATTCTACTCTACTCAGCACCTGCCAGGCCACAGCTGGAATACGGTGTTCAGTTTTGGTTCCCCGATGCGAAAAAAAAGAAGTGAATAGGCTGGAGAGGGTCAAGAGAAGGGCTACAGGGATGATAAAGCAACTGGGAAGCATGTCATGTAAGAAAGGGCTGAGAGGGCTGTTTTTGTTAAGCCTTAAGAAAAGAAAACTTAAAAGAGACTTTATCACCATGTTCCAGTATTTAAAGGGTGGCTACAAAAAAGATGGAGACCTCCATTTTACAAGGAGGCACATGAAAAGATATGGGGTAATGGATACATGTTACTCCTGAAGAGATTCTGATTAGACACAGGATAAAAATTTTTCACAATGAGATCAGCCATGAAAATTATCTCCCCAGGGGAGTGGTGGATTCTCGAGCATTGGACACTTTTAAGATTGAGCTGGATAGCATGCTGGATCATCTTATCTAGACTGTGCTTTTGCCAAAAAGGTTGGACCAGATGATCCTTCAGCTTCCTTCCAACCTGGTATTCTATGATGATGTGAATATGACATTTCACATTACCTTTAGATTACATTTACCTTTTAACTACATAAGTCCAAACATGCCTACCAGCCCTCAGAACTGAAAGTCCTTTTCCAGCATCACAAGATGGTAGAAGATCAAGTGTTATAATCCTATATTTCCCAGTTTTCAAGTTTTTCAAGTCACATGTTTCAAAAGGCCCTTTAATTTAATTCAGACACTTTATAACATTGCTTTATGTTCAGAAGATATGTATAGGATGACATAGCTGCAGTACTTCCCACAGAGCATTCAAATTTAAATAGCCTGTTAAATACACTATAAAATCATTTACTTAAATTAGCAGCTCACTATAATTATGCTGAACTTCTTGCCAGTGTTCTGGCTAATGTCAAATAGAAGTTAAAATATTCAGGAAACTAAGCAGAGAAAAGCTTCTGTGGGTATTATGCTTATTATTTTTGTTAATATAACATACATAAAAGGGGGGCACCAGTTCTGTTAGGATTTTGTGTGGAGCAACAACCAATAGTGTCCTTCTACTACAGAAAAATTCTTATTTATGTTAGGAGCCTGATATACAAACACCAGGGTAAAACACAAACTAAACAAAGAAATATTTCCAAGTGACATTACTTTGCTGTGTCAGCTGTGTCCACTCATGAAAAACATCTCTCAATGCCAGCTCATAATTCTTCTCTTACTCCTTAGACCTCCTAAAAAACCACAGCAGCTCATTGTCTTGGAAAGGAACACCTGCCTGTCTTTGTGACTGCTCAGAGAGACACTCAGTTTCTAAGCTGTTTGAACAACTCCCTAATGGCTAGCTAAAACACATTAGTAGGACTGATTAATTAAGGGAAGATGTTTACTTTAAGAGATGCTCATAGATGTTGAGTATAAAAAAACAGTATTGTACTTAGAATCTTTCATATCTACAGCATGGTCACTTGATGTATGAAGATCTGTGTCATGCCATATCTCAAAATGCTGGGAAATAACAGAGCTGGGGATCTTTTCTGATACAGGTTACATCATGCTTTATGCCTCTGAAGAATGCTTAGCAGAAAGGAAAGGAAAGGACCTGCAATAAGTGACCATAAGGAAATAAATGTCCAATCCTAGGTCAAGCAAGTCCCTTACAACCATAGTCCCCTTGGCTAGTAGTAGTTCTCAGAATCGTGATTTAGGTATGGTATTCTCCAATTTAATGCTTCCACTAAAAACCTCAAAACCATGCACTACTCGCTCACTCCCTGTTATCCAATCCCCTCCCCCTGCAGTGAGTTGGAAAGGAAAATTGAAGGCATAAAAAAGATATAGATCATAACTTTAGAATCATCTCATGGAAACAGCAATGAGATAAGAAAACAAACAGTAATAGCAACAATATGAATAGCAAAATTGTACGAGAGAACGGCAAGTGATTCACATGCACATGCTCAGCATGGAGCCCAACCTGACTGCTGCCACACTGTCCCAGCCCAGAAGAAAGCCCTTCCCCTGCCCCAGGAAAATTATGTGGTATAGAATTAAGTGGTATAGAATAACCTCCGGGTCCTAGCCGTCCCTCCTCTGACTGCTGTGAAAATTACCCTGTCCTGTTCAGAACCGGGACAGTACCCACCCCTTATTCTATACCATTTGCATTATGCCCAGATCCTACATTTTCTAAATATATACATAAATATAGAAAAAAAATATATATGTATGTATTAACAGGCACTATTATCATTTTTGTAGTCAATGGCCATCCCTTCAAGATGTCTCTTGAGTTCATTTAGCCCATGACTGGGAGTTCTATCCGTCCTAGGTGTCTTCAAGGGTGGGAAAGCTGGTGTGCTGTTGGGTGGTTGCAAGCTGCATCAGGAGCAGATCACAACTGGTGTATCTGGAGCAGTTCATATCCATTGTCCAAGGCGGTTATGGCATAGAGTGGCAGTGTCATTCAACAGCCAATATTATACAATCCAACATTACAGACTGTTCTCACCCAAAAATCAAATCTCTTTGAGGTATACATAATGGTTCCCCGTCACTCTGCATTGCACACCAAGTGCACTCAGATCCTTGAGCAAAACAATCCCACACTTGTTTGAGGCAGGACTAAGCCAAACTGTCTTTCCAAACATATTCCTCATGCACCACAGGGACTTTGTCCCCTTCTACAGTATGTGGAGGTATCCATTGCTCAGGTGGAGCTCAATTAGCAGAGCCTCTTGTATGGACTAACCAGATGGCCTCCACAAAATGTAGATCCCAATGTGTGAATGTCCTACCACTTATGGCTTTCAATATGGTTTTTAACAGCCCATTGTACCATTCAATATTCCCAGAGGCTGGTGCATGATGAAGAGTATGATACACCTACTCCATACCATGATCTCTGGCCCAGGTGTCTATGAGGTGATTTTTAAAATTAGTCCTGTTGTCTGACTCATTTCTTTCTGGGGTGTCATGTTGCCACCAAACTTGTTTTTCAAGGCCCAAGATGGCATTACAGGCAGCACCTTGAGGCACAGAGCACATCTCCAGTGGTTGTTTCCACCACTGTAAATACACAGTACTTTCTCAGTGGGTTTGAGAGAGTGCGATGTAGTCAATCTCCTAGGCCTCCCCTTATTTATATTTCAACCACTGTCTCCCATATCACAGAGGCTTTACCCACTTGGCCTGCTTGACTAGAGTGCAAATTTCACAGTTATGGATAAGCTGAGAGATAGGATCTATGGTTAAGTCCACTCTCAATCACAACCCCACCTTCTCCCTATTGTATCTCTTCCTTGATGACCTGAGGCATCATGGCCCTACCAAGTCAGAAGTAATTCACCCTTATTCTGCCAATCCAGATTCACCTGAGACACTTTAATTTTGGTAGCTCAATCCACCTATCCATTGTTGTGTTGCTCTTCAGTAGCCTTATTCTTGGGTACACTTGCATCTACATGACTTAGTTTTACAAGGCAGGCAGCAATGTCTTGCCACATTTCAGACATCTGGATGGGTTTACTCCACACAGGCAACTCGTCTTTTTTCATGGTCTGTGGGCCACCCCCACAGAGCATTTGTTACCATCCACAAGGCAGTATAGAGGTGGAGCACTGGACATTTCTCTCATTCAGAAAAAATCTAAAGCCAGCTGGACATCTTACAGCTCTGCAGCCTAGATCCACCTTGTCTAATTTCTGCAACTCATCACATGGAACTCCGTGCAGCAGCTTTTGATTATCGGTATATTCCTACAATGCAGCAGAACCATCAGTAAAGAGTGCATATCACTTACCATTTTCTGGTAGCTGATAATATATGGTGGAACCTCCTCAGCACATGTCATCTTTTCCCCCTCCAATGATGATGATAGACTAAAACTCTTGCCTTGAAGCCAATTCATGATTTGTGATTTTGCCGTCAGGCCAATATCCCTGGGCAATTAGGGGTTTCTACTAGAGCTTTCTCAGTGATCAGCATAATCCATTTTGCATGCATCTGAAGCATGATGTGTGAAAAAGACTTTCCTTTTAAATATCCAGCCCAGAACAGGCTGTCAGGGTGCCAGGAGTGCCTCAGTGACAATCACTTCTGAAGCAGCTAGAACTCCTTCATAAACTGGCAGTACCTCTTTTTCAGTTGAGGTGTAAGAGGCCTCATATCCTTTGTATTCCAAACTCCAGAATCCCAGGGGTTACCTTCAAGTCTCCCAGGGTACCTTTTGCCAGAGATTCCAGGAAGGACCATGCTCCCTGGCTGCAGTGTACAGCAGATTTTTCACATCTTGTCCTATCCTAACTGGGCCTATCACTCCCAAGGAATCTCCTGTTTAATTTGTTAACAAGCTTGTTGCTGTTCAGGACTCCACTTAAAATGTTTCTTCTTCTGAGTCATTTGATAGAGAGGGTTTACAATCTGACTGTAATCTGGAATATGCATCCTTCAAAAACCCACAGTACTGAGGAAAGCTTGTGTTTCCTTCTTGCTGGCTGGTGCTATTAGCTGCTATTATGTTGACCACTGGAATCTGATGATATCCATCTTACTATTTTACTCCTAAAAACTTAAATTCCTGGGCAGGTCCTTTGCTTTATGGCAAAATCGACCTTCAGGAGGATGTGGATTATCTTCTTTTTTTTCAAAAAACTCTGTCTGTTGTGTTGTGCCACACAATAATGTCATCAACATGTTGCAAGTGTTCTGGAGCCTCACCCTCTTCAAGTTCAGTCTGGATTAGTCCATAGCAAATAGTGGGGCTGTGCTTCCACTCCATCAGTTCCAGGCATATGGGACACTCCTCCAGGTAAAAGCAAACTGTGGCCTGCACTCTCTTGACAAAGAAATGGAGAAAAATGCATTAGCAATTTACTCAGCAGCACCATTTTGCTGCCTTGAACCTTAGATCATCCTCAAGTTCCAACATATGCATCACAGCAGCTCTCAGTGGTGGTGTGACTTTGTTCAGGATACAACAGTCCACTGTCAGTCTCCACTGGACTTACACACTGGCCATATGGGGTTGTTAAAGGGTGAGTGAATCTTGCTGACCACTCCCTGGCTCTCCAGTCCACGAGTCATCTCATGGATGAGGGTCATGGAGTCCTGGTTGGTGTGGATGATATTGTTGATGATGCACTGTTGTGGTAGTGATCGGTACCTGTTGTTCTTCCACCCTCAGCAGTCCCACAGCAGAAGGGTCCTCTGAGAGACCAGGCAAGGTGTTCAGCTGTCTGATTTCCTCTCTCTTGACAGCAGCTATCCCAAAAGCCCAACAATGCCCTCTTGGGCCTTTGAAATACCCTCTGCCGAGGTAACCTATGCCAAGAACACACAGGACCTCTGGGCCAATCAGAATTGGGGTGGGTTTGCCTTTTTGTTCCCAATCAGGCTCACCTCAGGTTTCAGTACTGACAGCTGTCGGGATCCCCCTGTCACCACAGAAATAGAGATAGAGTCTGCCCCTACAGATCTTGATGGCATCAGGGTGCATTGTGTGCCAGTGTCAACTAAAGCCTCACACTCTTGCAAGTCTGATGCACAAAGCCATCAGATCCACATAGCCCAGGAGATCCAGTTGCCCCTCTCCTCCTGCTGGGGGCAGAACCCCTCTAGTTCTAGTCACCGTAGTCATTGTTCATGTCTTGTAAATATGAACTGGATGTCCTTTCAAGAGGATCGGAAGTAACATTCCATTCCATTGTGTCTGACAACTTGCCCACCGGAAACTGGAGCAGCATTTATCCTTGAAGTATTTCCTGTGATGGTTGTCCTTCCTCTCAATTCACATACTTGTGCTGTCAGGGCAGAGGTGGGTTTTCCATCTCACTTCCTCATGCCTTCTCTATGGTCAAGTAAAACTACATGTTATCTCATGGTGTGTGCCCTTTCTCCTGATCCAGTGAGTGCATGCTTCCAATAGCAGGGACTGTGGTCCATACTGGAGGTGCATAGGACATTTCCTCTCTAACATGCTTGAATCTTTCGAGTCTATCCACAGTCAGGAACAAAAAAAATTATTTCATGTTGCCATAGCAGTGTAGTCACCTAAAGCCCTCTTTGTTATCTTTCTTCCATTGACATAGATGCTAATGAGTTGGTGTACAACAATGGTGTGCTGTATACAAACTTCTGCCACACGTATCATGTAAGCTGGACCTGATCTGAGTCTACAAGGCACTGCTTGTTACTTGAATCCTTATAGGTTAACTCCAGCGCAGTTAATTCTCTCAGGTACTGGATACATTTCTGCACAGCTTTCCCCCTGCTTGACCACACTACTAGAACATACTTGTGAGAATTAATACCTTTCTCTCACACTTGATGGGAGTTGCTCCAGAGGCTAAGAGTTTCTGTTCTCTTCCCAATCCCTTTGTCAATGCCCACATCCCGGGACAAGGATCCCAGTTGCATGGCTTCATTACCAGGGCTAGGTACCACAACCTTGTGAACAGAGCAAGCAACACTGTGACCAGTGGCTCCGTACATAGTAAAATGAATACTTAGATCACATTTTTTTCCAACACTCTGTGGCCGCATCTTTTGTTATCTCAACTCTTTGAGTCCCACAGTGGGACTGTTTTGGCTGTTTTGGTTTAGGAATGGTATTCTTCAATTTAGTGCTCCTACCAAAAACCTGCAAACACTGGTTCCACTCACTTACTCCTTTCTTCCCCTTTCCCTCCCTCTCCCCCATGCAGTGGGCTGGAGAGGGCAACTGGAGGCACAAAAGGTAAAGATTAGCAATTGAAATAACAATAATCCACTAGAAACAACAATGAGCTAAGATAGTTCAAGAGAGAGGAAGTGATTCACATGCAAATTCTCACAAACACCACCCCAACCCATAAAACAGCCCTTCCTCCATCCCTGGAAAATAAAGTGAAATGGAATAAAACAATCTCCAGGTCCTAGCCATGCCACCTCCTGGCTACTGCAAAAATTAACCCTGTCCTGGCCAGAATTACGACAGCAATTTGTGAGAAGTGTGTGTGTTTTTCTTCTAATATCAAGTAGGGATGTACTCATTGATCTAGTACTAAAGAACTGCAATGAACACAGATCTATGCTTCGTGGTAAGCTTAATGGTTTTCCTGAAGGGGAAATTAATACTGCATCTGAATTTAGAATTAGAATACAAGTTTTATATATAGCTTCATCTAAAAGTGTTGTTATTCATCTTCCAAAACCAAAGTAGAATTTGTTGGCTAAAATTAAAATACTCTTTTAAATATATAAAATAATAGTTTTATCTTTATTACGTGTGTAAAATAAATCAAAACTTGGAAGTTTTGTGGTCTCACATCTTAATGTGAGGTAATCCTAATTCCCTCACAAGTCTTTGGCAGTCATGTATTTTACAGATCTAGTATAACTTTGAGCTAGAAAAGCATAAATATGTACAGATTTTCCCCTAAAATTCATGTTAAAATCATTCTACTTGCATGAGCCTCCTGTGTGGCAAGACAGAATCAGTTGCAGGTATGAGCAATCTTAAAGAATTGTCATATTTTTCCCTTTTGCATTTAGATTTACTATAGAACATGAAGTAATTGAACTTTGCAGGGAAAATAAGCACTTAAGGGCTAGCACTGCTTAGGTTAGTAATTCATACTGGAGAAAAATATCCTACACACTTCTTAAATTATTTGTTTGCTTTTACTTTTTTTTTAAATTCTTAACATGTTTTTTATTAATCACTTGTGAACTTTGTAACCACCACACAGAGCTCAATGATTTGTCTAGATTTGTGGGTCTGTCAACAGGTGGTCCACTATGAACTACAGTTTTGATCAGTTCACTTGTTTTAAAGTGAGGGCAAAGTAAGCCTTTTACACATCCATCACAACAGTGTAAGTAGAGTTCTATAAAGTACAGCTACACAAACACGGTTTTATGGTTTCAGAGCCAAGTAGAGTGACATATATTCCATCTTTTCCTAATTTGAAAGACATATTAGCTTCCCAAATTAGAATTTCTACTATGTAGGTAATGTTTATATCTATAGGGAATGTATCAGACACTCGCTTCCTAAGGGGCATAACAGCCAGTGCTAGTGGTGCTAGAGGAGAAAGCTTCATATCATTTAGCAGGTGCTTAAGAACATCAGAGAAAAAGCAACATATCTGTGTTAATATTTTCCTATTTCTCTGCCCAATCCTACAAACTCCCTCTCAACTGCAGAAAAGAAAATAACTTCCCTGGCTTTACCTGTCTGAAGAACTCCTCGAGCAGAGACATGGTCCAGCGATGATGGAGATCCCAGGCCTTGGCTGGATGACTGATATCTGCTGTATGTAATAACAGTGATAAGGCTTTCGGCTTGTCAATTCTGAAAACCCAAAGGATCAAAAAAATTAATTGTCTGCTCTTGCAGGGAAGAATGACAAAAGTCTTACCTACAGGAAAATAAGGTAATTAGAATCTTTGATCAGGATATTTGTTAAGTGGTTTCTCCGATCATAAAATCAGACAACTCTGATAGACCATCTTATTTCTCCAAAATACATGATTCCTGTTTTAAAAGAGATACTAAAAATGCAAAAAGAAATATTGTTCAGCCTTGCTCAGCAATTTTCCAGAGTTGCTTGTCCGCACTAGCATTCCTGAAGAGCTGCTCTGTTCCCCATTTCATCAGTGCTCTATGTTATGCAGCTTAGAAGAGAAGATGGTCCCCATCATCCCACTGTAATGAACAGTGGGGATCTCTGGGGCTCTGGCAAGTCTCAATAATAATTTATAAATGTTTCACTGATAGAAAACTAGAGTAGAGAAGGGAATGCTGATTTCACAGAAAAAATGGTGGTGATTTCTTATGACCATAACCTAAGAGGCTAGCCCAAGAACCCAGTAAATAATGCTTTCTTGTTATGGGTGTTCTCATTTTTTAATTCTGTTTTTTGGCTATCCAAAATGGTTGAAAGATTTGTAGCTTCTGAGGGGATCAGGTGGCTAGCCACACCCTGCTCTGATACAGGTGTAATTCTGATACAGATATAATTCTGATACACGTATAATTCTGGGAAGCTCTGGACATAACTGTGTCCAGGGTGAAAAACTGACCACCACTCAGAGCAATATAGAAGGAATTTTTTTGGGAAGAGCTGTGGACAAAATATTAAAGCTCTCAGTGGCATAGTGGGAAGAAGAAAAGGCTTCCTCCATACTGCTCCATCTGTTATTTTCCAGTCCTTCCCTCAGTGGATCTTAAGTTTTCATCTGTTCTCTGGTTATGAAGCAGGCCCCTTCCAGGGGCGACAGCTGATACCATCTGCATAAGGGCAAAGTGCAAGTTATGTTCTGAGTCCTACTCAATTATAGAGGTCACTCTAATGAATCGTGTCCTTGATGTTACCCACAAGGGAAATGCCCAGTGAGGCTGGTCCCAACAATGGTGACATTTGAAAAGCGAAGAGCTTTGGGGCAACAACACAGAATACAGATGTGCATATAGGTATGTGCCCATTCCTTCTTAAGTGCATGAATTCAAAATTCAACAGCAGAAAGGAAATTGCTGTAGATATCAAAGAAAGAAAGGGCCTCTGAAGAGGTGCTTTTGAAGTTAAACACTTTGGCAATGCACCAGCTGAAATGCAGCCCTCTCACCGCGCTATGTTGTGAAGTGACTCACCCTTCTGGTTGCTGCAAAGCATTCTTCATAGCTTTGATTTGCTGGAAGTGACAGGACATATCAGTAGCCAACACCATCTCAATGACTAGAGCTCTAAATTCCCTTTTGGATAGCATCACAATGAGAGCAGCAAGAAAAGAGAAGCACAAAAACCAACATCAGACAAAGCACAAAAACCAACATCAGACACACTCCAGTTTCTTTTGTTACCTGCAAATTATTGACAGCAATGCCTTTGTATGTAACTTTTTATTCCTCTTTCAGGTATGAGGAAGAGGATGAAGGATTTGCTGCGCAAACACAGAAATGGGAGGGATGTAAATGAAGCCAGGTGGCTAATCCTTGGTAAGAGAAATATTAGATGTTTTCTGAAGAGCATATTTTTTAGTTAAGCACAAACTTCTTATACTGTTTTCTTTTCTAGGGCATTCTTAGAAGGAAGGAAAAAGACTGTTTAAAGCCGCAGAATCAGGTAACTTGATTCAACTATACGCATGTTTAAAATTGAGTCATATAGTGGAAAATCACCACATTAAAAAAAATCACCTAGTATGTGTGATGCATACATGAAATAACGTCCTTTGAGAACCTGCACTACTCCCCTGCTATTATTAATTCAAACTATTCCTGTACGAGATTTTGTTAAGCAAACTTTCTGTCCTAATTTTTTTTTTTTTCTGGACTAGAGTTAATTTCCTTCTTAGCTGGTACAGTGCCATGTTTTGGGTTTAATATGAGAATAATGTTGATAACACACTGATGATTTCATTGTTGATAAGTAGCACTTACTCCAGATCATAGGCTTTTGAGTTTCCCATGCTCTGACAGTGAGCAGATGCACAAGAAGCTGGGAGGGAGCATAGCCAGTACAGTTGATCCAAACTGGCCAAAGGCATAGTCTATACCATAGAACATCATGCCTAATATATAAATTGGAGCCAATGATCACTACTTGGTGACAGACTAGACATCAGTCAGCAGGTGGTGAGCAATGGTATTGTTCATCACTTGTTTCTCTCAGATGTTATTTCTCTCTCTCTCTCATATTTGCATTACTCTTATTATAATTAACATCATCCTCATTATTAGTAGCAGTATTACAACACTAGTTTAGACTCCAGTTGAAATTTCTCGGAAGATGATATGGATGTAATGAACAGTTTAAAATACCAGAATGTTCTCATCTAGCACAAAATATAAATTTCTTTTCTCTTTCTCCCAGCTCAGGTCTCTACAGATTAACAGAGGAAGAACAGCTGAAGTTTAGCATACCAGCTCAGGATTTGGAAGATTTAGAAATGGATCGGCATTCATTTAAAGATAAATCACTATTCTCTTTTTAATGAATGTCTCATGAAGTCTATTTTGACGATTCCTCTGTTGCCTATAGTAGCTGTGGTTAAATTCCAGCCCCAGGCCACCACTGTGCACAGACCCAAGACTGCTGTGCTGACCTAGTCCAATGGGTGGCACATAATGGTGCCTAACCACCAGAGTTCTGCAACACTGATGGTATCAGTTGGCCTTGGTCTTCACACCCTATGACCACCTCATCCTCCCAATCCATAATACAATCATACAATCAGTTGCATAGTTAACACCGTTCCAAATAATAATATGATGGATGAAAAGTAAGTAATTTTTTGGGGGTTTTTTTTGCTAGTCCTGGTCAGTTCCCAGCAGCACAAATGTCTCTCAATATAACCAAGAGAGAAGAACCTGAATGCACAGAAATATACTTTTACAAAGATATAATATGATAACGCTGTGGGAAGAACTAAGGCTAGGAAACAGCAGACCTTTCACTACATCCTCTGGACCACAACTGCATTATACTGCTCTGCACGGGCTACTTCGTGTGTAGCTTCTTGCAGTAGGAATACAAAAACAAAGGGCTCCCTTCAAGCAAATGAGTCAGTGATTGCAGTGTAGAATGTACACATGCTTACAGGCACACAGATACTACTTTCCCTTTCATAAATGTAAATCTGGAACATGCACATCCTCTGACCTCTGCACATATTTCAGACCATCATTTTCTCTGAAACAGAGATGAAAAATACTTCAGAGATGGTAAAAAAAATAAGGATTTCACTATTGAAAAGCTCTTATTTGAGACTTCAAACAACAGGCATCACAACAGCATGTGACTGAAAAAGAATAGGTAAAAGCTATAGGTAGTGCACGAAAGATCTCAAAAGATGCAACACTAGAGGATTATAAGTTTGCGCATTTGGTGCTAAGTTGATATAATGCTGAAATTCATTACAGAGAGAATCGAAGATACATATTTATCCATTTCTTGGTTTTGCATCTGAATCAGATTAGAACCTGGGATACACACAGCTGATATTTTTGCTTAGACCATCTTGAGCACTTTGTTTCTGCAATTGTCTTCGAGTCTACACAACACATAATGGTGCTGCACTCTGCACACTGTGTAGCATCTCTACATAGACTCTGGAAATATTTTACAAGATGTGTTTCCACTGAAGTGTCTCTTTACAATTCTAATAATGCACAAAAGCCTGTTAATATTTTACATTACAGACCTTCAGAGTGATCCGTTTTTTGTCTGGACTAACATCTTTCTATTGGAGAAGCACAGTATATAAAAGCAGAGGAGAAGCAACTCAACTGAAACAGTTTCCAATTTTTTTTTAAGAGAATATATTTAACAAACTCAAAGAAGAAATTAGGTAAGAGGTTGCACTACTTCTAAATATCAACACATTGCTACAAAACTATCCAAACCCTAGCACTGAATACTTAGGCTTTATAAATATTATTATTGGCATATGGTGAACAGGCAGGCAAATTCAGCTCTCTCTTCATGTTACCCATGAGACAATAAAGTCAGATATCCCCCAGGTATTTGTGCAACATCTTGTTCTCCTTTATTCTATAGTAGTCAAACACAGTTTTCTATTCAGGAAGAAGTTCATGAAGAATAAATGTTAATTCATTCAAATACTAACTGTTCTGAGTGATTTCTTCTATAACTTGACTTCAGAAATAATGTCCAGGTCTTTAAAATGTAGGTAACGTAAAACTTAAGAAGAAATAGTGCAAGCTGATGAAAAAGGAAAGATTCCCCTATAATCTGCCAGCTATACCAAACTGATAACTTTAGACATGCCCTTAAGTTAATCTCTTTGAGAAAGTCCCAGATGCATCATGTTAAGTGTTCACAAATGTGGTCATATCAGAACATTTTCCAATAAAGATAGCTTGCCCATCAACACAGGCCCAGGAAATGCCCTGGAGACAAGCTTCCATTGGCACTTTAAGAGCTAAATCAATCTCCTGTTTTACTCCTGGTCATGTGGCATCATGGTATCAAGCATAGTAGGAGTATGGAAGAGATGTCCTGAGATCTCCATAATCCACAACGGTTTCCATTAAAGGAAAGTATCAGTGTTCTTCAGTACCTCTTCCCCAAATGTATCCTGTCTCTCTTGCTCTCTCCTAAAAGACAGTGAAAATCTAACTCAAAGAAAAGACAATCCTCTAAAGATGCACAGTGGGCTTGACAAAAAAAACATGAGCCTAAGTGAGAGAGGAAACTAGGAAAGAGCAGAGAGGTGACACCTTCCCCATGTCACCAGTGGACACTTCCAAAGCCTGTATTGCCTTCTGTCTCCTGATATGCCCTGAAAACAAGGGACTGGATTGATACAGGTTAAATAGGGGCACGTTGGGATGCGCTGTCACCATGGCAGCACAGACACAGCACACCATCCCGAGAAACACCTTCATGACCAGCTCCATTTTCCTTCTTTCAACAACAGCAAGATTTCCTTTTGCAGACAGAAACAAAGTTTGTCATTTACTTGCTGTAGAGGAAAGAAAAACATCTCCTTTCCTCCTTCACAGCTCTCAACAACTTTTACACAGCTCAGGTTACATGGGAATCAGCTGACAGGGGAGAAGTACCTACATAACCTTCACTCTAATCACTCTCCTCAAGAGCTTGTAGCCAATATCAAATCAGTCCTGCCTTGACTAGAGTCACAACTGATCTGCAACAATTCCTTGTGCAATGACAGGGCAGCCCTGACTTCATCTTCAACCACCCATTTGGTAGCTGAGGCAAGAACAAGTCAGGGACAGCAATGTTTTCAGACTAAAAGCCTCACCTCAAGGCCCTGAGGATCTCCAATCCAATAGACTCCTCTCATCACCCCTGCACAGAAGCTCAGAGGATGCCAGGCTCTCTCTTTCCCTCTGCCCCTCTTTGCTACTTTTGGGTGTTTTGGCACTGTTATAAACAATTAAAAAACAATAGTAAAAACCCCCCAACAGTTAAAAAAATTCTAGTAAAAAGCTAAGGAGAAAAACATTCTTTAAGAAACAAAAAAACCTGCTTACCTTCCTTATTTGGCACTTTTGAGATTGCATGTGGACTCTTGTGTCTCATTCTGAACTCCCCAGAACAGGAAAGATGCTGCTATACTTGGTGTGGGCCCATTCCAGCACCTTTGAGATGGTGAGTAGCCAGGGCACATGGCACATGAGGGCAGGCAGAGGGACCTGCTGCTGCATTGTGCATTTGGGAGAAGGCTCATGGTTGGGATTCCCTGACCCAATACCACACAGGGAAACCTCATGCTTAGCTCCCACTTCACTATTAATAATTTTTCTATCTAGAAGAGCAAAGGCCTTTAAAAAATAAAAATAAAAATATAACAAACCTAATTTGCCCTGCTTGCATCTGCACTCTTTGTGATAGGACAAAAGATATGGGTACAATCTCTTCTTCCTTCTTCCTGAGTCTTAGTGATCAAAGCGTAGGCATATTAAGATGCAAGTATTCTTTGCCAATGGGCAGAGTAGTGGCACTTCATCTCTAGTTAATGAGATGTGGGATGAAAAATGCTTGGAGCTTCTGGCAGAGGATGCCTGGAGAAACTCGAGGACCTGACCTTTGGGTTCAGGATACAAAGGATATGAAGCCAACTGCACTCCAATGGGAAAAGGGGTCTTAGTAGCTTATGAAGGGGTTTGAGCCACCTTAGAAGTGATTACCACTGAAGCACTGGTCATTCTCACACACTACCAGTGTACATCCAGGGGCTGGATGTTCAAATAGAAAGCGGAAAGTCCATTCCACATATCTTGCACTGATGCTCCATGGAGTAGGTGGATGGCTCTCATCACACAGCAAGCTTGGATAGGAAATCCTAATCACCCTGGGTCCTTGGAAATCATCCTGAACTGGCCTGAAGGTGAGAATTTGGGATGATCATTTAAAGAGGAAGATGAGTAAGTGACATATGCTAAGGAGACCCCACCCTGTAAGCAGCTATCAGAGGGTGAGAGGCGATACGCTCTCTCTGATGGTTCTTGCTGTGTCACAGGGTCTAATAGGGAATGGAAAGCAGCTGTACAGAGCCCTGTACAGTGAGTTGTGGAAGCTACCAATGGCCAAGGTGAATTAAGTCAGCTTGCAGAGCTGAAAGCTGTCTAACTGGCTATGGATATCAGTGAGAGAAGTGGCCAACACTCTACTTCTACACTGACTCATGGATGGTAGCAAATGCTCTATAGGGGTGGCTGGAAAGCTAGATAAAAGCCAATTGGCAGCACAGAAGAAAACCCATCTTGGCTGCTCAAATATGGCAAGACATTGCTGACCACATAGAGAAAATGATCATGAAAGTTTGTCATGTGGATACACATGGGCCTAAGAGTCAAGCTGAGAATCACAGCAATTAACAGATAGATCAGGCTACCAAAACTAAAGTTTCTCAGGCAGGTGTAGACTGACAACACAAGCGTGAGTTATTTCTAGCTTGGTGTGCCCATGATGACTCAAGTCACCGGGAAAGAAGAGTTGTAACACACCAATGGGCTTGTGACCAAGGGGTGGATTTAACTACTGACACTATATCCCACATAAACCATGATTGTGAGACACGGGCTGCAATCAAGCAGGCCAAGCATGTAAAGCCCCTATGGTATGGGAGGCATTGGTCTGAATATAAGGAGGCCTAGCAGATTGATTACATCACACTTCCACTAACCCATCAAGGCAAATGCTACATGCTCACAATGGTCGAAACTACCACTGGATGGCTGGAGATGTACCCCATGCTTCATGTCACTGCCCAGAACACTACGCTGAGCCTTGAAAAACAAGCCTTATGGCACCCCAGAGAGAATTAAGTCAGACAGTGAGACTCATTTCAAAAGAGTCTCATTGGGCTAGAGATCACAGTGTTGAGACCATTGTGTGGGTGTACCATATTCTATCATATACCAGCTGGTGGGAAAGTCAACCAGAGTAATAGACTGTTAAAAACCCCACTGAAGGCAATGGTTGATGGGACCTTGAAGCTGTGGCATCTGCATTTAGCAAGGGCTACCTGGTTAGTTAATACCAGAGGTCTGATTAACTGATCTGGCCCAATCATTACCCCTGTGCACAGCAGGTGGAGAGAAGTCGCCATGATGAACATAAGAGCTATGTTAGGAGAGACAGTTTGGGTTAATCCCGCTTCAAGCAAAGGCAAACCTAGCCATGGGATTGTTTTTGCTTGGGAACACTTGGTGAGTAATGCAGAGGGACAGGGAAACATGTCATGTACCTCCAGGGCATTTGACTTTGGATGAGAACAGTGTGTAATGTTGAATTGCATATGTAACACTTGTTGCTGAATGGCAATGCCACTCTATGTTGAAAATAACAGGGACAATGAGAATGAACTGCTCCCATTATATAAGTCATGGACTAAATGAATTCAATCCACATCTTGGAGGAACAATCAGTGACTACTGAAATAATACCTGTATATGTATTTATATATAGTTGTTTGTATGTGTATATGTATATAGTTAAAAGATATTAATTGGGGCATGATATAGATGATATAGAATAAGGAGTGGATAAAGTCTTGGGTGGCCCAAAGAAAGTGAATTGTATTCCATTATTCCTCTAGGTCAGTCCATGCAGTTTGTGTTACTGTCCCTTTAAGACCCAGGGATCAGAAGTGGAACCAGAGCCAGTGTTTTGGGTCCATGGGGACTGGAGGTGCCAGGATCCCTTTAAGAGTAGGGGAACACTCAGCCAGAGCTCTTTCATTTTTCTCTGTGGACTACCAAGAGAGTTTCCTGGGGCATACTCTCTGGGCCAGGGCAGAGAGAAGCAGAAGCATTCTTTAGTTTCTCTCTGAACTCCGTGGGAAATTGCCTGGTGCAGATCTCTGAGAAACTGCATTTGTCAATCCTAGACTGTTTTGGAGGAAATGTCCTAACACCCTTTTAGGCCACAGTTGCCAGGGGCAATCCCTGTTCCTGGAACTGGAAGAGGACTTTTTTTGGGACCTTTGTTTTTGCTACTGCCACTCAGGACAGTCATGCTGTGAAAATTGCTCCTCCCCTCTTCCTCCATGAGTTACAGCCGCTGCCCCAGATCCAGCTGCCACTGTTGACAGAGCTGCCACCACTAGGACAGACTCTGTCAGGGGGTATGGAGCAAATGCTCAGCAACATTTGACTTGTTTTGAACAGGAATAATTCTCCAAGTTCTCCAGGTTTCCTTTGTTTTATCCTTGTTGCCCCTTGGTAGTGGTTTGGGGGAAGAGGGAGTTTTGTAATCACAGAAGATCAGTTGTTGTGTTGGCTTTTTTTTCCTTTGTTCTCTCTCTATCACACGGGTGGGAGAACAGATCTTCTCCACCATCTTGTCTTTGTCCTCTGGCTGATGTGGTCTTCTACAAAAGTCTCCATATTTGGGGAGGGGCTTCTCTGCCATCTTGTTTTCTTTGTTCTTGGGGCATCCATGGGATTCAGGACCTTTGTATCTAGTGGTTATTATTTTTATCTTGGTTGTGGCTGTTTTTTTGGGGTTTTTTTAGCAAACTTATTTTTTCACTTCTATCTTCTTGCATTTGTCTCTCTTTGTTGGTGACAGGTGAGTGGTTAAACTGAAAAAGAAGGTAGCTTGTTTCCCAAGCTCCACCCCATAAATTGTCTCTAACCAAGACACTTCTCAGGGAAAAGCCTCCAGTTTGGGCTTCAGAGTTGAAAGCAACACCTTTGTGGCAATCAAGGAACCGCAGAAATGCAGATCATAGCCACAAAATGTTGTTCCCAACCATGAGCAACTTAACAGTTGTTGAAACTGGCCTAAAAAACATAGCAAGAGCTGCACTACATCTTGTTAGCTTGCACTTCTCTCTTCTATGCTCCATCACACAGTACACACTGGTGGCATCATTTTTTTCAGGTTTCTCACCGAGCTGAGATAATTCAAAAGATAATTCTCCTTCTCGAAGAAAACAAAAGCCACAATCTAAATATGCTGATCTCCATCAATCTTTACAGCAAACCCGCTAAGCTGGCTTACGTAGAAACCCACAGACAATCAAGTCTGCCAACAATGACAAGAATTTATAGAAGACTTAAACAGGAAAACTTACTGCACAGTTACGATAGTTACATCTTCTGAACTGATCTGTGTGATTTTGTTCAGTAAAAGTGTCAGCACCTAATTATTACAGAAATTAATAAGAAAATACTACATTAAAAGAAATATCATCATTGGCTGATTCTCTCTAAAGGTATAAAACTCAGAATATGCATGTGCCCATCTTGACTGCATGGGAACAAAATTTTACAAGAAAATTTTACATGATCCTGCAACCACACACACACTATTACTTATGAAAAAAAAGCATATGACCAAAGTCAGTAAAAAAAAAATCATGGTTTCTCACCACAATCTTGAAACAAATAACAGTGATTGACAAGGAGGGTTCAGAATTATTTGAGGGACAAAACACCAAGCAGCTTTACTGAGAAAGTCAGTATTGAATTCAAAGTTACTTCCCAAAGCTGTACTCCTATACAAGACTAAACAACTAAACATTTTCCAGGTATCTTTTTTATTCAGCCTTTATTTGACCTCTTTATTTTATTTATTATTTATATTTTATACTTGGCAGTAAAGGCTTCAATAAACTGCATGGAACTTACTAACAATTAAATATATAGTGTCAAAAAAGACATCTATAACATTATATTGGAAAACATATGTTCAATTTGCAGTTTATTTTCTTAGTTCATTGTGATCTGGTTTTGTTACAGTTTTTTTTGCTTGATATCTTGCACAAATGGGCTTCACAAAATGCAGCAACTCAATTAATTTTCAAATATTTAATAAGCACCAGAGAAATATACATACTTCTCTGTGGAGGTAAAAAAAGTTGCTTAAGCACTGGTAAGCATTCAACTCTTTTCTTCTTGACTGTAACCCAAAAGTTCTCTTCCATTCTATTCTGCTTTCCTTACAAAACATGTGGCCATTTATTTTCAGCTATGAAATGTGTCTCCAATTTTCTATGTATCTTTCCTGAAAATACATTCCCTAATTTGATGACAGAACACCAAAAAATTATAAAATCCACATAAATATTTAGGATTGCAGATCATCAGACCTTCTTTTCCTAGCAATGTGAAAAAAGGAGTCAGAGCTCAGCTCAGAAAGGTACTCAAGAATTTATATTCCAAAAAACATCACTGAGGCCTTTTGCAGAGGGAGATTTATCAGTCTACAAAAGTGAAGTTTAATTTGGGCACATTTTATTAGTTGCCCAAAGCATTCTTCCATACTGAGGCTCCTATTTTTGAGTCCTAGAATGGGGAAACTGGGCTTCCTGGGTTTTATTTTTCAACACCTCAGATTTTGCTGAAGTCAGTTGATGTTTACAATGCTTCCCAAATGTTTGCCTATGGGATTTTATAGTGGCAGTCAAAAGCAAAAGCACATAGAATATATTTTATATATTAGCAGATAGAATTATCAGGATACTCCTTCACAACACTCCTATTGACTGAAATCAGCACTGTATATTCCTGGTGTTTGGCTATAGGATCACATCACTATCAACAAGTTGAAATAAATAGGAAACTCAGGCTAAACAGATTAGCAAGCAGAGCCTTCACTAACCATCCTGGTAGAAGTCAGCCCCAGAGACAGGCTTATTTCCCCACATTTCTATTAAAATTAGACTAAACAACTCCTCAGCACTATGTTACATTTAAGAATATGTAGAAGGCACTGTGTGTCACATAGGATTTCACAAGTTGCTTCCTCTCCCATGCAAAAGACCATAGGGCTCAATCCTTCCTGTGTAGCACACTAGGTTATTTTTAAGTTATCACCCCCTGAAATTCACAAAACCCTGTAAAACAGAAAACTGTCTTCACTTTGAACTGTCTGCTATTAGAAAGTTAATCACTGGCTCATTTTGGCACATAAACCATATATTTCATGAGGCTTATTTAAAATTCCAGCTTCTTAAATCTCCTAAGCATATGTAGTAGATCTGTGCCCCCTGGACTGGATTGTGTTTTGCATTAAGTCCCATTTATAATTTCCAAACAAGAAGTGTTAAAGTAGATAAAGGTTATATTTATACTTTAGGACCAAGAAACAGCAGGCTAGCTCTACACTCAATTACATGTATACAAAGAGCGTCTCTGTGATACTTAATAATTATATGGGAGTCAATTTGTATACTATAACCCATTGTCACAAAGTCTAATCTCACTATCAGAAGTGAAAATTAAAAGCAGGAATAAACAAGACAAACACCTTTTAAAGTTCTTTATCTTGTAGCATAGAAAGACTAATACGTAATATATAATAATGCATATTGCTATTAAAACAAGTTAATGCCAGTCTATGATGATGCTGCAATATTCCTAGGCAGCCACTATGCTCATTTTTACCTCCAATCATCCTTTGAGAGATTAGATAAAATATTCATCTCTTCATCATCTTGCAAAAGACGATACGCCGCACTAACGTGGTGATTTTCAAGCACAGACCGGTCATTATATAGAATGGCTGAGTCTGACCTAGCATTTAAAAGAAAACATAGGAGAGGTTGTTTCTTCCCTGTCTAAAGAGACTCAGAAGTTTTCTTTTGATCAGCTACAGCGATTAATTCTATAGAACAGATATGAGCATTTTAAGAGTTCTCGTAATACTTTGTTAATTGCTGTTACTCAGTAAAAAATCTAAAAACACTGCAAAATCTCTTTCACCAGATGAGACTCACCTAACTGCCTTGTTACATACTTGAAAACAAGTGCTGAAAGCTGTGAGAGATATGTAAACTTGGAATGGAACCATGAGGCTTTTTCTTAGTTCTTATGTATGCCTCTCTGATATTAAAATCTGACTGTACCCAAGTAAGCAATTGCAAGATGTGACCCAATACTGTTTCCATAACATCAAACTGGCTGTTAGCAAGATACAACTCAACTAATTTCTGACATCTGTGTGCTGCCTGGAAAAGCAATTGCCAGTGGGACAGAGTAAGATGAAAGGTACTTCATGCCTGATTTTAAGCCCCATGGCAGAGATCTGTGATTGATGAGTGGGTAAAATGGTCTGAAGATAAAGAAGTTAATAGCAACAGAGGGTGAATATGTTTTGTTACAGTCCTCACTCAGATCTGCTTCACAGAGAGCAGTGTATATTTTTATCCTCTGACACTTCAAAGCATCTGATGTTCAATGTTAGAAAAATTGAATTTCAACTGTCCTTCCTTGAATATTTTTATAAGTATTTGGAAAGTACAGGAGATCTCTAATTCCTGTATGCATGAAGTTGTAAGAAGAGTAGTGTGGCTTCAGTCAGAACAGAGATAAGAGACTTCTTTCTACATTCCCAGTCTTTACTGTGCATATGTGTGCTTTATCATGGAAACCATTATTGATGCACAGCATGATTCAGCTAACACACTACAGACAGCTATTTTAATCACAGACATGTAGTCTAATTTAATTACAATGCATCTTAGATGTGCCCAAGTGTGCAGTGTCAGCTGAGGACATTTAGTTATTTCGGCATTTCTACCAGTACACTCCTATTGTCAAAATAATACACAGACACTAGATGCCCAATTATCACTGAAACCTGAGACTTCATACTCTTTGCACACTTCTGAATTTTGCTGCCATCTTCATATTATTTTCCTCTCTTCCACCAACCCAAAACCTTTATAAAATACACTGGTCCAGTCTAGTTTGTGGTCAGTTAATTACACTCTAACAATTTAGGATGCTTTGAAAAATTATTTCCCTGATTAGGTAGTGGTAAGCATATCCCTTTGCTGCAGGAGTGGTTTTCCACTCTAGTAAAAACAGTATGTGTAGTGTTCATATTCACTGATGAATGCAACAAACACAGCTGAATGCCTGATTTATGCCAATAATGTTTGATTCTTCAAATTCAACAAGGAGAAAAAATAGTAAAATTACAGTATCTCCTCCAAAATTTTATCTTCATCAAAATACATCACTCTATACAGCCATTTGTCTTTGAAAGCTTTATATGGAAATATTTTTGGAACTTCCTTTCTCCTGGTTATTAATATGAAACAGTGCTCAGGAATTTAGAATACATGCATTCTATTGTGAATGTTTGAACAAGAGAAAATTATATGTAACTTGAGAAAGTGAACTTTCCTCCTGTAACACTTGAAAGAAGTTCCTGCACTTTTCTAAGGTGGCTGTGCTGTTATTCTCCAAAGGTTTCTCCCTCTATTTCCCAACCCTTCATCATGATTTACAGTGGCCTCACCGTGTCTGGATGTGAAAATTGTTGGTGGTTCCAGTGTGTTCATAGTCATGTATGGCAGCTGCAAAAATCATAGCGAAGATCTCCAGCTCTGTCAGCCAGTGCTGAAAAGAGATCACAGTACAATCAGGTAAGTTGTCATTTTCTCAGGCTTTTGTCTTCTAAGGTAAGTTATTTATCCTCTATTGACAGTCAGTGTTGTATGTCATTACCTTTCCCCTGCAGTCTGCCAGCTGTTTTAAAGTAAACTTCTCTGGCTGATACATAAAATCCAAAGCAGTGTTCATCCTGGACCTTCATCTAAATAAATCAAACTTCAGCAAAATTGTTTCAGGAGCTAATGAGGTTTAAGGCAGAGCAAGGGGAAACATGAGCCCTTCTGAAAGAGTAATGTTTGAAAAAGAGAAACAAGGAACACTCAAGAAAATCAAGGTTCATCAAGGGGAACTTGATGATATTTTTGCAGGTAAACACATACCACCAGAAGTATGTATTTTCAGTTCAGTTTACCTGAGTAGCAGAGACTCAGATACAGAAAAATGTCACTATTTTCCAGGAAACTAAAAGTCTTTGTCAACCACTGAATCATGAGGAAAACAAGGAAGATGACCTCAAAAGATGTACATCTTTTTACTTATTTATCATTTTTAAAAACACTTGAGAAAGCCCTGAGGTTTGTGGGATTTTTCCTAAATCCCTAATATTTTACAATGCTTAAGTCGCTTTTGCCTTAGATTTATAAATTATTCAGATAGTTTTAATAATTTTTATCTGAGTCAATAAATCATCTTATTATCTGGTTTTCCACTGGTAGCCCACAAGGAGTGTCATTAACATCAAGCACTTTGTAGTCAGAGGTTTTAGATACTGTAGATGTAGTAAATATTTGTATGAAATGCTTGAATGTATTGCATTTAGAAAAAGCCTTTATCACAGTGATTGCCAAATACTTCTCTAACACCTCACTGTCAACCCTCTAATGTTTTGACAGGTATTCGTATGCAAACTGCCTTTTAATTCAAAGCCCAGCAAAGGCACTAAGGCTTCCAAAATCTGTTCTCGACATCTACTATAGCTCAGAGTGCCACCACTAGTGTGTTAAGCATGTGCAGGGAAGCACAGGTAACAGTGGGACACTGCCCACAGCAACCTGTCTGGCTCTTTATCTGTGTTTCACAGTCATCTCTGTGTAGTGAAGAATGGAGCAAGTCTCAGTATTAAAGATCACCTTACATTAAAGATGTAGCTTGAAAATATAGCCCAGAGATATTTTCCACAATGCTACTGACCATAATCAAGATAGTTCTTGGGTTTGGGTTGTTTCTTTTTGTTTGGTTTGGGTTTTTTTTAGTTTAGTTTTGGTTTTGTTTGGTTTGGTTTTGTTTGGTTGGTTTTTTCCTTTTTTTTATTTATTTTTTTTTAATAGCAAGAGAGAAAGGATGGTGAGAAGTGTAAGAAACTATCCGAAACAGAAACTTCACTGTTTTCTCATATCTACATGATTGATCCAGGACATGACTGGAGAGAGCTGATGGTGGAGAATTCTGTTCAATTTTGTTTCCAGGTGTGACTTGTGAAGAAGAAATGATTTCCAAATGATTAAGAACATTAATTCAACTTTCAAGCAACAACTTCTGGCAACTGCAATGGAGGAAAAAATGGAACTAGGGTTTCCAGGCTACATGTCTAGATCTGGATGGACGTCCATTGCTAACAGGGGTCAGCCATTTCCCAAAAGGAGAGACTGCAAATGATAGAGAAAAATTAGGGCACAAGTGCTCATAAACAGCCAGAACAAGCCTGTATTAAGCATGCAGGACACATTCAGGACACATTCAGCTAGTCCAATGCATCCACTTCAGACCATCTGGACAGTATCTGACAATTCCCACACTAACAAGATCTCATGACCTTAAAGTTTCACTAAGGCAATGAGCCTTAGTGTTTGAGGTTTCCTCCCTTGTCTCTTAAGGCACATACAGGAAAAGTGCTGACTTGCATACCTTACCAAAGCATGACTTTTTGAACAATTTTGGGTAAGGTAGGTTTTCAGATAGGGTGTCTTAGATATTATTATTAGCAGTATCTTGTATTACCAGTATTAAGTATCATAACAGTATTCCAGGAAGATCACTCAGAAAAAAACTAGAATTACAGCTGTTAATTGTTGGTAATAAATAAAGCAATGTAAGTAGAACAAAATCAAAGTAGGCTTGTGAGTAACACAAGGGAAGTAACTGGAAACTCTTAGTCCCTTTTTTCCTGCCACAACCTTGCAAGAGAAAGCAAACAAGATGACAAAGAGCCTGAAGAGAATGGATGCAATCTCCATCAAAGTGCTGACTTTACATTTCACTGCTTTATGGTGAATTTCATCTTGGAAACAGAGCTAATTTTTAAAGAACAAAGCCATCAAGAACAGCAGGACAGTGTCACCAAAGATGAAAAGAGCAAGGAAATGTGAATGGTTTTGATTTCTAAAGGGCTGACAAAACGGATCCAGAATAAAACTGTATCAAACTTTCTGTGATGGTAGGAGGTCAGAAATGGCAGAGGGCAAAAGGCATGAAATACCAAGTATTGGCGTCCAGAATGAAAAAAAAGGGCAAGGAAGCATGATTGCCTTTCAAAAATATACAATAAATGTGAAGCATTAGCTACTAGGGTGGCTTATTTGCATGTAAACAAAAGGTTTGATGAATATAGAAAGAAGGAACAGGAAAGAGTAGTGTTTCCAAATCTAACAAAAAAAAAAAAAAGAGCATTTCCAAGAAATTGCTACAATGTAAGTAATTAACTAGTTTCCTTCCCAAGAGTTTATTAATTTTTATTCCAAAGTAGCTATTCTTTTCAAAATTTATGATGATCTGCTTATTAATCACAATAGGCTAGTGGAGAACATGATCTCACTTTCCTTTAGTACTAAAAGGTGTGACAGTAGTCCTGCACTTTGACAGTTTTTCAGGTCTGCTGCAGGAAATAGTCTCCTGTAGTTCTTGTCAGTATCAGAGAAAGAAGTCTTTAGCTTTACAATTTTCCCATCATTGTCTAGGTTAAAAAAGAAATTGTGGTATTTCCAAACAGTTATAAAGATTAATCAGAAAACAATATCAAAGAAAGTAATAATCAGAGCTGAACAACAGAATTTAATACAGGAAGGAATTAAATGAGCAAAAAAATGAGCAGTTCTTGGAAGCTGTTCCTGCATATCATGCTTGCATGCCAATTCTCTATGAGATAAACATCAGATTAATTCCAAATTCTCTTTCAATGAGAGAGCCAAAAACTTTATAGTTCATACAGTAAAGTATAACAAACTAACTCCAAAGCATCATCCTGAGGGAAAAAAATAACAAGAAAGATGAGAAAATTTTACAAAAGGAGAGGGAAAGAAGATTTAATTGAAAATAAAATTAAAAAAAAAAATGAGGGATGAAACAAAACTCTTCAGAGAGTTCATAAATAACAGGGAGCATGACAAAGGCAAATGAATCATATGAAGACAAACCAGAAACATGTTTCTTACCTTTAAGACTAGAACAAATTTTAACTATATAGACTATTTAAATGTGAAAAAATGCAATTTTTTCCACATAACAAATAACTGGTTAGCAAGAAAAATGAGGGAATTTTTTCTTATTTTTGTATATAATTTTTTTACAAGTGGTCTTCATCCCATTGGTGAAGAATTAAACCAGTGGCCCTAACACACTTCTCAAACCAAAATCTTGTGGTCAAGCATGTCCAAGTTGGTTACATAAATATTGTAGAAGTGATGAACTAAGGACCTATACATACTAAAGTAATGATAAGATACTGATGTGAGCAAATCCTGGAAAGAGGAAAATGCCCCCTATGTTTCTTTACTGTGTGTGAACACACTATGCATGTAAGAAGCTAGCCCTGCTGTGAGCAGGACATTAGGACTGATGACTTCTCATTTTCAAGCTACATTATTCTATGCACTTTGAGATTTCAGGGAAGGTGAGGTGAAAACAAAGAAGAAAGAAAAAAAAATAAAACCTAAGTACAGCTGAAATGTCACAGTGCTGCGAGTTTGTGGTTTCCTATTGTGCTATATTAGATCCTGAACCAAATTACAGATATGATTTGAGTGTGGAAATGATTAGGGGAATATTCCCGGGAAGCAGAAGACGCTCCTCTGTACTACAACTCCATCATACTGTCTGCATGGGTTACTCTGTGTATAGCTAACTGCAGTAAGAATACATGGGCCATGGGCTCAGTTCAGGCACTGACTGCAGTGCAAGTATGTACATATGCTTACAAGCACACATTCTAGTTCCTCTTTTCTAGCTGGAAGTCTGGTATGTGTACATTCTCTGACCTCTGCACATATTCACACATATTACACATAGTCACTTCTGTAAAGGATAATAAAAATGTTTTTATAAATACATTAATGGCAAAAGGAGAGGGGCAAGGAAAACCTCTGTTCTTTAGTGGACATGGTGAGGAATATAGTCACCAAAGGTGAGCAAAGCAGAGGTATATTTTGCATTAGTCTTCACCAATAAGACAGGTCATCCTCAGGACAACTGGCCTCCTGAGCTAGTAGACAGGGATATAGAGCAGAATAACCCACTGTAATCCAGAAGGAAGCAGTTAGTGACCTGATGAGCCACCTGCATGCTCACAAGTCCGTGGGACCAGGTAGGATCCATCCTAGAGAGATGAAGGAGCTGGCACAAGAGCTCACCAAGCTGCTCATCATTTATCATCATTTATCATCAGTCTCAGCTAACCAGGGATGTCCCAGATGACTGGAAGCTGGCCAGTGTGATGCCCATCCATAAGAAGGGCCAAAAGGAGGATCCAGGGCCTATCAGCCTGACCTGGTTATGGAATTGATCATTTTGAGGGTGACCACGTGGCACATACAAGACAGCCTAGGGATCAGACTCAGCCAACATGAATTTAGATGGGGAGGGTGCTACCTAACCAACCAGATCTCCTTTTATGACTGGGTGACCTGCCTGGTGGATGAGGAGAAAACGTGGATGTTGCCTACCTGGACTTCAGGGAAGTCTGTGACACCATCTCCCATAGAATAGTCCTGGAAAAGCTGTCAGCCCATG
>VXBQ01012684.1:0-96357 GCA_013400175.1 Phainopepla nitens
CAGTGGCCGTAGTGGCGATTACCGGCACGGACGCGCGGCGGGGAGCCTCTCGGACACCCCCGGACACCCCCGATGTCTGACACAGAGACCCCCTCCCCTCCTGCCTGCCCGCACCCGAGGGATTCCCTGCGCCCGCCTCTCTCGTGATGACAGAGTCATGGAATGGTTTGGCTTCAAAGGGGCCCCAAAGCCCGTCCAGTTTCACCCCTGCCGTGGGCAGGGACACCTTCCACTACCCCAGGTTGCTCCAAGCCCCGACCAACCTGGCCTTGAACACTCCAGGAATGCAACAGCTATCTGGGCAGTTTCTCTGGACAACCTGTGCCAGGGCCTCGCTACCCTCACAGGGAAGCATTTCTTCCTAATATTTAATCTAAACCTACTGTCCATCAGTTTGAAGCCATTTCCCTTTATCCTGTCACTCCAGGCCCTTGTAAATAGTCTCTCTTCAGATTTCTTGCAGCCTCCCTTCAGGGACTGGAAGGCCACAATTAGGTCACCCCAGAGCCTCGTCTTCTACAGCTGAACCATCCCAGTTCTCTCAGCCTTTCCTCCTAGCAGAGCTGCTCCATCCCTTGAATCATCCTGGTGGCCTCCTCCGGACTCAGAACTTCCTGGGAGCCACGGAGGGCATCCTCTGGGACAAAGTGCATGGAGATCATGGTGCCTTAAAGCCTTCAGGAAGGCTGGAACCCCAGCGTGATCAGGCTGGGGCTGGTCACTGCCTGCCACCATGGCTTTTGTCTTATCAGGGGCAGGGCCTGGGCAGGACCACACATAAACGAGGAGGAGTGCAGGCCAGGAAGCAAATGAGCTGGACTAACTTGGGCTGCGCTCAAGTCTTGGGCTCCCAAACTGTAGGGATGTAAATCCTCTGCGGATGGAGCTCTGAGAAGGAAGGGCTAGCCTGCTTACATTTTGAGAAGGATTTTGGTGCTTGGCATGGTAGCACAGCAAACCCGGGGTGCTGAGCGATGCGCAGACAACCCATGCTGGAGCCACGGTGGCTGAAGTGTGAAGGCTTGAAAACACAAGTGTTCCAGCATTGACTGGTGTGGTCGAACCATGCAGCTGCTGGCACCAACCTTTCCTCCAAAGGCACGGTCACCCTGTTGCCAATTTTAGGAGCTCTCTAAACACAGTCTGGTTTAGAAAGGAGACATTTTTTTAATCTGCGCAGGCGGAAGTTTCCACAAATCAAGCACCCCAAGGGGTAAAAAGTTCCATCTACTATATAGTAAAATTTACATGAACCCGCCTATATAACTACATATTCCCCGCCCTCCTAATGCATATTTATTCAGGTGACGTAATCTTACGCAATGTCTAAACCCCAAAGTTCTTTCTTTCATTCGGCAAATTCTATTGTAGAAATTATCAGACGACATCAGTTACTTTGCAAAAGGTGAGAAAATTCAGCCTGAAGACAGAAAATTCAGCTTGAAGACATCAAGCCCACTAGCGGAGACCCCTGCCAGGGGTTCCTCCTTGGCTGGGGCTGACACTTCTCGTGGTGCCCTCCCCACTCATCCCTGGCTTCACAGATGATGCCAAGTGGCTTCGCCACGTGAATGCTCAGCGTGCATCAGCCCTTGCTGAAGGAACAATGAATTTGCAGCGATTATTGACAGCAGCCCCTGTCAGCTGCCAGCCCTGGGCGGTGACACACGCCTGTGGCTTGTGCTGCTGCTGCTCGTTCGCTCGCGGGTTCAGCAGCGCGGAGCGGCGGGGCCGGGCCGGAGCGGGGCCGGTGTCGGTGNGTGCCCGGCGCTCCCGAGCCTGCGCGGCGGCGGCGGCGGCCATGGAGGTGCAGGTGGCCCCGCTGCGGGCCTGGGACGATTTCTTCCCCGGCTCGGACCGCTTCGCCCTGCCCGACCTCAAGGACATCTCGAAATGGAACAACCGCGTGGTCAGCAACCTGCTCTACTACCAGACCAACTACCTGATGGTGGCCGCCGCGCTCGTCTCCATCGTGGGGTCAGTGCGCGGCCTCGCGGTGCGGCCGGGGCCGGGGCCGCCGGGCTGGGCTGGCTTCGGTCCCGGGCGGGGGCTCTGCGACCCGGCCCGGCGCCACGGGAAGGGACCCGGCCGGCCCCGGGCGGGCTGTGAGAGCACAGGGGCGGGGGAGCTGCCTTGACCCTTCCTCCTTTTCTCTTCCTCCTTTCTCCCTTTCCCCTCTTTTCCCCTTGCCCTCTCCCACTCCCCTTTCCCCTTCCCGCTCCTCTTAAACCTCTGCTGTCGTTTAAAAATAATGCAGAGGCCTGGTTTACGTTCTCCCTTGGCGGGGAGGCTCGGTAGCAGTGGGGTTTGTGATGTATTGGTGGGGTGTGACCGGTCTGAGGAGTCGCTGTTTGTTATCTCCCTTTCCCACGGCTGCTCCTGCAGCCCTGTGCCCGAGCCGGGGGCTGCGGACCGCGGTGTTGGGAGTGCGGGATGTCCAAAACGGAGCCGCATCCTGCGCAGCGATCTCTGCTTCCTCCTCAGCCTGCCCAGGCTGAGACACGCACTGCTTTGAATTGACAAAAATGCACAGATAAACTCTGCTCTCCGTTACTGTTCTAAAGTAATGCACAGGGCAAGCCGTTCTTATTTCTGAACTAGCTAATACCTAAGAACTTCACTATAAAATAAATAAGATACTCCTTCATTTTTTTTTTCGTGGGCAGGATTCAGACCTTCGAGGTAGGACCATCTGCTGGTACAATGTTGTCACACCCAGTGTTCCTGAAGGGAATAAGGAAATAACCTTATAATTACCTTCTGAATCAAAGGCTATGTGACTCTATTTCAGGTACTGCTCTAGGATCTTTGGTCAGAAAGCTCTTAAGCAAGACCTGCAGCAGAAATGATGCTTAAGCTTTTAATATGGAAACTGAAATAGTCCGCTCTTCTCAACAAGCACAAATGCTTAAATTGGAGAACTGCCCAGCCACCAGGCCAGAAGTACATCTTATCTCTTATGTTGCAGAGGCTTAAATTGATTCCCCTAAATCAATTTTTTTTTGGGGGGGATAAGCATTCTGCATCCTGTTAGGGCTTCTGAAGCTGTTGACCCAGCATCTAACTTTATAAAGATTCTCTGGCTCACAGGGAACTTTAACCTGTGCTCCATAGAAGGATAGGCTCAGAATCCATCAGCAATTTTTTCTTGATGCATATGGTGGTTTCAGGTTCAGTATAGTGGCATAGGCCTTGTTCTTGTGTATTTGGTGGGGATATGTTGCAGTGATCTTTACCAGGCTGGCAAAATGAGACTTCATGGTCTCGCTGTTCTTCTGCCACTTTGTTCTAGACGTGTGTGTTCATCACCCTTGTTCAGCAGCACGATGCTGTAGCCAGCTCTCGATGAACAGGTAAATCACAGTGTCCCTGGAGAGCAGGGGTACAGCTCTTCTGCCCAAGATGGGAAAAGAATGTAAATAATTTTGGTATCTCCAGTCGTAAAGCAGGGATGGCAGCAGCTTTTACTTACCCTCCTGAATTCCTCCTTTTGAACTCTGATTGCTTTTCTTCATATCAAGGGAGATTTGTCTCCCACTTATTTCCTGCTAATGTGCTGAAGTGGGAGGTGGAGGAGGAAGAGAGCCACAGAAGATGGAAACTAATATCAGAACTGCAATTATAATATCTTAATATTGAGTGATAACCCTCTGTGTTGAAAACTTATGGATGAACAAGACCTGAAGTGGGATCTTTATCTCAGATTTTTTTTTCATAGCATGTCTTAGAGTCTGATATTTGATGAACCTGATTCTTCTAACTCAGAAGTAAAATCAGATGGGAGAAGAATTCTAAAGGAAATGGGATAATACCTCAGTAGAGAAAAAGTATCCATTTCTTTTAATAAAAATATTTTTCATTTGGCCAGACAGTGACTTTGGAAGAAAGGTAAAGAAAGTTCTCCTGGTAAATTTAAATTGATGAGTAAGTTGTCTTTCACTTCATTCTGTAATGGGCAGGAACCCCTGATAAATGATGAATCATGGCTTTTTAGGAACTCCAGGGCTGTGTCCAGGCCTAAGGGCAGGATTATTGGAACCACTAATGGAGTGGTCTTCCTGTGATCAAAACTAAACTTAGCCTATGACCAACTCTACCTGCTCATAAACCATCTAATTATATAGACAGACTTGAAATGCCAAGATAATATTTTCAGCTATTGCAGTACTGTGGTTGTGCTAGGCTGACACAGAAATTGTAGCCCAGAGCTTTCTTGATACTAGAAATACAGTGTATTGTGCCACAGGTTTAGTTTACTGCTCCTCCTACAACGAAGCTGACCTCTCCAGCCTTTTACCTTCTCTCCACAAGGTGTGGAATAACCTTAAGCATAATAGAATTGTAATGATCTTTGCTGCATCGTGTCCCTGCCTTTCTCCCTCCATTTGCCTTCTCCCATAGCTACTGCTACCTGTACATGAAGTTCTGTGCTTTGCAGTAATTTTGCAGTAATGCAGATTTTACTTTCAGTCTGCAAGACTGGGTAGAAAATAATAAATCAGTGAACAAGAAACTAAAACTCGTGAATTAGTGCCACTCCACAAATACAGGCTGGTGGTAGCAGCCACACTCCTTCCCTGCCAATTCCTTTAAGAAGGACTCTGGACTTGTCTGCTTTTTCTGGTTTTTTCCCCCCTTACAACACTGCTGCAGTAGATTGCTGATAAAAACCAAGAGCTTGACAAAATTCTGCCCTTTCTCCTAGTTATAGAGGAACTGGACTCCCTGTTCTTACCCTGAGCCAGGGCCCTGTCATTGTGAGTCCTGTATGAATTTTTATTAAAATCGGGGCCTTCAGTGCCTCCCACATCTTGCAACTTCCCTCAAACAGTCAATTTGGTTAATATGTGGAATTTATCTGTTATTCCACCTACTCCAGCAAGGCCTCTCTATCATGTAGTTCAAACTTAACTACTTTAAATTAATATAATTTCATCTAGGCTTTTGTTGCCACGTACTTGCTAAAAATTAGCTTCTGAATCTGACAGTTTTATAAAAGCGTGCTGAATTTTGGAATGCTGCATCAGAGGGCTCATTCTGTCTTGGAATAATGTTCTCCTTGCAGCTTGAGGTTTGATGTCTCTTTCTTTTGCCACTTCTTCAAAGCATCTACTGTCCATCTGTACAACCCCAGCAGTCAACAACTGTGACGTATTTTTGTTCCTTGTTTCTTCCCCAGACCACAACCTTATCTGATGTACTCCTAGTGATTCCCTTTGCTGAAACAAAGGCTCCAGGGCAGCAAAATGTTTAGTTTCTCTCATGCTTGATGAAAGATTAAGAATGAGGAAGCAAAACACATAATTTTAAAACATGTTGCATAATAATATTGGTGCATAACTTCATAAAGGTCAGGCAGTTCTGCAGGCAGGAGTCTGTCTCTTGTTCTCAAAGCCATGCAAGTGGGGAACAGTAGGTACAGAAGCATTGCTAAATCCATGGATGATGAGGACTATCCCTTGAGACAATTTGTGCTATTTATAGTTGTATGTGCTACCTGTAGTTACAGCTGTAATAACCTCAGTGAAGCTCAGAGTATAGGGAGAGAGGAGGCAGAACTTCA
Source organism: Phainopepla nitens (assembly GCA_013400175.1). NCBI lineage: Eukaryota > Metazoa > Chordata > Aves > Passeriformes > Bombycillidae > Phainopepla > Phainopepla nitens. Next base: position 5,564 of record VXBQ01012684.1, read on the forward strand.
TCTTTCAAGTTTTTTTGATTGATAGAAATGAGCACATTTTAGTGCTCGGGCCATGGTGGAGCACAAGGCCTCCTAAGAAGGAATTTTCATGCTTATTTCAGCCTAACTGAGCTGCTCTAAATAAAAAAAATGTTCTCAATGACTGCCAGTCTCCTACTCAGCACCTTTGTTCAGACTTGCCTGGTCACATGCGAAAGAAACAGATGTAACAGCAGCTGCTGAATAATCACCCCGAGACAGTCATCTAAAATGGAGATGATAGGAGGATGGAGCTATGTGGCTCTTGCTTTTCATGTGGCCTATCCTATTTCTGGGCTTGTGCTGCCGGAGGCTACTTGCCTTACACAAAGCATGTGCCTTGCCAAGCTCTTTTTTCCCTCTGCTACAGCTGTATGTCCTCCCCCTCTCCTGCTGTGAGGCTGTGCACAAGTGTGCAGGTACGAAACAACCTGACAAGAAGAGGTGATAACTCACTGAAAGCAGAGCATTTTGTGTTTTCCTGCTCCTGTGTGAGAATTCTGACCTGTTTTGTGATGCATGTAGGGCAGAGCTTAGAAATACAAATCTAGTTTAAAAAAAAAAAAAAAGAAAGTATTGTATCTTCATCTGTTTCTGCTGGCCAGGGGTAGCTGCCAGTATTTCTTCCCACACAACTGCAGCCCCAGCATCCCTGCTCTCCTGAGGCTGCTCCCACCAATACAAAGTGTCCTGTGGTCCTAACTTGACACAGGATAATGCTTTTCCATGTATTTGTTTTCCCTGTCTCTACTTTGTATCTAGGTGGATGCTGAGGGAAGTCTGGTATCTGCAAGGCAGCAGGAAACTGAATCTGGGTGATGGCTTTTCCTTGTCACCTTGTCCCAGCTGTACTGGGAGGTCACAGAATCCCACCAGGGTTGTACCTGGTCACCACAGAAAACAAAGGAGATGATCCAGCTGGGGTGCTCTGGGCTGTTGGCACCCCCAAATGCTGTTAGTCCTGCCACACTCACTGCTTTCAGGGTCAGAGAAGTTAGTGGGTTTTATGTCCAACCCTAAAAGAGTTTTTCTTCCCCTACGTCCTCTGAGCAGTATGAACTCAAGTCACCGTACCCTTGCCATGCTGATAGTTCTGGGCATTACATTTTTAGGTATTTGAGGTCTCATAAATCCCTGCTAAAGGGAATTATATTTAGAAAGTGTCTCGTAACATACTTAATGGCTGGTCACTTACCTTTTCTCTGCATCTCTGAAAGACTTCTAGCCTCCTTGTGTGAGCACAAATTTGTCCCGTTGTGTTCTGTCCTCTGTGTAAATAAGGCCAATATCAATATTGGTGGTTCAACAGTAAGGTGACTTCTAGAGCTGTTACACAGCTCTCTTTTTCCCCACTCTCTGTTGTTCTAAAATTACATATCCTTGTTTTTTCCTTTTTAGTTTTTAGTTATTGTGTTATTGAGAGCAGCGTGCCAACAGATCTGAGTGAAGCTGGATAATGGAGTTCTGCCTTCCTGAAAACTGCCATTGTTGTAGAAGAATTTTTTATATATGAATTTCTAGGATAATCTTAAATAGTGCTTAGATAAATAATGCTGTGGGTGAGTCAAGCAGTAAAGGGTGGCTTTGGCATATAACACCCTATGCAGCACTGTAATCACCAGTAGTGAAGTCTATGGACACATGGCTGATAATTTGAATACTGGCTTTCAGTGGCAACTGTGAGCCCCATCTGTGTTCATGTGGCTCTGAATGCCTTCACTTGATACTTCTGTTCACTGTTCCCTTTTACACGTTGGAATGCAGCCCACTTCAGAAAACATGTGATTCAAATCACTTTCCTCAGAAAAGAGGGATCTTCTGAATGCATTCTCCCCTCACTCCTCTTCATATTCCTTACAGCCAGTCAGTTATACAGAACCTGTGTAATACCAGAAAGAAATGCAGAGCTGAGTAGTCTTTGTCTGTTCCTTATAAATATGGAGGGATAGTTCTTCACCACAAGTTTCTGAAGTTGTAATAAGAGTAACAGGAAGGATAGGGATGATAAGGCTTTGAGAGTATTTTCCAGGCACATGGCAAGTGTAGAGTGGAGCTCTGCCTAGATCTTTGTTGCTTCCAGGATTATCTTGTCCATGGATTTTTAGCAACAAAAAAAAAAAAAAGAGTGCTGTGAGTTGGGTAAGTTTGGCTATTTGTGCTCCAAGTCAGCTGAGGTGTGGAGCTGAATCCTACTTTAAGAATCTCATTTGTCCAGTAGTACATATATAACCCAGGCACCAGTGTGGTCCAGTCATGAGTCACCTTCCTCCTGCTGCAACGGAGCACAGATGAAACTGATTTCTTCCAGAGCAATGTTCACTTTTTCCAGCCTGGAAACTTTAGATTGACAATTCAGAGCTAAATATAATCTGGCTGGCTACAAGGAGTGACTCAAATGCAACAAGCAAGTCTGGCCTGTCACCACTTCCAAAAAGCCCGACTGGCTTTTCAGCATGAGTAGCAGAAGCAGGTGGGGAACTACTCTGAATTTTAATCTTTTTCTGTCCAGTTGTCCCATCTCCTGTTGGCACAACTGACTTGAAGAATCAAGAGCCAGTCCTTGCTCTGAAATAACTCTTGGGGGTTCTTCTTGCTCCAGGAAAATGCTCCCTAGCGCTGCAGGTAGAATGTTGGCAGTACCAGTCCAGCAGCAGATTTCTTCTGCCTGGGCCAGATAAGAGGCTCAGACCACAAACCATAACATCCTCCTTGGCAGTGGGGAGGAGTGGTGAGTCACTGGTGGCTTTGGAGCAGCAGGATGAGGTGCAAAGTCTGCAAGAGCAAACCTTGAGCATGTCTGGCTTTATCAGGGTGGTGTCGTGCTGCTGCCATAGCTGTAATAGCCCAGAGGCCTCAGCTGCTGTGTAATCAGATCAGGGCATGCAAAAGCCAGAAAATTCAGAATGCACATCAATTCACATAGCTTAATACTATTTAAGTGAAATACCATAGAGCCTGGACTCTGGGTGAGTACAGAAACAAGCTCAGCAAAGTCATTGCTGAGCACTTGATTCTGAACAAGCTCGAAATACTTGGGGAGGTGGTTTGAGCAGGTGATGTTCTTGCCTTGGTCCAAAAAAGGGACTTGGTGTTTATAGTCCAGAGCTGATCCACTCGATGGCTTGGTTTGCTTAGAAACTGATAACAATAACAGAACACAAACCTCAGCAGTGACTCTCTTGCCAGGCCTGGCTCTTCTTCCTGTAAGGCCTTTATCACATACTCCAGTTCCTTCTGACTCTCAGGCACGCTTCCTTGGGACTGGGCTTCCATCTGCTGAACTAACAGTGGTGAGCTCCTTTTGCAGGTTCATACAATTCTTTTGTTTGAATGTAAACCAGTGAAAAGGTTTATTCAGAAATCCATCTGTTGAACTAACAGTGGTGAGCTCCTTTTGCAGGTTCATACAATTCTTTTGTTTGAATGTAAGCCAGTGAGAAGGTTTATTCAGAAATGAGAAGTAGTAAAGTAACTTCCTTTACTCAGTGTTCTACCTTTCCCCTTTTGCAAACCTAGACAAGATAACATGAAGAGCTAGCTCATCTGAAGGCCTAGCCTGAGCCTGGTTTTGGTCGTGTGAAGGGAAAAGATCAGTCATTGATGTCTCCATCTGCTGTCTGCATATGCTGACTGGGTGTGATATCAAATGAGTTGATTGCAGAGGTAGGAGGGGTCCTGGTGGGAAGTGCTTCTGTGATGTGCTGCAGAAACTCATCATCCTGAGCTAAACTCAGGAAGAGAACATAAAGATTATCCAAATTCAGCGCTAAGGATTTCTTCTTCAACTGTACTTTTTACTTTTATAGCTCCTGCTAAAGACCTTGGTGAAGATCTTGACAGCAGCAACTTCCTTTTCAATGCCTTACCTCCCTAGTAACATTATCACTGAGCTGGCTGATCCTGGATGGACACAAGTTGTGAAGGTTCTGAAACTGAACTCTTTTCTGTTGCTGTTCTTCTTCTCTCCAGGTTTCTGAGTCCCCTGAACATGCTCATTGGTGGCACTGTGGTGGTGCTGGTTTTCCTGGGCTTTGTGTGGATGTCACACAACAAGGATATACTCCGCAAGCTGAAGAAGCAGTACCCCACCACGTTTGTCCTGGCCATCATGCTGTCTAGCTACTTCTTGATCTCCTACCTGGGAGATGTCATGGTGTTCATGTTTGGGATCACGCTTCCTCTCCTCTGTAAGTATTTGTTCTCTTCTCTGGAGGGGGTAGAGGTGTGACTTGAGCTTTCTCAGGCAAATCTGCAGAGTCTAAGTCAGCTGTTAACTTTGCTGTGTGTGTTTAAATGGTCCCAAAACAGAGCTGGGGGAGGGGACACAAAGCAGCACATGCCATGTTTACTGTTATTATTAAATGGCTGCCTGTGGTTACTTAAGCAGTCACTGATACATCATCATCTCCCAGTGATGTCACGGTGCTGGGATGTGGCTTGAGTGCTGCAAGAACTGTGCATTCCTCGGGCATTAACAGTTAATGAGGGTGTTTCTGTCCTGCAGTGATGTTTGTCCATGCTTCCCTGAGGCTCCGGAACATACAGAACAAGCTGCAGAACAAGATGGAGGGGATAGGCTTGAAGAAGACCCCAATGGGCTTCATACTGGATGCTCTAGAACAGCAAGAGGATAGCATCAACAAACTGGCTGACTACATATCTAAAGTGAAGGAGTAAGCAGCTGCAACGTGGCATTTCTGCCTGTTGCAGGAGTGTAGTTGCTATTTACTATTGTTCGAGCTTGCTTTCAGTTTATGTACAAAACAGGAAATGCATGTGGTACAGGTTAATAATTGCAGGATACAGGTATTCCAAGGTCTTCAGGGCTCCTCTAAGAACATGAGAACAGCAACTTTTTTTCTGTTGTAAAGCAAAATGTTCTGGTGTTTACACAAATACATACTAACTTAACCATGTTTGCTTGTCTCTTCTTCTGGGGGTAGAGGAGGAAGAGGTGGAAACCTATGGAATGCAGTCTCTCAAACTGTCTTGTAGCAAATTGATCTATTAAAGCAACATCCCTTTCATCTCAGTTCTAAAGTATTGCAGTTTAGCCAGGTTGTGCTGGGTAGCACCTTTCAGCCTGGTGATGCTCAGATGAGCTGGAATGTGTCACAAGCAAATATCTCTTGCATCCTCCAAATCCCTCCCTTGAGTGCTCTGTACTACAGAGACCACGTTACCAGCTTAACTGGCACGTGGTGAAACTGTGCAGTGCTTGTGCCCAGTCTGGCTCCTGTCCTCACCTCACAGCCCTCCTTTAGCAGTCCTGAAACAGTCTAAATAGCTGTAAGCATGAAGAGGATACCTGGCACTGCCTGCCAGTCCCAGTAACATTTACCTTCAGGCTCTCCAAAATCCTCATCCACAGAACTGCTCCCCTCTGTAGGACAGCCAAACTTCCTTGTGTACCAGCTAAACTCTGGCCAAGCATGGGAGAAAATGAGACAGGTTGGATGAGCTGGGTTTCTGCCCCATTGATGTTTTTAAATACTGCTACTTTAGGACTTACCTGCTTTAGTCTGCACAGGCTGTTTGTAGGTGGAGGTGTATGTGTGTTATTGAGCATGGGTCATCTTTTTCTTTCTTCTCACCCAGAATGCAAAGATACAGGTCAAACATGCATCTGTTGACTCTGTACTTCCAACACTCCTCAAAGGAATAAACTGGATTTCAGGTTTACAAGTAAAAGCAATAAATGTCAAGATATAATTTTTGAAAACCCATTCGAAATTCATGAAGATATTTGCCTGTTAAAACTCCTGATGTTGAAAGCAGTGTGGGGGATTCTTTTATATATACACAAATTAACTGCCAGCTCTGATGGAATCATCTTGATAACAGGAGCTTACCAACAACAGGGGGGAAAAGTTGTCCAGGTGAGACTCCATTTCAAATATTCTTGCATTTCTCTTTTCTAACCAAGTAATTAATTTAACAAAAAAAGCAAGGATCCTTGAAGTTGAAGCTTTTATGTAACTTGCCATGCTGTTTTCATAGTGAACTGTGTAGAACTCTGAACATGTCATTCCATTTAAGTGTTAAGGTGATCAGTATTTATCAAAAATGTCTGTATATTCCAGCTGAAGAGTCAATGGCCTGTTCCTCACTTGTAGCGCATGGTCTTTGTTTTTCGAAAATTGTTTCCACACCTAAAGAACATACTAGCCTATGACTTCATCATTACAGTAGCATTTTAAAAACTGCACAGTTATGAAGAAAAATAAATTCTAATGGTTGGAAACTTGAGCTTGTGCCTGTGTCTGTGGTTGGGGAGATGGGAGATCTGCTGTCACCCTGCAGTTTGTACCACAAGCCCCTGCTGGGGATGAAGCTGCTGGCTCTGACTGCTCTGTGTCAGCTTTGTTGAGGCCCAAGGGACCTCTGAGCTGAAATGTTCCAGCCTTGCTCTTGCATCCTTAAAACAGCTGCTCTACAGAGGTGGAATACTTAGGGTATTTCTTCCTGCAGTTTTGATCTCTTATATAACTCAACTCTACTTAACTGGGATTTCACATTTCTGTTAATTACCTGAGAGGGATTTCTGCTTCTAGGATTACTGGGAGCTGTGCCTTGAGCAGCACTAGTAGCAGCCCTGCTGCAGTCAGACTGATGGTGTGATCTCTGTGTGTGCCTCCCTCCTCCTGGGATCACTGAGAGGCAGCTCTGTGGGAGAGCACAGATCAGAGCAGAGTTTCACAGGTCGTGGGTCATGCTCTATCCACCCTGGAAATTCATGTTTGGCAGCTTCTGGGTGTAGCAGTAATTGGTGCCTGGCAGCTTGAATTGGAGATTCTAAAGCTCTATATTATATATTCCTTTGTGCTTCCCTGTCCCAACTGCTGCAGTCTGAGCTGCACCAGCCTGGCCTTGAAGCCAGTCTGGAGAGCAGTGTGCTCCAAGAGCTTTCCTGGGGAGTTGGTGCATTTGTCTCCTGCTGCTGTGCTCTGTGCAAGGGCTTGGTTGGAAGTACCAAGCTTCTTCCTTTCCTACTCTTCTCCTTTACAGAAAGAGAGGCCTGCAATGAAAATTGTTTTCATTTTTTATGTCACTTCCCTCTTATGTGATACTTTAAAGCTGCTTGCTCTCTCTTGGGCAATACAGAAACCAGCTTTCCCTAGTTTGGGGCATCACATTTGCAAACAGAAGCAGAGCTGAGAAGGAGCTTTCCAAGTTTGGAAGGTGGAGATCGGAAAGAGACGAGGTGATAGGCATCAAAAGGACAAGAACAAATGAAAATTTGAACAAGTGATAATAGAGACTACTTTGGATTCAAGAAGTCCTGGACATTGCTGATACTACAGGACTATTAAAATAAACAGGGGAAGGGAGAGCAGGGTGGGACTGGGATTTAGCTGCCAGGGGAAGGTTGCTAAGAGTTACCACTCAGAGATTAACTCACCTGAAAGAAATCCTGCCAGGAGCTGCAAAGCTGTGCCCTTGGATCAAGCAGCCACAGGAAGGTGCATTTTAGCACAGGGAAAGCCTTTGTTCTTTCCCTGTGTCTTAGAGATTTAAAAAACAAAGAAAAAAGCCCCTAAAACAATTGGTCTCTTGTGGATGTATATCACAAGAGTGTGAGTTACCTGTAGCTGCTCTACAAGAAAGACGACAGAAGAACTTAATGTGATTATAAAGAGGGAGGAGAAGAATAATTCACAAAAATATTAAGGAAAAACTAGTTTGTGGATATACAGGTTTTACCCCTTCGAATCCAGCCCTGCCAGAATGTGACATGCTATTCACACATCATGTTAGGAGGAATTAGGAGTTTCTTAAACCCCTGGAAAAGAGGTGAGACTCATCCTCCTCCCACAAAAACAGCGTGGAGAGAGACCTAAAATGGCATTTTAGTGCTCTCCAAGGTGGCTGCAATTAAGGATTGCAGTAAGACAGAGGTGAATCACAGGGAATGAACATCACAGTTCTCAAAGCAGAGCATGGCATCATCCTTTAAATGCTGATCAGTACAATATCCACTAGACATTATTCTGAAATAGAGGGAGCTTGGAAGGTGCTCATTGTACCAGGGCAGTCATTCTGTCTGAGTGCTTTGTTAGCAATGGAAGTGCTGCACACATCTTACAGAGAGAGCTTTATTTCATTTCTGTTTCCTTAGCCTAAAAAATGAAGCTGTATACATGGAAAGCAAATACATTTCTCATGGACAAGAGAGTAATAAAGTAGCATGTGTGTGAAAAGAAAGATAAGATAAAGCACAGCGTGTTCCTGCAGAATCTGGCGGCAGAAGGACAACGTGGAAGCAAAATAGTTTGCTGACAAACTAGAAAGACAAGGTTATTGATGCCTCTGAGAAAATACTCCCACAGCAAACTGAAGCCTCAAATCCACTTGGCAGACAGATGGCAGCGGGATTGTTTGATACGTGATGGAAACGCTCAGCGCTGGCTTTTCCCATGCCAGCCATTTTCACACTTGTACAAGTGTGTATTGCAAGCTTTGTTCCCAAAGAGTTGAATACACCACCTGGGTTCTGCAGAAAACATCTGCTGAAACAGTTGTAAGCAAAACTTGAATAGTCCTTACTCCAAGTTGTTTTCTTCAGGTCAGTCTGGTCTCTCACTCCAGCTGCTTTGGCAACGGCACCTGGACAAGGACATGAAGTATTAGGAGGAGGACATTTCTCAGCCTTATCTACCAGGCCAGTTTAGTCTAATACAAACCCTCAGAAACTAAAAATATAACAGCTGAGAACTCCAAGGAGTTTTTCTTTGGAATTCCCCACTCGATGTTTGCAATGCTTAAGGTCCAGGAAATCTATTTGAAGGCACTGAGTCCCACACAGAGAGAACAAACACCGGGCTCAGCTCAAGCAGTAAAACTCCATTTTAGAATGAAGCTGAGGGAATTGAGGAAAAAAAGAGTTACCAAAATCGTGGAGTATGGGGAGAATAACACCCTAATGCCCCAAATCCAAGCCAAGTTGTCTGATGACAGAGGCCAAAAAAGAACCAACCCAAAAAATCCCCAAACAATCCACCAAAACAAACCACCCCAGCCCCCAATACACGTGTCCATCTTTTCATCTTTCCATGGGCTGTGACAGCAATTGTTATCTGGCATATTTAGCATGCACCATGAATTGATTCCTCTACCTTTAATCCCACAGCTCTTATGGATAAAATCCTTCATAATATATTTTAAATAGTAATAAAATTTTTGGCTGGGGTTCAGTATCACCCTAGGCACAGAGCAGCACCCAGGTTTCTCAAACACTGCTGTGCAAAATGCAGGCTGTGCCTGGCAGGGAACAAGTGCCATTGTCCTCCACCTTCCTGAGAGCTGGGAGGGCAGCAGGTGCCACGCTGTGGAGGACCAGCCTGCTGTCACCAGCACCATTTGTGAGCTTTCCACAAGCAGGCCTTGTTGCCTGGGCTGTGGAACCAAAATGCAAACGCTAGAGTGGCCTAGAAAGGCCAGAAATGCCCTGAGGAGAGGCCCTTGGCTGCAGCCAAGCTGGACTGGCCAGCAGAAACTCAGAACCCCAAAACTTGCCTAGGGGACAGAATGTTCAGGGTAATCCTGGACCAGAATCTGAGGTCACTGCAGAACCTGCACCTGCCAAAATACCAGGACAAACTACTCTGTCTGGAATTACTGAGGAAATATTTATTTCTTTGTAGGTATACATGAAAGCAAAATTAGGGCCACTATATTAAAATGTCAATATTGAAAGAAAAAATAATTACAAAATACTGCTTGACTATTTTTAATTACAAGGGATTTTCTGTCCTCTTCCTTGAGCCTTGGCAACACAAACAGGCATCAAGCTACAAATACTTCAGCCAGGCTTTTTTAGGCTTTCTTGAATCAATGCAAGGGAATATAACAGGTCAGGAGAGCGAGAGGGTAAATCTGGTGGCCAGCATTTTGAGAAGCAGCCCATGAATTTGGTACCCAAATGAGAGCATACCCGAGAGGCAGTTTTCAGTTTTGGACTGGTATTCTCAAAATCAGGATGATGTTGAGCTCACTTGAGTTGACCACTGAGCCAATTTTCAGTGGCAAAGTTTTACTTGAAAACAAATACAAAATCCCCTACAATACCACTACTTTCTTCCCATAACCTTATTCCATCTTCACTGCTGGTGGATCTAATTTCTTTGTTTTCCTATTACCACTAAAATTTTGCAATTGATCTACGTAAGGACAAACAAAAGAATGAGCAGCAAAGGACCACTAAAATAATACACTCCTTATTCCTGGGTGAGGCAGGGCTGCAGATAGTGAGTCCAGGCTGGGTTTAGTGTGTGCCAAGTAACAGTGCTCTCTTGTGTAAAGTGAGAGCTAAGGAAAATCAGCTTTTAAAGAGAGAAACATGGGGCTTATGGGTCACTAATGCGAAAAATAATACCTGTTGTACTCCTGAAACAACCATCTTATAAGAGCATGTGCCTGTCATAACTAATACACTATTAGGAGTATGGTAAGGTGGAGTTTCTGTGGGTTTGGTCCCCTCCTGAGGGAATTTCCTTTCTTTTCCCTTGTGGATGCAGACAGGATGCACAAGGCTGCAGCCTTGGCACTTGCAGTGATTTCCCTGCACAAGCCACTCCTCAGTGCTGCTGGAAAACAGCCACCTGCATGCCAGGAGTGGCAGCCCGACACAAAAGGGTGACAGTGCCATGTGCAGGTGCATTTGCCAGCCCTGCCAACGCCCAGCATTTCCAACCAGAGCTCAGAGCACCGCAGGTGAGCGCTGCCATCCCTCCCCTCCGTGCCACCACTCCACCCTTACCGGCCTGAGGTAAGCGACGTTGCTCTGGCGGATGTCGTTGAGGAGCTGATCTCTCGGGGTTATTTCCACCAGGGGAGGGGGTCTTCTCCTGGGAACTGGTTTAAGTGTTTTGATGACGTCTCTGAGGTTGGTTTTCTCAGCGGGCTCCACGTACTCTGGCACGGGGGGCTTGCGCTGAGTCTTCTTCAGCTTGACCACCTTGAAGCTGATGGGTTTCTCTCTGCACGGCTGCTCTGGGGCTGGTGGCCTCGTGTTCTCCTGCCTTTTGCTCAGTGACACAGCTGCAGGGACGGGGGGTTTGGGGGCTTGCAGGGTGTCCTGCATCCTCAGCTGGGGCAGCGGCACCCCCAGCATTTCCCACATCCTGGGAGGCAACCCAAGTCCATTTCCCAGCATCGCTATCAGCTCTTTCTGCTCTTTCATTTGCTGCTGCCTTTGCCCCTCTTGCCTCTTTTGCCTCTGCTTGTCCAGATTCCTGCTGAGCAGGTTAGTCACCACCATCCTGGGCCCCGGCAGCTCGAAGTGATACCCCAGTTTAAGGAGGGTGGTGTTGGCTTTCAGCAGCCTGGCGATCTCCATCTCTGCCTGGTGGCCCAGCAGGCCCCTCTGGTTGTGGAAGCGGAGCTCCGTCAGCGTCTCGTTGTACTGCAGGCAGCGCATGATGGCGACGATGCCCTTGCCAGAGATGAAGTTGGAGTCAATGTTCAGGGTGGTGATGCTCCTGTTCTCCCTCAGCATGTTGGCCAGCGCGAACGCCACGTTGTCGTCGGCCCCCACGTTGGCCAAGCTGAAAGTTTTTATGTTCTTGTTCTTTTTCATGGCGTTAACAAAATCTATCAGCATTTCCTTGGGGACGTTTTCTATGTTGTTCAGGTTGAGCTCCTTCATGTTTGGGTTGTTTTTTCGGACTTTCTCCAAACTGTCTTCTAAATTGGTTTGATTTCCTGAAGGCCTGGCACTTAGCTTCATGAAGCTGGTATCCAGCGCTAACTTCTGGGGGATGTTCAATTTTGATATTTTCTTTTCATTTTCCTTAGGCTTTTCTTTGATTTCTTTTGGTTCTGTACTTGGCTTCTGACTTATCTGGTTGCTGTGACTGTTCTCATTGGTGTAATTCTCCTTTGTTTCCAATTCAGTCTCATGTTCTTCTTCCTCCTCTTCATCATCCTCCTCTTCCTCCTCTGCTTCTTCTTTCTCATCCTCCTCCACCACTCTCTCCTTATCACTTCCATCTTTCTTTGTCTCCCCAGGTTGTGTTTTTGACTCAGACACGTGCTCATTTTGGTAATGTCTCTCTTTTCCCTCTGTTCCTGGCATCCTCCCACCAGCCACCTCGCTGCTGCTGCCAGCCTCTCCTTCCATCTCCTCCATAGCACTTTTCTGAGGAAGACAAAACCTCACAGCTGAAATAATTGCAAAACATCTTTGTTACAATAACTTCCTGATCAAATAAACACGTAGCAGCTGGATTTAGATCCCTCTATGCCCATAAAATAGAGAATAATCCTTAGAAGTGTCATTGCTGTAAGTTCAGGCTGTACCAGCTTGCTTGGGAGCACAGGAACAATTTGTTCCTAAAGAGGCTACAAACCAGTTTCTCATCCTTGCCTACTAAATTAAGTCCTGACAACTAAACCCTGAATATATTTAATGATATGTTAAGATGTTCTTTGATCCCTTCTGAGGGTTAAGAGTTTCTGATCCAAAGTCTCTTTCTGGATTTAGTGTAATCTTTCTAATTTCTTTGACAAGTGAGAAAGTTTCCTTCATACACCACAAAGCACTGGACATCAGTGTGGACCCCTGATGGTTTGCTCAGCCCAAGGAGGGATGAAGAGGGCACATTGTGACCACTGTGGAATCATCCAGCACAGGGGAAAACAAGGCCACCTGCTCTGGCAATTCCAGAGCATCACACCTAAGGCAGCAGCTCACTGAAGATAAAATATTTGGAGTTTGGAGTCCAGAGATAAGAAACCAGCCCCTGCACAAAGCAGTGTCAGGGCAGTGAGGCTTTTACCATCCAAATAAATTACTTGCAGACATCTACCAATTCCAGAGACACACCTAGCTGAGATTTTTCTTTGTCATGCATCTTTTTGCAAGCGGTTCCTCCATCACAGAGAAATGCTAATAAAGCACTAATGAAATCAAGCTATTTCCCTGAGATTTGCACTGCTTCAGCCAGGACAGTGTCATGGCTTGTGCTGCACCCAAAATCAGACAAAATGGTCCCAGTCACTTCTGCCCTTGGGGCTGTGGTGGTGAGTGGGTTTGGTGTGGGGGTTGCTTGACCAGCAGTGAATGCAGCAGCCAGCTCCATGCCCAGATTTCAGATTTAACCTCAGAAGTGTTCAAAAAATTGTTTCTTTGAGCATAAGAGTGCTGCAGGAGGGGAAAAATCCCACAGATTTCTCCAAAGGCAGCCCATGAAACCTGCCCTGGGAAGTGCCACACTGGTGTGTATTAGCAAACCACTGGTATTTAAAACAAAAATAAAATAAATCAGTTACCTCAAATTCACTTCTAGTGAACTTCACATTCAAGTGTGGATGTGTTTCATCTGGCCAAGTTTCAATTCTATTAACCTATTTTTAAGTGTAGCCCTCATCCTGAAAGATGTCTAAGTATGACCTTAACTTTATTTCAAAGTCATGGGGATAGTCAAATAAATTTAAGCACTGTATTGAGTAAGATTGAACTAGTTCACAGAGTTTGCATGCTTGGTTGTTAATGCTTCACCCTGTTAAAATACAGTGGTTTGGGATTTTTCTCCAGTATGTCATTAAATTCTGTCAATTAATGATTTAATTTGTATGACTAATATTCTTCCATGGAAAAGCAACATGGTGTTCTTCCATATGCAAACTCAAACACGTTAAGAGTTACATCCTCCAAAACTGACCTTGTGACAGTTTCTCAGTGATTTGCTTTACTCAAATTAGAATTAGGATTTTTTTTTCTATTAAAAAAGCTTAAGTAAATATTTGGGAAAAGCAATTAAAAAATTACTAACCCTGACATCAGTCCAAGCTAGATTCTATCACTGATGAGGCTTTTAGGATTAATCTACATTTGTTTGTACTCTACCTTACGTAAGGGACAGAAGCAGAGACAGGTTAAGGTATTAAAGCTATGAAACAGATCCCACTGCTGATGAATAAGAAATATTTGTGATTTTTTTGCTTGTTACCTCAGAGGGCAAGAGGGTGACAGGAACTCTCTCATCCTCGAGCATGCGTCTGGAAGCCTTCTGCCAGTACAGGTAGTCAACCAGGGACCTGTGGTCGAAGCTCCCCGTGGGGGGTTTCTCTGTCTGATCTCTCTGTATCATCCCAGTCGGGACTTCAGGGTCTGGGGCCATGACTTCCATCTCACTCTGCAGCTCCTTCAGCTCCTCAGGGGACAGGTTGGCCAGGATCTCATCTTCATCGATGTCCTCGGGACACACGTCTTCATCGGAGTTCTGGCCAAGCTCAGACATGTTCATTCTTCCCTCCTTCCTCTAATACTTTTTAAACCTGAAGAGGAAGATAAACTTCAAAGGATTTTCTTTTTTCCTCCCTCACTAGCAGTAGCTGATCCAGTTAAATCGACAAGTTCATGTTTTGGTCGTGAGCTGTGGCAGCTCCCAGGCTCAGTGTGGCAGACAGCCCGTGCCCCTAAGTCTATATTAAGCTGCACTTGGCTGGATAAAGAGAATTTATGGCGATGCTCCATTTTCAGCAACCTCTCAGCTGTGCAAACCCTTCTGACATTTCAGTGCAGCTGGTGTGTCCCCCACTGAGGGAGGCAGAACACGGACGTGTTCCAGAGGATTCCCGGGACACGGCAGGGCTCAGGGCTTCACCCCCTGCTGGAATGGCCACAGCAGCATGAAGGGACATGAGTGGGACCTGTGAGACGTGCGGGTGAAACCTGGCCTCTGGGAAGAATCAGGAAGGTCTCTGCATCCAGAACATCACCAGTCTATCCCAAAAGGGCCAAAGACCAGCGGCCCTGCACTGCCTTTGGCCAGGTCTCAGCCCTGACTGCCCATCACAGGGGGTTTTGGTGGGAGTGCAGCCACCCTCAGGTGGTGACCTCTCCAAAGCCTCACATCATGGTTAGGGGAAAGTCCTCCAAGACGGAAAAAGGCAGGAAGAGCAGGCACAATAACACCTTGTGCCTGGGGACAGAGCTCCGTGCAAGGACAGGCACCAGCCCTTTGAAGCAGCCTGAGTGCCCCCAGGGAAGCATTTCCCAGGCACATCCCTGCTCCCACCCAGGGGCAATGCCAATGCCTGCTTCTTGCCCAGCCTGTCCCTATCATCATTTGCACCATCAACTCTTCTTAGCTGACAGTTCATCTCAGGCTCATCCTTCTCCTACCATTTACCATTTTTTTTAGGATTAATAAGCAGCTACAAAGATTTACTCTGCTACATTTGTAGACCTGATGTGACTCCCCAAACTCCTTTTTTTCTTAGGTGTCCATTTCATCTAAGTGCCTGCTTCTTTCTTCAGGATATTTTGTAGGCTGCTAAATTCACACAGCAAACCAGAAAGCCACACCTCCAACATCACCACTGTAATCAAAATCAAAGAAACCAAAAATCAAAGAAACCAAAATCATTGGTTTCTTTGTAACAGCAGAGCAGCAAGGGTGGCTAATTTTGCTACTCACAGTTTGGGCCGTTCATTGGATTAGGAAGATTTCCTCTCATAATTTCAAATTTTCTTTGCAGGGGTGTCAAATCAAATCCTCACCTTAAAAGCAAATGCAAATGCAGCTTCCATAGGAGCAAAACCATGGGGGACAGGCTATGAAACCATGCCCTGCCAATTTTTAAGCCATATTTCTCATCACAGTCTCAACCACGCTCTGCTGGAGTCTGCCAGGAGCAAAATAGGCTCTGCGTGATGATGGTGACTCTTTGCTGTGTTTTGTAACATGAAACATGGAGTTCTAAACCCTGTTAACCTCTATTAAAAGTCCATTATCCAAAGGTCCTCATTTGATTCATGCTGTTACACAGCAGGGAAGAGGGCAAAAAATTAAGAACAGGATAAGTGGTAAAGGAAAAGATAATAAAAACCCAAGCCAAGAATGGAATGGCTCCATTTGCCCCTTTGGTATTTCAGGGACATCCTTATCCTTGTTTTACATTATGCAGTAGCAAGCACAACAGCAGACCCACACATCAATCTACCTGCTCCAGCAGCTCTGATCCCCAGAGACTGCTGCCCATAATAGAACCCATAAATGGTTCCCTGATGTTATCAAATAAATCAGTGCTCTTCAGGAGCCGGAATGCCACTCTCCCAGGCAATGCAGTTTGGGCCACAGAAGCTGTCTATTCAGTGCTTACTTCTCACTTGCTAATTTCTTGACTGTAAATAAAGCCCCATGCCACCTTCTTGGGTTTCCATGATCTTCAGCCAGGCCATCTTGGGCTCTGGTCTTGTCAGATCATCTAACTTAAGCAGGGTCAAACCCATGAAGTCCTCTTGAGAAGGAAAACAGGGGTACTGAGAACACTATCAGGTGTTTGAAAACCACTTTTTCCTCTTAAGAAGAAATGTATCACTTGTCAATATCACAATTAGGAAACACTATACTGGGAATGATGCCTTCACCATCAGATGCAGGGCAAGGGGTTGCCTGGTGACACCTCTCCTGGTGACACAGGTGCTAATCCCACAGATTTCCAAGGTGGGTATCATATTTTGCCTACTTTAGGCCTCTCCTCCATAAATTATAGATCCAGGATGTACTTCCTTTCCCAACACACTGCTTAGTGTTCTGGTAACAGCACATTAGAGCAACAAACAACACCCTTGAGGTGAGGACACGCTCACAGTGGGTCTAAAACACTTTTCCAAGTCTGAACTCCCATCTTCTTCCCAAGAACGTTTGTTGGTGCTCCCCTCAGAGCTTTCCAAAGCAATCATGCATTTCTCAACCTTCATTAGGACAGGAAAGCCACTTCCACTAATGACACCTGCTATTTCCACACCAATTTGACACTGGTTCAGGAATCCCCAGACTAAGCTGCTGCACGAGGTGCCCTGATACCAGAGGGCAGAGCCTTGCTGTGCCAGAGCTGCACTCAAAGCCCCAGCAGAAGACAAGAGGTCCCTGCAGCAATCACAGAGCAATTCCTACAGGTAGCAGCAGCTCAAGATTCACACTGAGCAGGTACCCAACAAGCATTAAACAAAATCACTTCAGGAGCACACTGCCAGAAGAGATCTGCCCTTGGCAATGAACCATTCTGACTGGCTGATTGCTTTTTGTAAGGCAGGCACTCACAGATGGATGAACTCTGGAATGAAACCCAGCAGTCTTTCCTGCAGCATTGCTTCACTTCAATAATTTTTTTCTCATTTACACATTCTCTTCAAAAATTCCAACCTATCCCTCTTGAAAGTCCAAAGGCTGACAAGTTCTCAACTTAAATATCAGGAAGGCCTGGCCCCTGTGCCATCACTTGACATGAGGCAGTCCATGAACTCAAGTTTTGAGTGCCTAAAACTGTTCTATTTTTAAGGTAATTGAAGGGGCACATGCTGTGGCCAAATACTGGAGAGCAATTTTTATAATGTTGACTTTCAGGTTTTTTTGCTTTTAAATCTCCCCACATTCACTGCCCTCTGCTACCAATCCATGGCATTTCCAAGTGCAGCTGGAACGAGGCAGGGAATGTGCCCATGTAACATAACCTTGCATTACTTTTAAGAAACTCGTAGGCTGATGGGAGAGTCTAAAATTGACAAACAGTAGCATACACCAGGCATGTCCAGCAATGCAGTGTAACCCAATACAGGGATTATAAAGGGTCAGATGATGGGATCTTAACAATAACAACCACTAAGGAACGGGAGCAGTCATAGAGAGACACCCTGTGGGAAAAAAATCACCCACCACACCTCCAAACTCTTCCAGATATAAATACATCAGATTAGGTTTGTTGCTTAAATAGAGAAAGGACATCAGACTTTGGAAGTATTTGCCCAAGCTGCTTGACAGGGGCTTGCAAAGTCAAACCCTGTGAGAAGCAGCAGGCCCAGCAGTGGCTGGGTCAGGGCAGGATGGGGATATGAGCTCTCCACTGCTGCCCCAGCTCACCCAATCATCACATCTCACTGTGCTGAGATCTCTCATCATCTCCCATCATCTCTCCCATCATCACTGTGTTGATGTTTTTTAGTTTCCTCTGCCCCTAGAGAAGCAAGCAGAGCTCCATCTCATGTTTCAGTGGGACCTGGATGCTTCTAATTTGGCCCTCCAAAAGAAAACTTGATTTTTTTTATTTTTTTTTTTTTAGTTTCCATTTTTACATAAGTCTGAGAGCAGCTACAGCATCTGTGCAGTAGGAAACAACTTCTGTCATCATCCACCTGCTAGGTTACAGGGAAAAAAAACTCTAACAAGTGTAGGGAGAAAAGAGGAGCATGGAGAAGACTTTGGCCATGATAGAAATCAAGGACAAAACATTTCAGTGTGGGGCAGGGCACTGACCACCCACAGTGGCCTGTCCAAAGCAATCCTGTAGGGAAATGCACTGGCAAGGCAGATGTGTATGCCTTGGTTTGTATCAAAAAGGGTAAAAATAATCAGCAGATGGATTTCTAAATAATTTCAACTGTTTCAAAACATTTAAAAATATCAAAACCTCCATGACTTTGGGGTAGGAGACAGCCCCACAGTGTTGACACAGAGAGTCTGGAGATGACACAAAAGGCAACTGAGCTGCTCCTGGCATCCAGGACAAACCTTTGCCCCATTCAGAACCAAAACCTCTTCCAAATCTGACCCCCAAAGACTGACTTTCTGTGCTTGCTTGCCACTGAACAACACTACACCTCTCCTGCCATCTCCCAGCTCTTTTTTTTTTACTGACCACATTCTGAAGTGGCTGGAGCAGCCAGAGGGGCTGCTCTGCACCATGCTCAGTTACAGAGAGCAATTCTGTGGCTAGAGCAGGGAGTTTCTGCTCCCAGATATCATTTATAGCACAAAAATGGGCAAAATGCTGAAACACTCAGTTCTAGTTTCTGCTAACTTGGTATTTTCCTTTCTCAACTTGTTTTTTATGTGACCTTGGTGAAGCACTTCTAAATACCTGAATGTTTTCATCCCTGGGTGGTGGTTTGTTACTTCTTCCCAAAGCACAGTGCTAACAGCTGCCAAAAGGAGCAGAAAACCAGCCTGTGGTGAATAAAACCAGGTCTGTGAGAGAGCATGAGTAATTTTGTTATTTTATGGGGAGTAGGCAATTAATGATGTTTGTTACCTGACCACAACTTCAGGGACTGAGCTGCAGCTCCACCTGGGACTTTTAGACAAATCCAAAAAGTGCCCTGAGCTGCCTCAGTGTGGCTTCCCCTGCTTTGGGACAGAGCTGAGGCTGGTTATGGCCATCAAAAGGGGACACTACCCCCTGCAGCAGGGACTGCCTGAGGACAGAGCCTGGGGCAGCAGTGGCTGCTGTCTGATGGGCACAGCTCACCCAAACACAAGGCAAACACTGTCCTGAACCTCACACTACCCATGGGCATTCCAAAGGGCATTTACCCAAATGTTCACTACTATTAACTTGTTATTCCAAATCTGCGTGCAAAACAGGCTCAGAGATTCAATACTTGCATCAGAAATGCAAGCTCAGACCTTGAGAGAAGACATTAATCTCCCTGAAAACTGTGTAAGAGCCCATCTGTGACAGCATGTGCAATTCAGCAATTATTTACTGCTAACTCTGCCTTTATTCTCACAATTTATCTGTGCTCTGGGTTTGCAGGGCGGAGCTCCGGGAGTGAGGAAAGCCTCACACTAAATCCAGTGGCTAGAATTAAATGTTAAAATGTACCCTCTTTCTTTAGGCCAACGCTACAGTTTCACTCCCAGTGTCACCTGGCAGGACCATTAAATCAGAATTAAAACAACACCATGTCAAGGACTCTTCACGAAGCAACATCATAACATTTGCAAGGAGCAATCACCTCCACATTTATATGAAACACTGAATTCAGCACAAACAGACCAGATGAGAAACAGAGTCATCCTAGGCAATAATGTCACCCTTGACATTGAAATAGGGTGTATCTGCCTTTTACAGCATCAAACTTATCACAGCCCCACGTATCCTCCTGCCACCAAAGTGCCCACAGGCAGTGATGCTGCAAAGGCCACATGGCCACCTCGTTCTGTACACATGGGGCACGTCCTTCCCTAACCTCAGGCTGGCAACAGGTGGAAGGATTTCTTCTAGAGTTACTCCAGCTGAGCCCTGGCTGGCTGCAAATTCTTCTCCATCTGCAGCTCTTTGATGGCACTGTAATGATTAAATATAAATTGAGACTCATTCCTGCTGTGCTGGAAGGGGGGCAGGAGATCCCCAGGAAGGCAGAGCACATCCCTCTGCAGTCAAGGACTTGCTGAAGGATTTACGGTGATTCCCTTCATCATAAGGGACAGACAGAGATAACGAAGTTGGATGGATGGCAAGGAGCTGCTCCCTGTTAAAAGTCTTGCTTCTCTGTCATTAAGGCCCTGACCTTTGTGCCACATGTCCTCCTGGGCCACCAGCATTGATCACAACTCACTCTGCCCCTTCTTCCAAGGAGGAAATGTCACCTCAGGCTCCATTTGCTCCATCAGAGTGCAGGGTAAGTCCTGCCCTGGGAGAGAGTTCACTGAGAGAGATTTCACTAATTTTGTGAGGCCCTGCTGTACTGTCAGTTTTATACCTTACAAATTTATTAAATACGACAGAAAAGTACAAAGGAGATGGAAGAAGAGTGTAGAATGCAGAAATCCTCCTAGAAGAAGTGTGAACACATCCAGACAGTGCCAGGGAAGTGCAGGGAGCTTCTCCCCAGGCTCAGGAGCAGCTCTCCTGCAACAATCCCAAAGCCCAGAAGATGGAGCAAACCTTCAGTCTTTATAGGATTTCCTACACACATTTTGGGATGGGCTGGGTCATGGTGGAGGCTTCTCACCCACGCAGGAGCTGCAAACATTGCTGCTGCATTCTTCACACCTCAGCTGAGCAAGTTCAAGATCATAAATGACAAGTCAGCAGAAGCCTGCAAGAGTCACATATTGAGTCACCTTGGCCAAAATGTTTCACATTAAGTATAGTCAGGTGAATTTTAAAGATTACTGAGCTTAAAATATTTTCCTGTATTGGAGAAGGGGCTCCTGGCCTGAGCCTCATCCCTCCTGGTCCCTGCAGTGGAGGAATGTCCAACACCAGCCTCCCACGGGGCTCATGGCAACTCCCAGCAGCGTTTGTCCTCCCATATCTCAGAGCATTCTTGTTCAAAACAGCACAGAAAAAGCAGACAGCAATTAAAAACATCAGCCCTGGCCTATTTTAGCTCAGTGCCCAAATTCTTTTTTAAGGATTCCTGGCAAGGACTGGGACTTCTTTTTAACTAAAAGCACTCAGAAACACTCCACTACCTACAGATTTAAGTGGGGTTTTATTTCCCTTCCACACTCCCATTAGCAGCATCTTCCTTCTGAAGAGGGAGATGTTTGTAAAATCAAACCCTGTGGGTCTGGTGTTTCACCTTGTTTTCCTCTTGGCTTTGTTCTGATATTACCAAATAAGAATTTCAAGATATTTCTTCATACTGGAAGGATCAGGAAGGATTCCAGAGAAGCAGGAAAGCTCCTCTCTCCAACTCTGCTGTTCAGGCACTAGATGTCCTCAGTTATCCTGGTGAGACAGGCTGTGGTTAAACAGCAACACACAGATGAGATAGGAATTCAAACAAAGCACAGGCAATTTGTATTTGAGCTGGGAACAAATAAGATAATGATTACAAGTATGTCTTTATTACCTCCTCAGCTACCTTTTACAGACTGGTCTCAGTGAATGGTTGTACATCTGCATCAAAACATCACTCCAGAAATGCAACAAAGCTGGAAATCTGCAAAGGGCAAAGTTAAAGGTCCTGGGGAAAGACTGGCAATAACTGAGTGTAGCAGCAGCTCCCTTGATAGGCAGGAGATGCCACAGGGACATCATGGTCTCCCTTTCCCTCCCTGTGCCACCCAAGAGCGACCCTAAGCAATGTCTGAGAAAAGTTGGATATTCTTACTCTCTTCTTCTGGGCCTCCTTCTTTACTCACTACTTCCATTCTTCATAGAAGTTCCTAAAAATAAAACCCTTGCAGAGGCAGGCATGTGGAGAATGACAAGAGGGGCTCAAGAGCTACAGCTCCACCAACCCCACTTCAATTTCCAGTTCCTCTGCTCAGCTCCTGCTAACTGGAAACTGCAACCAGGCTCTGAACTCTGGCCCTGGAGGTTTTACACACAATACCCCCAAATACAGCAGACCATTCTCAACCCAAACCCACCTCAAATTCCCATCTTCTCAACAACTTCATCCAAAATCACCCTGGTTCTGTCCCAGCAAGCCTGGAGGCCAGGCTGAGTGCCAGCATCGTGCCAACACGGATGTGCTGGGCTGAGCTAAATCCTGAACACTGACAGAAAAGCCAATACAAAACTCCATGGCTACAGCTCTAAAATAAAGGAATGCAAACAAGGCTCTAAGTGGGGCACAGGCCTTGTTAAACATCTCCTTTCCTTTTTGTAGGAAAAGCTTTGCGAGTGCTGATTCTGTGAGCTCTGGGTGAGGAGCTGCACTTGGGACCACTCAGCTTCCTGCTCAAAGCACTGGTTTGTAGCAGCAGGGAGCAGGCAATGCATGAAGAACTTGCCAGCAGACAAACCTCAAATGCTGCTTGGAGAAACGCAAAAGTACAGTGACATGGGGGTAATTTTAATGGGCACACCTCCAGGGGTTTTTAACACCAATTTTCACCAGCAACCTGGAAATAAGAATAAAGTTCAGTGGTGGTTGTGCAGTTTATGGAGACCACAAAAAGTAGGGAATGACAAATAACCCTGAAGAGAGCAAGACTGAATAATCTCAGCTACTGGGTGACCGGGGTGCAGAAGCAGTTGTACATCTGAAATCCAAGTCACTCTTACAGACAGGAGGGTGTCTCAGGGGGCACAAACTCCAAAGAGGACCCAGCTCGTGAGCAACACAAACCCTAAAAGCCACCTTCCAAATGGGAAAGGCTGTGGCAATTTCTAGATGTGCAAAAAGCATTTTCAACACCACAAGGACACCTCTGTATCATTGGAGGGATGCTGAGTGAGCCCAGCTTGGCTCCCTCAGTACAGCTGATGGAGAGGCAGAAATTCTGACCTGATACTCTGATGTTTTGGGATCTCTGACCTGCCTGGGGCCAACTTTCCATCAGATGAGGCCACTGATCCTCTGCACCCCACCCAACACCACAGGCCAAAAGAAATCAGACCACAGTGATTTACTTCAAAGCCCTGAAATAACACACATTGCACTTTCCCAAGCACTCAAGGAGAAACAGGAGGAATGCTGAAGTGATTTTGGTAGCACACTTTTTAGTTTATTGACCTATACAAAATAATAGGTCTAAAAAATTCAGGAGTAGTAAAAGAATAAGCAAAAAGAGCTTTCGCATTTCTAGAAGGCTATACAAATATGCAAAACCAAGGAAATAAGTTATTTTTTATTTTGTTTTTTGTTCGTTTAATTCCAAATCGCGACTCTAATAATACAAACAACTAAGTACCAGCTTAACAGGTGTGTCCTTCTGTATATATTACATGCTCTGGAATACTGGTAAAAAACGTCAAAAAAGTTTATCAGAAACCTTTCTATTCACAATATGAACAAGGAGTAACTAATCTTTTGTAAAAAAGAACAAAAGAGCACCATTTCTGGAATCCTGAAGCACAGTACAGCTGAGAAACGAGAGAGATTTTACCGAATGCAGACGAGTCATCTGGAATCAGGCAGGATAACCCCGTGCCAATTTGCTCCTACAGATGGATGACCTGAGGTAGGTTTATCCCTCTTAAATCAAGACTGCAGTCACATGATTATTTCCTACACAAATGGTTCTGTGAAAACGCTGTTCTGTCACTCAGTGACTTTGCACTGCACCTGGCGGTTCAGGTGACTCGTGGTATAATCCTAATGCCCCACATTTTAAGGCACCCACTTGGCTGTTTGTGTTTGCATCCACCTTAAAATACTGGCCTTTGCTACCAAATTGTTCCCTGGGGCTCCCCACTGTGGATCCTCGACCCCCTGTGGCACAGCAACGTGTCACTGTCACCTGATGGACAGAGTCACCGTGCAGCCAGGGTGAAAATCTGCCCGCTCCTCCACACAGTGAAGCTGTACCACAGAAAGATCATTAAATGGGCCGTTATTAATTACATTTTTATAAAGGAAAAGAGAGTTCAAAGTTTACTGCTTCTGTTTCCAAATCCACAACTACCTATAGTTT
Source organism: Phainopepla nitens (assembly GCA_013400175.1). NCBI lineage: Eukaryota > Metazoa > Chordata > Aves > Passeriformes > Bombycillidae > Phainopepla > Phainopepla nitens. The sequence continues at coordinate 29,689 of VXBQ01012684.1, forward strand.
AACACGATGTATGTGTCAGCAAATTTTTTTCTTTCCAGAACTTGCTTGTGGTGCTAACAAACACTCTTAACAACACCCCAAAAACTAGACAGACTCATTCAAACCTCCACAATAAAAAAAACTCCAGCCTTCCTTCAAGTAATGTTCCAATATTGATTCAGTCACCCTTTGCCTCACTCACACACACAGTATCTATCCTTCATAAGCCTATGAAACCTCTTCCAAGTCCTCATAAGCCATGGCAGAATAAATTTTCATTTTTTCTTCTTCTTTCAGACATCAGACTTGTGCTCCTAGAATTCCTGGTTTTTCCATAAGTCTCCTTTTCACATTTTGTTTTTTTTTGACTCTGAGGTTTGCCTTCAACACCTTCCAATCTTCCCAAAAAGTGCTTGCTAAATATAAATACTTCAACCAAGTGCTGCATCTGGTCATAGATGAACCGTGGCTCGCCCTGGCTCCCGTGGGCTGTACAGATTCACAAAGAAACGCCATTTGTGCTAAGACTTTTGTCAGTTTGCTACAGTCCCTCTTAGTGCTGACTTCCACCCTTTCCCAGCAGAACAGCCTGCTTCCTCTTTTTGTTCCTTCCGCCAGTTGCACCCGAGGTCCTCCTCGGTGCTCTGTGCAAGGCACGCAGGGGTAGGAGCGAGGTGCTGCACGGGGGCTACACCAGGGTCCCGGGCTTGGAGTCCTCGTGCCAGTAGAGCCTCTGCTCGCTGCCGGGCAGCTCAGCCTCCAGAGCGTCCTCCTCGTCCCCGCCCAGCTGGCTCGGCTCCGCGAACGTCCTGCAACACACACACAAGGCACCCCAGCATCAGCCCAGCGTGCTCCCCAGGCCCCTGGATTCACGCACCTCCCTTGGCCTCAAAGTTCTCCTGGTTATTTTGAGTTTGCCTCCGAAGACAAACCCGGTTTTTGTGCTGCAATGGGTGAAACTGTGGGCAAGAGGAATCGCGGCTGCTCAGAAGTGTCGTAGAATCACAGGCTGGTTTGGCTTGGTGGGACCTTAAAGATCATCTTGCTCCAAAATCCCTGGCCTGGGCAGGGACACCTTCCACTACATCAGGCTGCTCCAAGCCCCATCTAACCCAGCCTTGAACTCTGTCAAGACTGCTGGGCGTATTGATTGCTTGTTTGCCATGATCACATTAAAGCAGAAAATAAAGCAGATGAACAATCAGACAAGTGATTCAAAATATGGGAAATTAATAGCTAGCGAAACTCATTTAGATAAAGCTGCTAATACAAGCAGAATTTTCAAAGCTCAATTATAAGAAATTTAAAAATTAGTAGAAACAGTATTTTTAAACGCTGTTGCCATAGATATTTTAAATCACTTCAGTAAAACAGCCCATAGCACTTAGCTTAGAAAAAAAATATGATGTACCAGCAGCTTTTATGTATTCCCTTACACTTTCATTTATTTTAAAACAAACAAAATTAAAAATTCAGTATTTTCACACAAGTCGGTCTGGCAGCAAGCACAAACTGCAACCCACAAAGCAGGAGGCACACGTGGGGTACTTATTACACTGAGCATAAGTGTATTTAAATGTGATGGCATTTGTGGGGGCAGAGTCATTCCCCAGGGCAGGAGCTTTCTGTCCTCACAGCCAAGTGTTCTACAGAGAGGGAGACACATCAAAAATGCCACGCAGAAGCAGCCAGAGCTGCAGAATTTGCTGCAAGGACCAAGCAGCCCCTGGGCTCTCTGCAGCCCCTGGGAGAGCCCCCACAAGCAGGGGGTGTCTGCAAACAGCAGCACATCCCCCATGGCTCCTGGGTTCAGCTCTGCCAAGGAGATGCACTTGGCAGAGGTGGTACCACACGAGGCTGAAGAGAGGTGTTTCCTTTCCTTGTTTTTCCAAAAGTTCATCAGCACAAGCTCTACAGCTTCAGAAACCCACCAGGACTGTGTCTGCTGATGGGATTCAGGAGTGACGCCCCATCAGAGGGACTGGGCTCACTGGGAGCTCTGCCTGCAACACTGCCCAGAGCACCACAGCTACCAGGGAGTGCAAGATGTTTGATTGTCCAGCACCAGCCACAGGAAAAAGCTCTGCAACCAATGAGCTCATCGTTCACTACAACTGCTCCCACTTCCTTCAGTGTCAGGGTACAGTTAGTGATGGTACAGCTCATCTGCTCCACACAGAAAACCTGCTCTCACAACACCAATTTTATAACTACTTTTCATCCTGGCTCCTTGAAATCAAGCTATTTGCTCAGAAGTTTTAAGAGCCTGTGACATGCAGGAGGAAGGGCAGAAAATTTTCATATACTCTACTCACCTGCTCTGCAAAGGAAGGTTGCCATAAACATTCCCGTAACAGCTGGCGTAGGAGGAATGAGACAAGGTATCATAGTCTGAAAGTCCCAGTGCAAGGGGGTTTCTCCAGTTCCCAGCAGTGTTTGTAGAAGATGCTGGAATCAAAACAAAAAGGATTGCAACAAATTAGACCTTTCTTTAGCTCAATCAGCTGAGGCAAACAAGACAATTGTCATCAGTGATCTCTACGGGGTTTTGCAGGACACAGGCAGACAATGCAAACACAAAATATGATTTACAAGCCCTGCAGGGAGTCAAGCACTGTACAGGTGGTATTCTGGAGCTTTAAAAGTGCTTTCTGACACATTCAGTGATGCTCACTGGACTGTATTTTGGAAGCCATCACAGCCACTGCATTTACTGCTTCATGGCATGAAGCTTTGTACACTGCTTCTAGTTGCTAAATACACCTGTCTGAAACTCAAATGCTCTTTGTCCTTCTCTGGGTTATTGCGCTTACACAAAGAGCAAGAGGCTATTTTACCCTTAGGAGAAGGTAAAAGGTAAGATTTTCCTCCCAAGAACAGAACAAGATCCTACTTGGCTCCTCATGCACCTTTCAGGACAGAGCTCTGGCCTGGCGCCCACTCTGCTGACTTCACTGAGGCAGTGACAGGGGGCAGAACTGAAAGCACAGCAGGGGCTCACAAAAACACTCAGCACAGATGAAACGACACATTACCCGAAGAGAAAGACGACACCCGGCTGCTGGGCGAGCACGGCGTCTGCAGACCAGCAAAGCCCAAACTCCTCTGAGAGCCTCTGTCAGACTCAAAGCCTGCCTGCAGGCTGTGACCCTGCTCCTTCTGGCTGGAGGCACGCTGGTACCAGCCACGGAGGTGCTCTGCTACTAAGGCCTTGTGAATGTTTTTGGTTATGTGCTCCGTTTTAGCGACCTGCTTCCTGGGGAGCCTGAGGGTGGCGTAGGGGTTGTGTGGAACCCTGTCCCCCTCGTCCTCGTGGTAGGAGCGGAACTCGCGGTAGCGCTCGTAGCCGTAGTGCGCCGAGGAGCGGTAGGAGGGATTGACGCTGTACTGCCCCTCCGTGTCACTCTCATAAACGTATCCCCCGTTGTAATAAACGTCCGGCTCGGCGTACGGGGAGTAGCCAGAAATGTAGTAATTAGGGGAAGGCTGCTCCTGGCTTCTGTGGAAGACACCGCTGCGGACGTCCTTGTGGGCCAGGTTTGGCATGCTTCCTGAACTTGCAGCAGAGATGTTGTGTTTCTTTGAGCGTCTCCGACCCCTGGTCCTGTTGTCGAGCGTCTGAGTGGTGTAATAGGGGTTGGGAGTGGGAGTCACGCAGTAATACTCTGCGCTGGACTGGCTGGTGTAGGATGATCCATCGTCCAGGATCTCGGTGCTGCTGCTCCGCTGGGACTTGCAGAGGGAGAAGGCTGTCTTGTCAGCAGGAGCCTCGGACAGCAGGTGGGTCTGGGATTCCAGACTCCCGCTGCGCTGCCGGCAGTGCTGTGGGGAAACATCTGGCCTGGAACAACACAGATGTTGGCTGGTCAAAGGCAGTCACACACAAACATACACACAGAGCTGGGGAGAGCACACACGGACAGGTCACTGCCTGCCCAGTCCAAGCACAACACAACCCCTGCCTTATCTTTCCACACAGAGTATTTGCAAAGCGCAGAACTCCGTTTGGCTGAATTTTGTTCTGGCTGCAGCAACAGGAGATCTGCCTTATAATAATCTGTCAGGGTGAGCAAGGTTAATCTGTGACAGGGACACACAAAGCTAAGGTCACAAACACACATTTGGTAATGATTTAAGGGAGGGCTCCCTCAGCTTTTGGAAAGGTAAAGCCTACACAAGTAATGAGCTTGGAGCAGAACATGGAAGGATGGATTTCCTTTGGATCTGTCTCTCAAGGATGCACTACCCCAACCAACCAAACCTTCAGCTCTTCGTAACATTTTAAGATTTTCAGCATCTCTCCTTCTCCAGCATGGACTGTCAGCTGTCCAATAGTACAGGTGAGCTCACATTACAGCTGCCTTCCCATACCAATGGCTCTAACCAACATTTTGACAGCCTGACCCTGCTGTGGGAAAACAGCAAACGACTCTCTGCCCTTTTAACACCATGTGCTTTTATTCCTGTGCTCCCCCAGCTGAGCGTGGCACGTAAAGCAGAGGTCCCTTACTGCAGGTGGCTGCTGCTGTAGGCGTTGCGTGTCAGCACGGGGGTGGTGGGCATGCTCCTCCCGCCGTGGGGCTGCGCCGGCCGCTCCAGCGTCCGGAACGGGCTGCTGTGCGCCGACAGCACGTCCCTGCAGCAAAGCAGACAAGCCAGTGAGCTTAAACATCACCCAGCACACCCAGCAGGGGCACCTGAAGTCTTGGAGAAACAGAAGAAAGGGTGGAACAAATGTAAGCGGACGTGCGAAAAGCAGAGTTGTTAAGGAGGAAGAAAAATTCAACACCTTTCCTGTGGCTCAAGGGAGGTGTTCACAGCAAGGTCAGCAGGACAAGCTGCTGCCAAAGGGCAGAACCATCGAGGGGAGACAGAGCAGGTAAGAGAGAAGCAAATGAATTAGATTTTCAAATGAAGCACATCACAGCTGAATGGGTACATATGGCTGTAATTTCACTTCTGAACTTTATGTGGAGGAGTGTTCCACTTATCTTGAGGGACAGATGAGAAAAAAGCAAAGACATGGCATTGCTCAAAACTCTGAAACGTTCTTAAGTGTGTCTCAAACAGCCTGCTCACATGAGACAGTCCAAGAAATCCCAGGATCAGTGGGAATTCCTACACTGGGAACAGCTGCTAGCACCAGATCTGACATGATCACACAATCAACTGCAAACCTACTGCTATTGATGTGCTCCATGGAGCTGGTCTAGCTCTTGAAGTGCCCAGATCCCATAGATACACACAGCTGGCACTAATGATGGAAGCTGGCTGAATCCCAGTAACTCCGCTTGTAAACAGAGAATTCTCCATCAGGCCTTATATGAACATGTCTGCTTTGAAAATGTACCTGGTAAAATACCATCAGGAGGGGTGGGTAGGGTTTGGTGCTGCCTGAATCCACTAAGCAGAGTCATCAGGAAAATGACAAGTTGTTAAATTAACACTGAAAAAAACCCCAGAAACTGACAGAAAGAATGACAGCAGTGGTAGGTACGAGCAAATCCTTACATACACCTGCTGCTATTAAATTTCTCACCCATCTCAAACCTCTTCACAAAAGCTGCACTGCTCTTTGGTTTGAGATCCTGTGTCAACTACTTACACACCCTTTTGCTCCTAACCAGGAAATTCAGCTCCCATCACCAAATCCTGTAAGCCCAGAAGAGCACAGAGGCAGCGGGCTCTGCTGGAATGCTCAGCAGGACGGAGCTCATGGCAGCAGGTGGAGAGTGCAGCAGCAGGGAGATGTGCCTACCTGGAGTGTCTGCCTTCCAAGAGCTGCTCGTTTATGGATGACTTCCTGAGATGAATTCTTTCCACTCCAAGGGACTTTGGTGGAGGAAGTCTTGGAGAAAGCTGTGCAGAGCTGGGTCTCTGTGCTGTTGCAGGAAGTGATTCACTGACTGTTGGAAAGGAATATGCATTTTGTTAGAGCAAAATCTGTGGTATTTTTTGCCCTGGGTGCAAATCTGTGGCCCCTAAGGAGAAGCACTTGGCAGTACAGAGACAATGACAGAGCTGTGGATCTAGAAAAGATTTCCTGCCTGCCTGCACTGAGCTCTCTCCACACAGACAGGACATCGTGGAGGCTCCTACAGATCCCAGCAGCACCATCTCCTATGGAGACTACACCCAGCTTGGGGCTGTGCCAGATCACAGAATGGAACTTCCTGGGAAAACATCTGTGTGCAGAGCAATCCTTTCCAGAGCCAAGCAGGCAAGCTCAGCCTCTGCAAAGGCCTGCTCCTCTCCCTCACCTCCTCTCCTGCAGCTCTTGAAAATGACACTTTAAGAACTAGTTTTAAAACACAACCTAAAAGGGACTGACTTCAAAAGGGACTGAATAAGCAAAGACAACTGACAGACACCTTTGGCTGAAGGCAATTGGGAAGATGCTGGTTTGATCCTTGCTCTCACTTTGCTTAGGGCACAACCAGGTCCCGACAGAGCCAACAGGAAACTCCAACTAATACATGTAAATGCAGGACGAGCATCACAGAGAACATGTTCACAAGCCTGGCTCCACTTCTACTTGTACAAGCAGGAAGCAGGTGTAAATCCATTTTATAGCACCACCTGGTTTGTACAAGTCTAAAACTGGAACAAAGTGAGATCAGAATCAGGCCCAAACTGAAAAGTGACTAATAATTTAGATAATGTTTGTCCCCAAATGACGATTATCCAGTTTAAGGGAGAGGCAGGCCAAGTCCCTTCCACCTTGTGGAACAGGGTGTGAGTGTGTCTGTGGGTGTGTGTGAGAAATGAGTAAGCTGAGCAAACACCAACCCATGCAAGATGCAGGCTCACTAAGGAGCAGATAAATGTAAATAGAGTGTTAATATCTGTGACTATTCCACTTTTCTCTAAGTTTTATGGTAGCTGTGAGGACAGAAGGGCTGGGCTAATTCTCCCAGTTTTTAAGTCCTTCAGTTCCAGGCCAGGCCCTAAGGACAAGGTATTTGACACCCACAGTGTCCTCAGCTTGCAGGTTGGTCATGTTAAAGCCAACTTCCTTTTCAAAAGATGACTCAGGTGAGCTCACAGAGCAGAAACTTACAATAACTAACCCATTAAGAGGAAAGACATTCCTGAGTAGCTATTTTCTCCTCTTCTATAAAGTAATTTATCATCAAAAGCCACCAAAATTATAGAATCATATCATGCCTTGTATTGGAAAGGACCTTAAAGCTCATCTCATTCACTGGGCTGGGACACCTTCCTCTAAAAGGTTTTGCTCAAAGCCCTGTCCAGCTTGGCCTTGAACACTTCCAGGGATGGGACATGCTAAAGGACATTAAGACAAAGAAATGTCTCTGAATGGACAAACTTCTTGGGGGAAAAAGGGATAAGTATCATACCATCATCATAGGTGGTTGTGTCTGACAGGGAGCTGCTCTCAGATGGAATTATATCATCTGTGAATAAAAACAAACACTTTAAGCATAAAAGAGCCAACATCCACTTACAAATATCTTAATACAGTTTATTTTCTAGAGTTTCAGAGCCAGCTGATACTTGTAACACTGCAATCCATATTCTTTAGCCCCCACAGCCTGAAGACACTCCTGGTACATCATCACTCTGGGTGCTCACTTGCAGTTCAGCAAGCGACCCAGGTAATTATCAAAGGAGATTTTTTTTTTTTTTTAAATCTGCAGCAGGAATCAGGCCAAGATTCACAAAGGTGTTTTCCAGCCCACTTCCAACAGATCTCACAGGGTGTTTTGGTGCTTCAGTAGGAGTCAGAAGCCTACACAGACATGTAGATCTTGGCTGTTAGCAGCTAATCTCCTCTAGGTACACCTGAAACCCCACCAGGTAGGTACAAAAAGCCTTTTAAAATTCTGGCATTCACTTTTGAGCGTTTCATCAGTATACAGGTCCTGTTTCAATTAAATTAAGATCAATCCAGAATAATTCCACTGATTTCCATCAAGGTATTGCAAATTCCAACAACACAGAAAACAGAACTGTTGCATGGGCATACTAATTTTCTGTTTCTTTACATTTTGCTATTTATTCACAGCACTTCACTATCTTGATGCTACACACTGTCCCTCACTGAGAAACAGCCTGTCCTGACTCAGCTTTGCAGCAGAGACATGAGGCTGAACTAGAGATAACTAACCCACAGACAACTCAATCCCTAAGCTGTTTCTGGCAAGATATGGCACTGGTGGGGTAAAAAAATCTCCATGAATCTTCAAGCATGAGAGAAAGAAAGCAACAAAAATCGACAGTGGAAGTCACTTTGTGTATGACACCTGCTTGTGCCCTCAGCCACCACGAGCACGTGCAATGCACGCTGCTCCTGCTGTCACAATTTGCTGCCAGGAAAGGTCTGGTTACAAGAATGTAGTAAATAGAGCAGCTGTTCAAGAACAGCAAAAATCAGGACTGGCCCCTGCCCTGGGGGGACTTGTCAGACCACCGGGGATGGGCTGCAGCCCTGCTTGCAACCTGACACTGGGAAAAAGTTCCAGGGGAGCTGATTCATGTGGATTTGACCAGGGGTGGTAAAACATGGAACTGGGCCCAGTGTGGGGAAGAACAAAGCCTGCTGAGGAAAAGAAAAAAGCCAGCCTAAAGCTACAGTGCTGGATTCAGGGGGGGTGTGCAATGCTGACATATTCAGATATGGTGACATATCTGAATTTAAATCCCAGGTCTGTGCAACTCCCTGCAAAGGAGGAAGAAACTCTGGGCTAGAGAGGGAGGAAGGAGAAAGTGGAACACGGAAAGCAGTCCAGTATGTCCTTCACCTCCTATCCCTTGGGGCTGGGATGGAAATAGCTATGGTTTGATTCAATAAATCAATGGGACTATTTAACATATTACTTCAACCAAGTCATTCCCTGAATTCACAGACACAAGTGACTCATCACTGCTCAGCCCTCTGAAACCCAGACCTGCAGCTCGAGAGCACCGCTGGTGATGGTGACCTGTTTACACACAAAATCAATTACTGAAGCAGGTGACAGCTCTGCTTCAGGTAAACAAATACATGCTGCAGGGTGAGAGCCTGGGACTGGAAAGGAATGCAGCTGATATTGCTGGCTTGGATAACAGGGCGAGAGAAACTGCCAGCAACAAACAACAGTGCCCGTGCATGGATGGATCTCTCTGCTCACCAGAGATCACTTCCTGGTCATTACCACACACCAGGTGCCCAGGTAATACAGGACCTTCCACAATCAGTATCCAGACTGGTGAGCAAGAGCCTGGAAAAACAGATGTTTCCCTCCCCTCTGTCAATCAGGAACAAGCTGGGCCACATTAAATACCCATCATCAGCCTTTCAGAATAATCACTTTGTGATGATGGACAGCCCAGTGATGCCGTGGTGTGTCAGGGGTAAGGATCCAAAACTCCTTCAGTCAGCTTGGATACTAACAGGTTTTCACACATTATCCTATGAAGCAGCAAGAATCTCACCTCCTTTAGGAGAACCACACTCAGAACAGAGGGGCCAAGAGTATCTGCTTTTACTGTGCTCATCAGTGGCAAATGGATTTAGTTAAAAATCTGTTTGCTACTAATTGCATTCATAAACCCCCAAACTTCACTAATAACTTCCTGGAAATCTGGAATTTTGAATCAAGAAGAAATGTCTTTCATCCTTACTTCCTGAATCCTGCAGAAAAACCTGCCTGCTCTATTTCTGCTGGAACTGAAGCACCCCAGCAGGGACGGGGAGAGATGTTGCACGTGGCACCTCAGATGTACAACTGCTCTCAACACACCAGCAATTCAGGCATCAGAAAAGCTTCATCCAAGGCGTTGCTGCCAGCCTTTTTGTGCACAGCACCTTCAGCCCATATCTGGTGCTGGAACATGTCTGTTCTTGCCCCTAAAACTGTGGCCTACTCTGCCCTCAGCCTACAGCAGTGCACTGAGTAGCAGCAGTTTCATCTTTTTTCCTGATTTAACTGCCTTGGAGAAGATAAAAACAATACAGAGAAGATGTAAACCAAGTCTAAGTAAGCCAAATTGCTCTTTTTCCCTCCTGTTTGCATCAGAACATGGGGAATTCTCTCACCTGGTAGAGCCAGAGTTGATTTCTGGGTTGGTTTTTTGCCACACTTGATTCTGTATTCATTTATGGAGTTTTCTATCTCTTGCAGCTTTTTTACAGCATCAGCATACTCCTGTTTTCTTTTCTTCTTCACATTTTTGCAGAGGTCTGGCTCACTGGCAAGTTTCTTTGCAGCCTCCACCAGCTTTTGGTGAATGATAAAATTGCTCTCTAAGTCCTGCAAAGTAGGATCCTGCAAATTTGTGAGATGAGTTATTTGCTTGTACTCCAGAGAGAAATTATCAATGAAAGTCATTAAAAAGATGATCTGTTATTATGGTGATGAAGTGAAATCTTGAGCACAAAATACAGAAATGCCAAAGTTTATACACAAGACAATCTCAGCATACAAAAGTCTTATATCTTATTTCTGACTAGAGTACAATTTTGAGATATCTTGGGCAAGGTCCAAAGCTCTGAAGCCCAGGTGACATAACACAGGCTCTTAAATTCAGGTTTAGGCTGCTAAACCTCCTGCTATGAGTCCAACCATGAAAAACATCTGTTCAAAATCTCTACCTACTTCAGAGAAAATAAAAATGGAAATTGGTATCACCATACCTACGTAAGAGGGAGTTTCAGGCTTTAATTAATTGTTTGTAAACTACTTTGAGAAGCTCAGATGAAAGGCACTGCAGAAGTGCTAAGCAACATGTTATTAAATCTGGTCAGCAGGATTTTGGTTTAATAGCATTGAAGCAGTCCACAAAATCACTTTGCTGCAGACAAGGAGCACAGCAGCCCTGTGGGGCAGGGCAGTGAGTTTCTGGTGAAAGACAGATGCCAAGTGCCCAACACCAACTTACTTGGATGATATAGCTTGTTAACAAATCTCACAAGGAATGAAGGGGAATGGAGTGTGACCAGAAACTGCAAACATCTGAATTACCATATCACTCAAGTCAGTCTCTGCCAGCAGAGTTCATTTTAGCTTCTTGAACAATGCAGGGAGGTTTTATTCAGGTGGAACCTTCATTAAGCCACAGGTAAAACTCCTCCTCCTGTCACCTGTCACACAACTATGCTCACAGACAGATGATTTTGCAAGGGGGGCAGTGCACACACCCCTGCCACGTTCTGGCTTCAAACACCATCCCAACATGACAGAAAGAAGTCAATGCTCCAGAAAAGCTCTGAGCCATGGGCTGCCAAATGGCATTATGCACCTGATCTTCTCTAATTAGCAGCGATATATCCATTAAAATTCATGCAGCTGTGGCCAAATCAGGGGTTCAGATCAGGCAAACTTCAGGCCTTTAGAAACAGCCAATTTCCTGCTCAGTTCAAAGCAGGAGCAGAACCCATCAAAACTTCCCACTCCACGCAAGCAACTGTCCCAGCTGCCTCCTGTTAAAACACCCAGGGAAGAGCTGCATTGTCTACAAGTGGCTTTGGCCACTGGTCTGGCCACCCCAGCCCTGCTGCGCAAGCAGGCTGCCAGGCTCACCTCCTCACTGGGGAGCAGGTTGTCATCCAGCTTGAACGCCGTGCCAACGCGCCTTCTCACCTGGGGGGGCTCCTCTCCAGCACCCAGAGGATACTCCTTGGGCATCTTGCCTGTCAGCTCCTGGGGAACAGAGAGGGCTCCAGGTGAGGCCCTGAGGGAGAACAGGGCTCCCACCTGCCCGACCCCAGTGTAAAGTGCAGCTCTCACCGCTTCTCGCAGGCAGATTTTCTTCAGCTCCTCAACCTTCTGAAGCAGTTTTTCTTGAAGGAGTTTCTCCTTCTTCTTTAGTTCCATAATTTTCTCCTTTTTTTGCTCTTCACTGACCTCTGAATCCTGAGAGCCTGGAAAACACACTCTGTGTCAGAGGATTTCCAGGTAAAGGCCGTTTTTATTGTCTGGTAGTCTCATTTCCCTTTTAACAAGCCCGATTACAGTTGGCTACTTCACATTCATGTGCAGTATTACCTGATGAGATCAAACTGCCATTGCTGGCCATGATAAGCTGGTTCTTGGCCTCCAAAGTCACCAGCTTTGACACTTTTGGTGTTCCCATCTCTGTCAGATCCATGGCGATATCATCCAAACTTCTGGCCGACGGAATTTTTGCCTGAAGGAGTTAAAAGAAAAAAATAATCCAATCTCATTGAGTTACCTCTAATTAACTTCAGAACACATCACAGAAGATGACATTTCACACCTCATCTCCCACAAAATTACGGGCTAAAGCAACAGCATCACACAGGTGCTTGCGGTATACAAGGGCTGTTTGGCACTCCCTTCCCCTCTCCCCCAAAACCTGAACCATCTCCCAGCTCAACATCTCTGCAGCTTTCAAAACAAACACAGGAAAGGAGACAAAAGAAAAAGCAGATTAGACACCCAGACATGGGAATTCCCTCTTCCACGATTACACTTCCACAGGCCTTAACTGCAGGCAGGCTAAAATGGATCGAATAACAACATCACCACTAACAGACTGCTCAAAAAGCTGACAAAAACTATTTGTAGTTTTTCTCTGGAGAGCAGTTCATCCGTGGAAAAACATACGCTGAAGGATATACAGGAAAGGTGTTGAAACCCATGCTTGCAGTAAAATACCTCATAACTTACTTTGCTTTGCTTCCTGTCCAAGTAAAACTGGTGCTGACTGATTGCCATCACCCAGATGGACTTGATCAGGGAAGTGTTTGCATACCAGGTCTGCACCACCAGCCCGCTCTGACCAAAGGTCCTTCTTGACACTGAAATTCTGAGGAGGTGAAAAGAAATGCAATTTCAAGACAGGTCTTTGAGGTTTAAAGTCCAAAATGCCTCTCTCTTAACCAGGCAAGCTCAGCCTTTATTTTAGGGACGCGAAAACTCAGATTTCCTTCATCCCATCACCCAGTGCTGCTGTAGATTTGGCAGCAGATTCGGACAAACAGTCCTCCCCCTACTCCAAGAACTGCCTGAAGGGAAATCTGAGAGGACACCCAGAGCTGTGACAGCCCCAGTCTGCCCCACCAAATGCTGGATCAGGATCAGTCCCAAAGCCCAGAGTGAACTCAGGTGTTAGTTCTGAGGCACCTCCCACCCCATCCACCAGCACCTGATGATGAGTCCCACTCTGGGTAAAGACTAACCCCGATGACACAGCTGCCTCCTCCAGCCTCACCTGCGGGGATCGTGTACTTCCACAGCAAACTTCTTCTCACGGAAATAGAGATTTTCCAGCTGCTTCCATTGAAATAGCTAGGAGAATTGGGAGAGAGAAGCAGCACATGGTCATTAAATCACCAGTCCTCTCACCCCAAGGTGATATAATTTCAGCAAATTACAATCCCAGTGTATCCTCAGCTATGGCATGGACTGAGCGGTAACTACATTCATAACATCAATCAAAAGAAGCACATAAATATAGGATGCCCCCTCAGTAATTTCACACTCTTACAGACAATGTGTTGCAAATTGAGGATTTTGCCAGCGACAACATCTGCCTCCATCAACAGCGCATTTAATTTCACTGCTACAAGTTGCCGAGATCTTGGCAGGGCAGCTAAAGTCATTTTCTCTCTGATTAAATGCAAAAATCTCTTTAAAAAGTAATTGTATAGACAACTATGGTCTACTTCCTTGAGTCAGAACATCCCCAGGGAATGGCAGCAGCCTGCAAAACCCAAAACCTTTCTCTTGTGAAGACACTGCGTGAGACATCCAGCGTGACACTTTGGAGCAGAGGTACAGCACGTACAGAACAACAGCAGCTACAGGAGGAAGCCACCCCCAGCACATCCTCCTGCTAGAAACCCACATATTTCCTGCAAACTGCCAGCTGGGAGAAGAGATCAAAGTCAGTCGGGGCTCGGCAGCTGCACCCATGGGATCAGAATTTCACGTGAATTCGCTCTCCTTTTGCAGCAGCATCAGCCACCCCCGGGGATGAGCCACTGGGGGCTGCATCCTCCCAGCCCAGCCTCGCAGGTTTTGGCAGCACCACCTCCTGCCCCCTCTCCAGCAGTGTCAGGGTGCCTGGATGCACATGGGGACCCACACAGTGTCCCCAGGGATGTCCCCCGACCACGATGGGCCGCACAGGTGCAGCAGCACGCTGGAGTTTACAGCAGCCGCCTTCCAGAGGTCCAGCCCACATGGAGGTACCAGAGGTGCCTCCATGCAGCTGGGAGGGCAAGGACAATGTGCAGTGAGAGATCAGGCTCTGACACCAGAGATCCAGCTGAGGCACCCAGGCCATCACAGCAACTCCCTCCTTTCCCCACTGGAGTTTTTCCAAAGCCTACAAGGGTGCAGCCACCACACCAGAAACCCCCAGGACACACAACATTCCCGCTGGCCTCTGCCAAAACCTGACATGCCATGCTACCTCCCACTACAGAAGCACTTCAAGTTTTGTAAAAAATTACGTATTATGCTGTGATGCATCTGAGACATTTATAACACAATGACACAGAGCCCAGTGCATTTGTGTTTCAGGGGAAAAAGGGGCTCTTTCAGCAGCCTTTCCCTCTGTTTAACTAAAACTCTCCTAGGACTACAGCTGACTATTAGAAACTGCTGTAGAAAAAGTGAAGCCAAGTGGAAATTCAATTTACTTGAATTAATAAATTATTTGCTAGACAACTGTGGAAGTTTCCCTCTGCTGCTTAAGTTAAGTTTACGTTTGTCTCCCAGCCCTCCCGCCCAGTCACACGGCCGTCAGAAGCACCTCTTCACAACTCTGCACTGAACTTCGAAAATAAACACATTTACAAAAAGGCGAAAGGAATCAGCCCGAGCAGTCTGCCAGGACATTGAGCAACAGGCGCCCGCGGGCGCTCCAGCGGCGATCCCAGCCGGGATCCCGGCACAGCCCCGGCTGCTCCCCCGCGTCCCGCACTCACCTCGCCGCAGCCCCGATCCCGGTCCCGATCCCGGTCCCGGCTTCCCGGCCCCGCCGGGCAGTGTCAGGGCCGGCATGGGCAGGGCAGGGCAGGGCAGGGCAGAGCCGAGGCGGCCGTGCCGTCCCTCCGTCCCGCCGCTCGGCTTCGGCAGCTTCGCCTCCCACTGCTGACACACGCCTGACATCACCTCCCACCCGCTCCGCCGCGACGCCTCCCACACCCCTTTCCCCAGATAAAGGGAAAACCCAACAGCGCAGCGAACGAGGAGGATCCCACCGCGGGGCTGCAGCCCCTGGAGCACCCCGGGTGCCTGTGGGGGCCGGGGGGGCTGCCCGGGGTCCCCGCGGTGCCGTGTCCCGGCCCCGCCAGCCTTGACTCACACCCAGAGGCAACAGGTTCAACCAGCAGCATCATCCCGGCGTTCCCGGCCGCCCGCTCCCACGCTCGTAAAAACCATGGGCGTGCTTCAAACATGACCTCTGGAAAAAAAAACCGCCTTGCTGCCCCGCTTATCGTGGCGGCCGATGAGTCCCCGTCCCCTTGATCGCTTCCTTTGGGTTTTTCCCCTCCGGACGCGCTCGGCGTTCCTGAGGGCTGCGGGAGAAGGGGGCATCTGTCCCAAGGTGAGGAGGGTCGAGTTGGGCAGGAGGACAAAATGCAGCAGAGCCCCAGCACCTGGAGCAGCCTCCTGCCCAGGGAGAGGGACACGGGGGTCTGAGCAAATCCGACACCAGGATCACTTGCAGCGCCCGAGAAAGGAAAAAAAAAAGGCGTTTGCATTTTTAAGAAAACCCACATGGAATTGCCTCAGGATGTGGGTAGAGCTTTGCCCCATTTCCTCCCCACCCTGTGAGATCCACCCCAGCCCAAAAGGAGCTGACAGGCACCCCGAGCATTCGCAGCTGGGTACATTCAGCACAAAGACATCTCTGCCTCCTTGCCCAAAGTCTGGGATAACTCCAGCTCTCCCCTCTGCTGTCCCACAGCAGGAGAGATGGGAATTGGAGTTGTCACGTCTTTGCTCTTGAGGACTGAAAAGTGCCCTGTCCTCAAACTATCTCGCTTAAGAACAAAATAAGCTCCTTAGCTATCACCTCATCTGACAAACCCTCCTAACTCAGGTGCTTGTAAGAAAGGCTGGTGATTAAATGAACAGCTTCAGGATAAGTTGTGAGCTAATAATATTTATACAGAAGCACATAAAACTAAGCCCAAATGAAAGTATTACAAGTTTCTGCTGAACATGCTTGTATTCATGAAGATGAGAGGGAAAAAAATGGACTCAATACAAACAACAAGGATAAAGCAATAAAGCAATAACTTTCTTTAACTGAAATTTTTCTACCTCGTGGTCAAAAGGCAATTCTCAGGAAACCATCACTGCTCTAGAGATATCCTGCTCCCTTTCAAATACTCCCTACCCTGTACAGACATGTTCCTAAATAATTCCTAATTTCAATCTTACCTAAACTACATGCATATGTAAAGACAAAAGAGTGGCTAAAAAAAAATCTGGAAATCTGGAACTGGTTTTTGAGGGCTGGAAGAACAATTAGGAATAATTAAAATGTTTTTGTGGAAGTTTTGCAATGTATGTTCTCTTTAACCAGATGATTAAGTCCACCTGAGCTAATTAATGTTTTCTTAATAGCCTTCCCATCCACATAGGTTGTCAGATTTTGTCAGATTCTTAAATTTTGGTGAAAACTACTGAGCATCCCAGGGGCTGCCTGTCTGACTCTGAGTAGAACTTGGCCTGGTCAAGGATGTTTTTCTGATTTTTTTTTTTTTTTTGGTAGAAGGCAGAGGTGAAGCTCTGATCACATCTCATTACCCAGGCACCTCTGTGCACCAGCCAGACTCCTACCACCCAGCTGCTGCTTTTCCAGCCCACGGGTTTAGGCTTCCCTGCATTTCTACTGTGCTTCAGTTCCAGATACCAGGGAGCACTGAACAAAAAGGACTCGCCCTCCTTCATGCACAAAAGGAATGGTAATAGTCCAAGGCAACCCAAAGACACATGGTGTACCTAAATGCTGAAACACCTTAAAAGAAGCAGCTGTTTCTTACCTGGCTGATCTTGCATCCAGTTTTGAATAAAATGTGAGCCTGACAGGAGGAGCAAACCGGCTCAGAAGAACAGCCCTGGCAGAGGCCCTACCCTCAGAAACGTGCAGGAGAGCTGCTCAGGCTCCTGGCTCAATATTGCTGTGAGCCTAGTAGATTTTGTTTAGGAAATAATATTTTAGTATTTTTTTTACAAAGTTTCTTTTTGCAAGGAGGTGAAAATGTGGCGAGCAGCTGAGGGCAGGGGCTGTGTGGCCACATGCTGCTGCACCAGCCCACGTGCCAGAACTGCACCTGGGATGGTTCCAAGGTTAGTGACAAATTCTGACCCAGAGCTAAATTATTCAAATCTCTGGCTTTCCACCCAAGAGGTCTTTGGGTAAGGTCAGCATGGAAGTGCAAGCCATGCCACAGTGCTTGCAGCAGCCTTTCCCTCGGGAAGCACTTCCAAAGCAACTCGTGGTACGTGCAGCGCCTGCAAGGAGGCTCAGCAACCAGCACCTCGGGAACTGGCTGGGAACAGCAATCTGCAGACAAATCTGGCAATTCAGAGCAAGGAAACATAAAAGATTTCTGCCCACAGGAATGCACCCCACCCGAGGAGGGAAATTACCACCCTGGCAGCAGCGCTGGGAGCAGGGCTGTGTTTCAGCCCCTCTGCTGCACTCAGCTGTCTGGCACCCTGCCTTCAGCTGGAATCCTGTGTTTCTCTGCTGTGCCTGCCCAGGGAGGGAGGCACCTGAGGAGATGGCAGGAGAGCCAAATGGCCCCACCTGCAGCGACTTCTGAGGGAAGGAGGCAGACAGCTCCCACCTGTGCCAGCATAACCTGGCAGGGCTCACCTGCAGGCATCTTTCATTCCTAAAATATTAAGCCTTTCCTTCTAAAAGCCTCTTGAATCATATTTTTTTCTAATACCTTATGATCCATTTTTGCCTGGTCATCACTAGCACTGGCAACGTGAGACAGAGATGTCTCAACACAAACTGCCCCAAAACGTTTGTGTTTTGCAGCAGGTGACATTCAAGCAACTTTCTGCCCATCTGGAAAGAACTGAATTTCAGAGCAGTCTTGTAAAAACTCTCTGTTTATTTTAAGTAATTACATGAGCTTAGTACCTTCTATCTAAATCAATGGCTTGGTGAGAAATAAACACCATAAAAGAAATCTCTGCCTAATCAGAGCTGCCTGCTGAGAAGGCTGCTCCAATGCTGCTGTGTTCTGAACTATTCTGCAAAACAGGATGGCAAATTTACATGAAGTAAATGTTCTGCAAGGGAAAACTTTCAGCATCAACTCTTAGCACACACTGAATTCACAAAGAAATATCACAATACCTCCTCCTCACAGCTTAGGAGCATTGCATCCCAACAAAGAGGAAGTCATGCAGAAGTGTCAGGAGGCTTACAAGGATGAATAAAATGCTCCTGGACAAACTCAGACACACAAAAAAAAAAAAGCCTAAAGTGGGTGGAAGAAATATAGAGAAATAGTTTGAGCAGCCAAGGGTCTGGTTTGGAAAGCTAAAGCCCTGAGAGTATTAAATCCAGCCAGGGATATTATGAAGGTGATGAGGCACTGGCACAGGGTGCCCAGAGCTGTGGCTGCCTCTGGATCCCTGGAAGTGTCCAAGGCCAGTTTGGATGAGGCTTGGAGCAACCTGGGATAATGGAAGGTGTCCCTGCCATGGCAGGGGGGTTGAAATGAGATCTTCTTTCAGGTTCCTTCCAGCCCACACCATCCTGTGATAAACATTACCCATTTCACCATGAGTATATGCTAACAAAAGCACTTCTGAGAACACAACACATTCAAGCCATCAGGCAGTAGAACCGATATTCTTGGACATTTGCAACAATACCACAGCAAGATTAGCTCTTCTCTTCAGATAACATAGTTAATTTATCACAAGGGAGTCGCCCACAGAAACACAATGAAGTGGGAGAACAAGTCCAAGAGCCAGCAAGCTGCCTTCTCCAGCCCTCAGAGGATCCTCAGTTATTGGCTGAACGCAGAATAAACTCAACTCATGCCTTTATACACCCTCCATTAACAAGACAGACATTGTTTATCTCGCCAGTGAGCAGAATGGGGTAGAGATAAAGGGAGATCTATTCTGGCTTGAAATGACAAACAAAGTCCTGCGACCTGTGTTATACTTTTCCTCATTGATTCAGAGGACACTGGGGACAGGATCTTGGCATGCCACCCCACAGCAAGCAGGAGGCACTTCACCAAGCAGGAGGTGACTCTCAATATTAACTGCAACTGAAAGAGAGTATGTTTGCAAAGCAGCAGGACTGCAGAGCTAATCCCAGGTCTGAGCTCGAATCTGAACGAGGGTTGCCAAATCCAGCCTGTTTTAATGCCCTGTGAGACTTCAGGATGATAATCAAGTGAGCTCAGTGTAACCTCCAGCCAGTGTGGAGCCACTGCTTTTATCTACAAAGACAACTTTCATAAATGACACACAAAGTAATTCTCCCTTTTCAGTCTGTTTTGGAGCTGGAGCACAGTGCTTCCCTCGGTGCCTCAGCTGGCAGTCCTGGGTGATGGGCAACACCTGGGCTTTGCTAGAAACTGCTCCCAAAGCCATACAAGCTCCCAGGAGTGACTTGGAGCAACAAAACTCCCTTGTCCAAACCATCTCAGGTCAACCAGCAAAATATTAATAGCTGGAGCCAAACCTCCCCAGCCAGCTGAACACAGCCAGGCAGCCAGGGCAGGTTCTCCAGGTCCAGCCCGAGTCACACAGCGGCCAGCCCGGCACCGCACGCTGCCCTCACGGATGGTGACGATGGAGCAGGGGCAGGGCTGGGTGATAGGGATCTGCAGATTGCTTCAGCCAGGCCTCTCCTGCAAGTTGCTTCCTGTGAGCAGCTCTCAGCCTTGGACTTCATGCACGGGTGTTGATCCAATAACAAAGTCCTGGGATAACCACGGCGCTCCAAGGCTTGTATTTAGGTGTCTTTGCCTGAAGACCTACTTGGATAAAGCCAAAAGATTTCACTTTTTGAAGAGGGTGGTTATATTTCCTTGGATTTGACTGATCCTCCATTAATGGGTGCAGCTAATATATATTTTATTTCTATTATTAATAGTAAAATTTTATTCCAAACGTGGACTGGGCTCTTGCAAGATGCCTATGATTCCATGGTGAAGCAAACACACCTGACAGCTTTGCAGAAAAGACATGGGGAGCAGAATAAATCCCCCTGGTGTGAATTCACTGGGGCACAGGCACCAATTCCTGTTAAAAGCCTCCCATCCGAAATGCTGCAACTTTCCCACCACAACCAGTATCAGAGAAGTCTGCATACCCAGAGATCACTTGTAGCTTTAAAATTTGGGAAGGCAAACTTGGTCTTCACTCTTCACTAGACTTGGATGGAAACTTCCCCTCTTATTATTCTCTATTTATTAATCAGCTGCATGTATATTTAAACATCACCAATTGGAGAAGTGGAGCACAATGAAGGATGCTCTTTCCCAGATGGCTAGGGATAAACACAACAACAGTTCTGATCCACAGTATAAACAGCTGGATTAACACCAGCACACGGCAGTTGTGAGTTTGGCTTCATTCCCAAAAAGCAAAGCAAGAAAATTCTGCTAAATCCAGCGAAACTAGCAATGCTGCTCCAAAAGACAGGAGCAGTTTACATGCCTCTTCCCCTCCTGCCTGCTGCTCCAGAGAGACTCCTGGAGATTCAGGCAAGCTGTCCATACTCTTCTCTGTCTGAAATAAACTCTGATAGGTTCATAAATATGAACAAACAACAATACTGATTAAAAGGAACTTCTGCCTGCTGCATAACACGCAGCAGGGCTGCAGTTACACTGAGATAAGCAGCAGTATCTCAGCATTTTAACTCCAAACCCAAGTCTGGGTGTGGGTGCCCCTCTAGATCTGATGTCTGCTTTTCCTCCCAAAAGTGATCTGATTCCAATTACCTATCCAAAGCTGTGGCCTGTATAATTTTTGTCCCTTTGCACTGACACCAGAAAAATCCTTAGGGATACTACAGCCATATCCATCCCCACAGTTTCAATGAGCTTACTGTAATTAAACCTTCCACCTGCATTTAGGCTCCTCTCTCTCACCTTCCCTTTAAATCTTTATCCTCTCTTGTATAATTATAATTTCACTGAAGCCAACAACTATTCTCATTTTCATTGTAATACTTCCACTGCAGAGATGACCTCTGGTTTTCATTTTATTTTTCTTAAACACAACTCCCACTGCATTCAAAGACAACACCTCGTAACCAACTGCAGCAGGGTGTGACTTGGTATTTAGGCCCTGCTGACCTTAAAAAATTTCCTTAATCTGCCTGGTTGATGTTGTAAACTGAAATCCCACAAGCATAAAAAATGCTTGTCGAAGCAATGCTTCCAGCCAGGCAGGCTCCATTTTCTTGGAGAGCATTGCTGGTCACAGCTGGACATCTTGGCTGCAGAATGATCCTTTCCTGGCTGGAAAATCTAATAGATGTTTCCTAAAATCAGGGAAGTGCTCAAGGGCAAGAGGACCTCCTTGATGCTCTCCTTTGACATTCAATGACTTCATCAAGTTGACACAATTTACAAAGGGTTCCTCTTGTGTTACCGTCTTTTAGTGCAGGCATGGGAAGAGACACCTGGGATAAAACTCTGCATTTTACTAAACAAAGCAAAGGAAGGACATGAGAGCTCACCCATGGACACACAGGTACATAAATACACCAAAAGAAACCAAGTCATAGCCTACTGTGGAAGAAGATCACGTTGGAAGCTTGAAGGGAGAGATTACTCTTTAGCAAGCAAGTTTTGTTAAGCTGTGCTTTTTGGCACCAATACACTAAACAGTATCATTTTGCAAATGCAAAAATTCCCTGGCGGGGAGCACAACTTCATGTGAACTCCTGCCCAGATCATTCCTGGGGAAAGAAGAACAGCAAACTCCCAGGTCTCCATCCCCTCATGGCTTAGATGTTTCAATGGAGACATCACCAGAAACATCCCAGCCCAGGAGCACGGCTCCAGCACGAGCAACCCTGGCTCTCCCACCAGCCATGGGGGTTAAACAACCCTTCAAAGACTTTTGGGGCACAGTGCTGTCTCAAGGACACACATGTGGTGACAGGATGGGGGGAGCTCCCACCACCCCATGTGTTGGGTGCATGCTGGGTTTCCAAGGCTGCTGTCTGGGCTCACTGTGGGGACTCTGAGGGAGACAGCAGAACAAGGCAGGACCCTCTGCCCTGTTCAAACAGCACAGGAGGCTGTGGGCAGAGTTCACTCTGCAGCAGACACACTGGGAAGCAGTGGGTTGGACAAGAATGACCTCCAGTACTTGGCATTTATTCTCAATTCCCCCTTATGGAAACACACAGTTGCTTCAACAAGCCTTCAATTTCACGCAGCTCCCCTCGTATTCTGCCTGTACCAGTGGAGCCTTTTACGCCTCATGCACAAAAAAAACCACCTACAAAAGTGAAGTGAAAACACTGCTTGAGTACAAGGCCTTGCAGAAACACAACCGCTTCATATTTCTGCAGTTATCCCTGGGGGCTGCCAAAATTCCCATCCTGAGACCACCAAACTCAAGACACACGAGCCAAAGCTCCCCACGGGAGTTTCCACTATCTAGGAGAGATTTACTGCCTCAGTGCCAGCAGAAATCTCCTTCTGCCTCCAGCCTTTGGTCTTTTGCCCACCAGTCAAATATGCAACAGCTTAAAAGAGTATATCCTGACATGCAATACCACACCTATGTTCCCCCCACAAAAAAATCAGATGCAAAAAAACTTACTTTTCTGGGCTTAACTTTGTCTTGTAAGTCGTACTGGCCAATTCCTTTGTAACTTATTCCAAGCCACCATGGGATTCCTTGTTTATCCTGAAAAATGGATGTCTACGTCAACCAAGAGCTACTTAAGAATGAGGCAATTCCAAGATTACAGCCCTTTTCACTCTGTGACAAGTACAAGTAGGTACAGAACAAGGGTTTTTCTAGCAAACAAACTGAGGCGAAGTGGATTGCTGGGGTGAACGTGGAAACTTTCTCCCTCTGCCTTTCTGAGGCAGAGGCACAAAGCCAGGTGGTGGCTGTGCAACGTGGACAGAAAAGCGACAGTGCTGCTGAAACAACGGGGTGTCACTGGCTGGAGGAGTGGCTGTGAAGGGAAAGGACAGGAGACAGAAAAAAAAAACTGTGGCCAATGACTGCATCTGCTAAATTCAGGCATGGACAGCCACAGGAGGAGACACCAGCACAAAACATCAGCTTCTCAGGTACCACAGCCATGGCCATGACTCAAAAGTAAGGAGACATCTCTGCTGAGCTCTTCGGCACAAAACACTTTGGCCCCGGCTCTGCTCTACAAACAGGAATAAATGGTGTATTTCCATCACTCTCCAAAAGCATTTCTCAGCATTTCCCCACTCCAAGCATGCACCACTAATCACCTGCCACTTATGAGCAGTCTTTTCCACATTTTATTTTTCTAATCTTGATTAATGTCTCTGGGGAAACTATTAACTGCTTCAGGTCTAGAAGTGATATCCCGTTTAATTAAGATGATAGGAATTTAGCTCCTGATAGGATTACATATGGTTTTACTAAGATTCCTTTCTGCTCTCTGGAAACAATTTTTGAAGTACATTGAATGGGGAAAAATTGGAGGTTGAAAAATGTGGGTTTCATACTGATAGAAGGGCACTGAATCATCCAACTGCTCCTTTAGGAATGCAATCCCACGTAATAAGCTCAGCAATCACATTATCTATAGGCAGTTACTGACCTTTACTCCATAGTAATGAACTCCATATGTTGGCAAAGCTTCTACCACTTTCATGTACCTGCAGACAGATTTATAGCATATCAGATAATTTTCTCTGGAGGGAGTAATATCTATTAACATATTTTTTTCACACATACATCCAGAACACGTCATATATCATTTGGATATTCTGTAGGCCTTAATAACTGAAGGGCCATGTTTTCAGAAAAAACTGAGCATCTCGGCTTGGGGAAAGATGGGGTATTTTGGCCCAGCTAAAGCAAAAGGAAAATTTATCATACAACAGAATATTTCATCTCTTATCAGAAGATCACAGAATTGAAAGCAAAAATTCTGAACTGAACATGTAAGCCTTTTGGGAAACGTTGGCAATAGACTGCCTATAATTATTCCATTATGGAGCTCTGGTTACAAAGGATAGGCTCCAAATGAATGTGTTTATGCCATTGTACAACTGTTTCATGAGGCAATTCAGAAAACCACTGAACAGACCATTTCTCCCTTGCTCCTACTGAAAAAAAGACCACAGCTTATTAAGACAGATTTACAGGCATTGAGGCACGTGAGAGAAACTGCAAGGAGTCTGCACTGTGCAGCCATGGCCATCATCTCAAACATCTCATAACACATCCTACTGCATCTGCTTGTAGGAAAAACAGTAAATATTAATGGTAAATGAAAAATACAATTCCACAGGCTCAGTGGGCAGCTTGGAAGACCTTGATGTTTTGAAAG
The DNA here is from genome assembly GCA_013400175.1 of Phainopepla nitens. Lineage (NCBI taxonomy): Eukaryota > Metazoa > Chordata > Aves > Passeriformes > Bombycillidae > Phainopepla > Phainopepla nitens. The sequence goes on from VXBQ01012684.1 coordinate 54,157, forward strand.
CCAAATTCTGAACATTTCAGAATTCCTTACAGGACTTAGGGTAATACATACCCTTAAGAGTTTGGAGTGAAAATTAATTGGTGGCAAGCAAAGTAAGGAGAAGGGTCTTCCAATAAAGTAAGATTCAAACAATTTCTTTTGTATTTGAGGTACCCAAATGACTACACAAATGCTGAACTGCGAGCCTGTGAAATGTGAGACTTCAAATAATTCCACTTTGCAATGTAACTCAATAAAAAGAGAATCTGACAGATACAAATGACATCGTTTGCAGGCAATAATGACCCAAACAGTCTGCCTTGCCACTTCTAAACAAAAAAAAAGAACAGGAGAAAAGTAAAAATATCATCTTCACAAATTAACAAGTGTCATACTCACTGAACAATGGCTTGTCCTCTGGTCAGACCTTTAATTTGTACGTAATGCTCAATTACTCTGTCCTCACTGCAAACCAAGCACAAAACCCAATTTAGAGGCTCAGTGACTTTGTTCATGTGTGACGGCATCTGTGGAAGCTCAGCCACCTGCTCAGCATGCAGAGAAGGGTCCCTCTGCATGTTTCTTGCTCTAGTTTACATTCTGGTTCTTGCTGATTTCTTTCCCACCCTTCATTAGGCAGCGTGGAGCTGCCTGGCTGATCCCCACCATCACATCCTGCCTTCCAGACTAATTAAGGAACCATTTCGGATCAGCCTGTTCTGCTGCAGATGCTGCTGCAGAAGAATGGTGCTAATTGTGTAAATTCATCTTAATGTTCTAAAGGACCCAAACTTCAAAGGCTGGTAAATGCTCCATATGTAAGACAGAAGAAGTTTAACCAGAGCTGTTTTCATTCCTGCGTATTTTTTTCCCCCTGACATTTAGGTGAAAAAAAACCAAACATTTGTCAGCAATGACCTTTTTGCATTTTTCCTGTTACATATTTCAACATTTTGTTTTGGAGGAATGTGAAATAAAATATGCATTTCTGTGTCAGACACTTGAAAGCAAAGAAAAACTCAGCATTATTCATTCAGAGACAAATAATAAGCAAGCATGGTATACTTGAAAATCCATCACGTACACATCAAGCCTAAAAAACCATAACAAATGAGAGTGTTGAATTTGCACAAAGGGCATAAATTCCAAGGAAACAGTATCACTGATTCATCCTAAATGCTGTGTTCCTTTACAGCAAATTCAAGCCCCAGAATTGAAACTGTCTTTCTCTTTCCAGCCTTTCTAGATCATTTTCTTCCCCTGTCCTGTTGAGAGGAGCTGGGTGGGCAGCTGGCAGCCAGCAAAGGTCAGCCCACCACAAAGGCTCCAGTGTGTGACAGATGAAGACCGAGGTGCTCTCTGCAAACCCAGGCTTGGCTGGAGTTCAGACTTCAGCTCCTTCTCTTGCAGGGTCCCCACATACTCCCATCCACCAGTTTCTGAGACAGCAATTTAAATGAAGCAAACTTTCAAGGAGGAATTTGCATCACATCTTGCATAATTTATAATCTTCTAAAAACTGGAAATGCTTGAACATGAACAATTAACTCCTTGTCCTGGGCTGAAAACTTTTAGAAGAGTTTGCAAACTGCTTAAAAGTGACCTTGTTGTTATCATTCATAGCAATGATTTACACTTTAAATTAAACAGCTCACCAGTAAGCAAGCGATGGATGCTCCTGCAGTGTCTTGGTAGGAAAGACAGGCAGTGTCTTCAAGTCTTTTCTAGCATTCTCATCACTGAAAAAGCAGAAATGGCCCAGAGTCAGTGCCAGTGAATCAGAGGGATGGACTTGTTTATTTCAGACTCATGAGTTTGGGCAGAAGGAAGGGCTGTATTTGCTACTCACGAATATGGAGTGTTGCCCCATGTGAGGCTGTCATAGCAACGTAATTCTAGAGGCCCTCTCACATGACAGTGATGGATATGGTGTCATGCAGCCTCATTATACACACACGTGATGCTCAGGCCACCATCGTATCAATATTTATTTTGCACACCCTCACTCTATTTGCTGAGTGCAGAATGAGCCCTGAAACTGCTGCAGGAAAGCCTCTGCCCAAAAGTAAGGCTTGTAGTGCTAAGTTTTGCTCTGTCTTTAACAATACACTTCATGAAGCAGTGTGGTATTTGTTAAATCCCAGAGTTTAATAGTGAACTGATTCAAAACAAAGGGTTTCAGTTCCTATGCTTTGAAATATTTTCAGTGAGAACAGTTCTCCTGGACTGCCTATTGTACAGAAAGTTCAAATATTCTGGATTCTAGACCCAACCTGAAATGAAATACAGGGGGGTTGAAGTATATGAATGCAATTTTTCATGACAAAAACCCGGCAGAATATTTTAAAACCTATTTACAGGCATCAGTAAAATGGTTCATATTTTCTCCTCACAGGGTCCATTAATTAATCAGCTGAAACCTGCACGCCCCATTTCGGCAGGATTTCTGCATGCCTTCGCAGCAGCTCCAGCAAGCACCAACACGACTTTTCTATGCAAAGAATGCACCAGTCACGTCCATCAGCATCTGCCTCAACTTTGTCCAGGCTTTCCTTGAAGGTGTTTTTCTGCTCCCAACCTCTCTTCTCATCAGATTGAGCTATTAAGAGTTTTCATCAGAGCTACCTCCCCCTTTGCTTCAGTCAAATTCCACCCTCCATCCCGAGAGCGGATCCACGAGCTCTGTGGATGGAGCTCTGCACCTGAAGGACTCAGCAACCCCCCCTCCCATGATTCCATCTCCCAGATGCCACAGGGAAAGCACAGGAGATAAAAGGTTTCTCGGTTCCTCAGGAGCAAGGGCTAATCTCTCTACAAGGCTCTTCCCCAGCCCTGACAATGAGCCTCAGCCCTGAGCAAGGGGGACCACCTCTGGGGACCAGGAAACAGTTCAATCAACAGCCTATTTATTCTGCAACGTCTTTGATGAAGCTGCCAAGAAGGGGTCAATTAGCACCGAGGAGTGCTGGTTGCTGCACTCTTCTGCCAGGAATATCCATTTTTCTTTGCGAGCTGGCCAGCACCCAAGTGCCACAAACAAGGACAGCTGGGTAGAAAAGCAGGATCTCTCCTTGCAGCGCTCAAATACAGCCAATGCTCACAAAAGCTGAGTTTTATTCACCCCTTTGCAAGCCCATTTTGATGGGATCAAAAGGCTGCAGGACATCTCGGCTTGCAGAGAGAAGGTAGATTACCAGGCGTTTGTAGGGTCACATGGAAATGCAGACACCTCTTCTGAGTCCTCAGAAACCAGAGCAGAGAATTAAAAAAACACCCCAAAAGTAAAAAAACAAGCCCTGAGCAACCTGGCCTGAACTCCCTCTTGGAGCTGGAGGGTTTGGCCAGATGACCTCTTAAGGTCTCGTCCAACTTCAATCATAGACTCACAGGGTAATTGATTATCAAAACACAATTTTCCTCCTATTTTTAAACCTGACTCATCACTGCAATGGCTGCTGAAGGAGGCAGAGCTGGCAGGGAACTACAGTGAAGTAGGAGAGGTTTTGGAAGGAAGTACTAACAAAATAGCTCATTTTTACCAAACAAAAGGGCTGTTTCTGTAAATGTAGATTCCCAGCCCTGCAGTATTCATAATCAAAAATTTAATGGGTGGTCATTAAGCCCCTATTCAGAAACCTGCTGGTAAGGGCTGAGGCAGCAAGGAGGCCGATGCTGAGAGGCAGCCAGGCAAGGGGGACAGCTGACACCACACCTGGGTGGAGAGGTCTCAAACTCCTTCACCAAGCATCACAGGGCCAGGAGCCTCCCCGTCACAGACAGTCTGCAGAAATGCCACAGATCCTGGCAGCTGCATCTCCTATGCTCTGAAATGCCACCTTCTGCAACATTTGTGGCCTCCAGCAGCACTACTCGCCTTCCTGTTTGGTTTTTGGGCCCCTCATCTCTGGTTTTTGGGCCCGTCGCCTCTCTAGATCTGGCTGAGTAGCAACTTTATCCTCACCAATGCCAAAACAAGAGTGCTAGTTAAACTTGAGTGATGAGTAGCAGCTCATCAATATGAAAATGTCTACCACTGAATTTAGATTTTGAGGGCCAGCCAGCAAACCCACCTCCGAGCAGGGCCGGAGGGCTCTGAGCTGGGACACGCAGTGATCAAAGGGCTGTCACCACGTCCGTGCCATGACAGGGGGCACGTCCCTGCAGCACTGACCCAGAACCACAGCCCTGCTGCAGACTGTCAGCAGGCAGAGGCATGGAGCTGTGACAACTTACAGCAGAGCTGGGCCTTCTCTCTTCTTCTGCCAACCTACAAATCCATCCAGTTTCTTGCAATAGCAGAGAATACACTGACTTTATGAGGCAAAATTGGCCCCAGGGACTTGTCTTCCTGACAGGACCAGCCTCACACCCTGCAGTTCAGACACCATCCCATCCACATGCACTGGGAGAAGTCCATCAAAATGGACTTATAAGGCCTGAAACTCTCTGAGAAGCAACATGAGGATTTTTTTCTCCCTGCATAATTGTCAGATCAAGCATGAAACAATCCTAGAAAAATGTGAAAGACCTGGGAGAGACAGGGCACAGCTCCTCGTGCACTGGATGCCTTTAGACAGTGCAGGCTGGCACGCAGCAGCCTGGATCTGCTGACTGCACGCCCCAGGATTAGCACTGGGGATGATTCACGGCTTCAGGGATAATAAAAGCCTCAAATGGTCCTCCCCCTCCTTCCACAGAGTCCACTATCACTTCATCTGCACCAAGCAAGTCTCCCCTTGACCTTCAGGATCACTTTCCCAAGCCCTCTGAGACCCAGCTGTTCCCCAGAGGTGACAACTCCCGATAGCAGGAGGGGTGGTTTGAGTTATGACCTGTTCCTGTTTGGTTTCACAACGACCACGAGACGATACAGCAATCCCAGGGCAGACAGCCCCGGCTCCAGATGTCCCACCATCCCCATTATCTGCCAGCCAAACAGCCAGTGTTGTATCTGGCACGTCCACGGTGGGTTCCCACCAGGAGGAGGACGTGGCTGTCGGGACAAGGAGGCCCAACTTGCATTTAATCTGACCCCTGCTACGGAGGGGGTTTCTGGACTGGTGGTTTTTGGCATAATCTCAATACGTAAACAGCCCAGAGTCAATGGGACTGAACATTTTTTTGGCAAAAGGTTTGTTTATTCCCCAGGAGGAGAATATAGGAAACTCTCATCTCAAGTATTTTTCCACTATGGAGACGAATTAAACAAAAGCAGCAGACAGACCCTTTCCTTCCTATTCCACCCTCTAAAGAGGAGTTTTCTCTCTGGCAGATACAAAGCAGAACTCCAATCAATCTGGGCAATGTAAATGGAAATAATGAAAATTTGCATCAAAGCCTCCTCACACCAAACCTCAGCTTGCACTCCTGGTACTGCCCATAATTAATTCTCTGTCCCAACACGATCAAACGTTGGGCAAGATGCTGTCCCCAGCACGCCCTGCTCGTCAGTGCTAGCTGTATGGAGAGGGAAGGCAGCTTGACTCTAAAATAACCAGTAACAATATTTAATCATGTACCATACTATCAATAGGACTTCCCACTTGAAACTATCTCCAGCAGCAAAAGAGGACCAATCTCATGAGCTTCCTACAAGCTGCTGATGTTACAGTGAAAGCTAAAACCCACTCCAGAAGTCCATGAAAGAACCAAGCCAGACCATCACGGCATGCTCTGCCTAGAGCACATTACTGAAAATTAAAAAAGAGTTACATATTTATGCCCCCAGAAAGTACATCCTGACAGCTTGTAATGGAATGGTACAACACTCCCTGCCAGGCAGATTTACAGAACTGTGCTAATTAGGATCATTTGTCAATAGATGCCCTGGTTTTCCCACTATCAAAAACCAGTTTATGCCCCTTGCTAACGCAGGTGAGAGCTTAGATGGAGTAAGATGTGGTTAATGAGATTAACAAAACATGAAAAGCAAGTGACACACCCAGCAGCAAAAGCCATATATTGGACTACAGCATAGAAGCTTATCAGCCCACAGATTCTTTGTAAATATTAACAACTCGGTGAGGACAGGACTTCAGACAACTCTTAACTGACTAAAGCAAGGGCAGGTGTGTCTGCCTCTGCTGAATTGTGTTTATAACACGTTATAAGATACAAATTATCACTAGGGAAAGTGCTTTGTACAGCGACATTCCTCTATTCTTGGAGCTTCTTAATCTCACACAAATACTTTCTCTTGTGTTGCTACAGGATCATTGGAATAATGATCCTGGGTTCTCCTGAATGTCATTATCTTATGTCCAGTTACTTCTTGAAATTAATTTTAGGCATGGCACAGGTAGAATTTAGAGTGGCCTTGCCTTTAGAAAATGTCAATCAGCCTCTCAAAATTAACCTGAAAGTTATTTCATGGACACCTAAATATCAGCAAATTTGAGAACTACATGTGAGATTCAAGGCAATGTGCAGCTGCACAGCAAAACGATGATACACTACTACCCTACATCATGAAGATGATCCAAAACATTTCCATTGGGATTTGTCACCTCATTCTCTTCAAGATATTTAGAGCTAGCAAAATAAATACTCCAAAACAGCACACAATTAGAGCAGATGCTTGAAAGCTTGACAATAGAGGGTTTCAGAGGGTAAGATTATTCAGCCAATGTCAGTAACAGTCCTGTTTCTTTAGAATGACCACCAAATTGTACAAGAACATCCTGTGCTGCTGCCCACACCCCAGCCTGGTCCTAAAGTGACTTTCTCAAGTGACCACACTCAGGGAAACGTCACCAAGGTTTCCAAAGTGCTCCCATTCCTTACACTCACAGATGAGAACCAGCAACATGGACCATCCATCCCATTGTAGCTGGGCTGCTTCAGCAACAGGTGCCTGTTCTGTGGGCTTTGGGTTTGTCATAAAATAAAGAGCATGGCAACCTCAGGCTCCTGTGGAGGCTGCTCTGCCCTTCGAGGTACCACGAGAAACAGGTATGAGGAGCAAGCAGTGAGGCAGAGGAGGGGAAAAAAATGAGCAGGGTTACAAATACAGGAGAAAAAAGTGGGGGAAGGAAGAGAGAGCAGGGGAAGTACAGGGAGAGACGATGGATTAAGCAGCTTTTGAGTATGCTTGAGCAGCAGGATCTTGGCAGCAGGATTTTGAAATGTGCTCTCTGACAAATCCTCTTTTGTGACAAATGCCAGACGTTTCCCATCACTTCCCAACCTTTCAGTTTATGGTCTGCTGGCACACTCAAGAAAGTTGTTTTTCTACTGAAGGGAGCCCAGGATGTGAAAAGGCCATGAACAAGGGGCTCCCGTTGGTACAGGACCACCAGAGCCCGACTTCCCCCTCAGCCAGCAGGAGCTTTGCTGGGGGCTGGGCTGCAGAGGCTGCCACTTGAACACCAGATAGCAGCTGCCTGCTCAGACAGGTATTTGAAGGGGCATTTAAGAGCCTTCCAGCCCCATCTGTGAAAAGGACCCTGATAAGCAGTGCAGATGGCTTTTTCAACTCCAGCTTGCTGGACATTTAGGCTGTGGCTGTGCTGCAGGTTCCCACCTTGTGCAGCTGCAACAGCTTTTGTGCCACGGCTCAAGGACCTGCACCAAACACAAAGTGTGGTGGGGGCTGGACGACTGCTCCCCACACTTGGACCAGAGCCTTGGACTCCCAGGCCTGACCTTCAGCTCCAGCCCTGTTCCCTGAGCCCAATTTCTCTGCTTCCCAAGCACTGCCCAACTCCTGGGCAGAGCAGCAGCACCTGCTGATCTGCCGGGGTTTGGTGACCCCAGCACATACACTGGCTTTTGGAAGATGGGCCAAGAGCACCAAGGAAAATGCAGCGTTTCTCCCATCAGCTGTATGCACACACCTGGCTGTATGAGGACATGGGGAGCAGACAAACGGGAACATGAGCTGCTCCCAGAGCCACCTTGGAGAGGAGACAGTGCTACAACTTCCACTCTGCAGACAAGGAACAGGGTGCCAAGGAAGCAGCTCTTCATGATCAGAGAAAATCTGTGACCTGGAGCTGCCCTAAATCCTCAGGTCTTCTTTTACAGGTCTTGATGTGAAACATGAATATTCTGAAAACAAACCCTTTTGGTCTTTGGACTTAGCACCTGCAACGAGTGGTGGATCCCATCCCACAGACCTGCTGTGACTTTTCCATGTTTAAAGAGCTGCTTGGTCTTACTCACAGCACATGCTAGCAGGGCTCCCCTAACAGATCAGACAAAAGCAGAATGGCTGTGCTGTACCTGGGGATTTACTGCCAAGCAAAAGATGGATATTCCCAGTTTATACAACGCTTCAAGGATCCCAAGCCCTTCCTCACAACAACAGACTGTTATTTCTAACATTCACACTTTCTTCCTGTTCACACAAAGGTCAGCTTAGCCATATTAGTTGTGGGTTTTTAGCATGTCTGAGTACAGTAGCAAACTTTAAGCCTGTTATCACAGCCCTGCTGATACATGGAGATACATGGAACCACAAGAAAAATAAAGTGTCCAAATAATGATAAAGACCTGACAAATCTGCAAAGGCAAAAAAGCTGAGGCTGAAAAGCTGTTGTTCCATTTCCTCAAAGCACAAAATACACCTCATGTGATAGATCTCAGCCACCATGGGAAGGAAAAGCAAAAGATTTACTTCTGCTTTTCTGGAGTGAGGATTTTGTTAGGAATCAGACCAGAGCCCAAACTCCTGCTCACAGCTGAGAGTGCAAGACTGGAAAAAATCCCTGTAGACCTGACAAAGTTTTTCAGATATTCAACAAAAGGCAGGTGAATTCATTACAACACAAAAACCATGAAGTGTGATTTTTATTACAGGAAAAGGCCACGTGTTTTAATACTGAACCTGTACTTAAGGGAATTTCTAGGAACAAGGGGAAAGCAACTTTTACCAATGGCTGTCTCCTGCACGGGAGACAAGCTGGGGGATGTTGAATTTCCTGGCACCTTGCTTGCCTTGCCCCTCATACTGTTTTGGATGCAGAGCACACACAAAAGACCTCTCTAGGTGGCTGGGTTGTACCCACTCTAGCTCTGCTCTCTGAGTTAAAAATAATTAAAAAATAAAAGGAAAAAAAAAAAAACCAAAGAAAAGAAAGCATTGTGGAGGGACCAATAAAGAGGACAAAACACAGTAACCCCTTTTCTGCCCCTCTGCCAACTGTACAGACATCATGCATATGAAATCTAAAAATTACCGTTCCTTACCAAACTGCCATAATTATGTGTGAATACTAAGAGTTACATTGCTTATACAACTAGCAAATCCCATGAGATCAGGTTATTAAATTACTGCAAACATCCTTCTTTTTCCCCTCTTCATCTAATCCTTTTTGCTCACTTCCACCCACAGCATTTCCACCTAATTAATCTGCTACATAATAAGCATTCTATACAAATTCCTTGAGAGTCCTTACAGAACTGCTTTAAAATAGGAAATCGTAAAAAACCATTACAATTACATCATTGCAGACTGTATATGCTTTAGTCTGCCATGAACTGGATGAATCTACAAGTAGCACCAGTGGGAAAAAACCCTGTTGCTATGAAAAGTCTATCCAAGAAATGGCATCTTACTTTTTCTTTGTATTTGCACCTGGTTTACATGAAAAATACAACACCAGGAGAAAATAATGTTTTCATCTCGTAATTGCTGCCACAGTGCTCAGGGAGATGGAGCTCAGCAGTTCCCTGCCTGGGTCCCCTCTGCCTGCTGCCTTCCCTCAGCTCCTGTTCCACATGGCAAACCCGCAGGGATTCACCAAGGAAAGCAAAATTTTCACCCTGCTGGAGAAAAATTACTGCAGTCTTCAACCAGCTTTCTTCAAAGAGGGTATAAAATTCAATTAAGTTCTTGGTAAAGTAGGTATCTGATATCTGTCAGTAGGGAGATCATGATCATTGTATGAAATAGAAATGAAACATGACTTTCCTTAAACATGCTTATTTACTACCTTGGTTCATCAGATGTTCCCAAATAAAGCAAAATAAATAATCAACTCCCTCAACTAACAGACTCTGAGCAAGCAGAACTTTGCTCATCTTGCCCTAAATTAGGTGTTTATTGAAAAAGAGGGAGCTGAGGAAAGCACACAGCTGGGTTTGACCCAGAGAGAGTTAATGGTTCAGAGCCAGTGCCTCACCAGGTATTTAAAGAAAAAGTGCTGGGAGTCACAGCTGAAAGGTAAAACACACAATGAGTCACTTGGCAAACAAGGGCCAGGAGCACAAGGGGCACAAGGCAGCGCCAGTGCTGAGCACTGATTTACAGCCAGGCAGACACGGCCCAGGGAGCTGGGGGCAGCCTGCAAAAAGGCTGAGGGTGTCAGTGCAAGGGCATTTACAAAGTGCACTTGCATGGAAAAGAACATCAGAAACTAAACTCCAGTGCTGCTGTGACAGGCACCAGATGGATGTTCTGAGAGTGAATCCTCTGGTGACCCACCAGCTCCCCTGTATCATCCACTGACACAGGTGTGAGGAAATACTTGGGGCTGAAACAGGATCCAGACTGGGCTCCAATCTTTGGCTGCCAGATGAGATGTCCTCTTGTACCTCATCCCCAAACTCGTCTTCCTGCTCCAACCCCAGTCCTGGGCGTGGCCACACCTGGAATTTTGGTCACAGGAACCTGGCAGAATTCCCAGAAACAAGCTGGACAAGCCACCTCCAACAGACCTCAGGTGTGTCCTGTTCCTGAGGGTACCTTAATCTTGGGGTTAGCGGTAGAGTGAGCAGGTGTTTGCTATCAGACAATTATTAACTTCTGTCCAACAGCTATTTTCTGGCACTGCCCACGTTATCTTTCCCCCATTATTTTCTACCAAGAGATCTTCCAGTTTGCCTGGCAAAAATATTCAGCTTCCCCAATGAAACACTACCCAAAAATCTCACTCTGAGCACTCAATTAAGAGCAAATTGTTAATACTACTTCCTGCACCTAGATCAAGAACTTCACTTTTTTTCTAAGTGGAATTTTGAAGTTCAGGAGTTTCTGAACCAATTACTCCATAGGCTCAGTTGCAGGGCTGTCTCTCACCCAAACCTTTTCCTTTTACAAACTGCCTTTATCACCCCCATAACGATAAACCCCGGTGCCTTGCACATGTCAGCTATCAGGAATTCATTATTTTGTCTGTGTTATGTTATACCAGTCGGGAGTTATCTTTGCAGCCCACAGGCCAGAATCAAAAACGAATGCGTCAGCTATTTAAAGAAAATAGAAGCCCTCCTCCAGCAATTTAATTAATTTCCAGGGAGCACGGCTGGGTTTCACTCCTGGAAATGGTACTGGGGAAAATACGGTCCAAGATTATCAGTCAGAAAATAAACTTCCTTTTTTTTTTACCCCAAGTTACTTTCCTTATATAGTCCCTGTAGCTAATCTGATTTTAATAAACATTTTTCCAATGCTAGGACAGCATTTAGGATTTCTCAGTTATAAACTGTCTCTCTCGTCAAGCTACAAAGGAAAATCAAAGTATATAGCATTTTACAGCATTTTTGAGGGTAGATGCTTAATTTGTAAACTAAATACAGCTAAAGCATTTATTTCCCAAGGAGGCCAGACTTTATATGTTGCATATTTACAAGATGAATAATTAACAGACTGCCAAAACATTGTTTAAAATTCAAATAAAATTCCTAAAATAAACAGAATACGTGCGTTTTTCCCCCAAAACTGAGCCATGCCAGAAGTCGCAATTTGAATCACATTCTCTTTCTAAAACCTTTGCACAGAGTTTAAAAACCAAGATTTCATAAAACCAGGCTCGCAGATTTTTCTGTTTCATTTGCAAATAGGAGAGAGGAGAAACGCAATTAACTCACGCAGAGTTTCAAAACTCCAATCAATGACTAATGCTTGCTTGGGGTTCCTATTGCAGGAGCTGGGTAAAAAGTGCTGGGAACTCAGCTTAAACAGAGGAGCAGTCAACTGGACGCCATGGATGAGTTGTGAAAAGCAAACACGAGCCAGTGTTACATCCTTCCTCTTGAGCACAGCGTGCCCAGCGCTGCACAGGAAGGCAGAGGGGCAGGAGCCTGCAGCATCCCAGCCTTGCTGGGGACAGCAGAGCAGCAGGACTGTCCTGCTCTGCTCAGGGCAGCCCTGACACCATCCCGGGGATGGGGAGAGGGATAGCTCACTGAGCATCCCTGTGACATCCTCTTCATCACACACAGCAGGGAATTATCTTGGCTGAGGTCACCAGCTGGGTAAACAGGAAAAGGAAATGGGTACATGGTGAGCTACGGCGGCCGAGGTCTGCTGCCACCTCTGTTCCTCACTCCTCCTGTGTCCCAAAGCCAGTCTAGGCTGTCTTTGAGAATCCTGAGTTGTCCAAGTCAGGACATGCTGTGGGTGCAATTTTGAAGCATGCACTTAGGTTTTATAAAGATGTCTTCAAAACCAGGGTCCTCTCAAAGTGGGACTTGGGTGGTTCATCTTACATAAAGTCTCTCCCCAAATAACAAGGCACAAACTAAATGATCTTTATGGCCCCTTCCAACCCAAACCATTCTATGCTTCTGTGAAACCCCTGTCCTGTCAGAGCCCAGATCAAGACCCTGAGGTCCTACTGCAAAGCACCTGCAAGGACCAAACCCCAAAGTCCCCAGTATTCCCATGCTGCCAGTCTGCCAGACTGCAAAGCCCCTCCTGAATCACCTTTGTGGTGTAGAAATCAAAAGTTTTTTACTTTCTCCAAGAGCCCACGTGTCGGGTTCGCTCACTGAAAAGAAACAGATTTCCGAGGAATGCGCTCACCCACTCAGCATGGGGCAGGGGAGGGTGTTTCTCAGGAGGCTCTGCTCCCTGCCATCAGGGTGTTATCTGAGAATTTGAGCAGGGGATTGGGAAAGAGGTTCCTGTAGAACCACAGGAGTCTGTTCGGGCCCTGGTACGGGGCTGAGTCAGTGGAGCGCTACACGGTGACCCCAGCACAGGATGTGTCCCCACGGAAGAGCTGCCTATGGGATGTGTGTGAAAAGTCAGACAGGAAGAGATCCCCAGCACTGCCTGGACTGGCCCAATCCTCACTTCCACAGAGCTAATCTCCAGGAGTTCAGGCAATTCCTGTATCTACCCGCGCTCATTCAGCACTAATCCAGCATCAAAAAAATCAACCTGCACATTCTCACGGAAGCAGAGGTGGTGCAAGAGCCACATTCCAGAAGGTGATTCAAAGCAGAATGTCCAAATGACAGCGAGCAGAGAACACACTAAACTCAAGGCACTGCAAAGGGAGGCAAATCACATTGCTCAGGAGCACTGCTGCAGGGACACAGTCTGTGCAGCACAGCAAGCTGTGCAGCAGAGGCCAGTCCTTTGGTATGGTCATTAAGATATGCTAGTAATTAAGCCAGCGCTTTATCAGCACTGGCCCAAAGGACCACTTGTGATATGTGACATGGAATTCCTTCACTCCTGGTGTGCTCACTGGGCCTGGGACAGCTGGCTGTGCTCATTTGCTATGGGGGCATAACACATGCTCGAGTTTAACAGAGGAAACAATTGCTGCAGCGATTTCCATGCAACTCTTGGGGGAAGAGCTGCATTTGGAAATCCCTTTTGCAGCAGAGTGCTCTTCCCTACAATTTTCTTTAAATACTTCTGAAGGTAACCATGGGCAATCTGTGCAACGTGTCCAGGGAACCACGGAAAACAACCACAGACACAGTTCTTGGGCCTGTGAAGCCATACTTACAAACCTATTTATGGCAAATGATAAGGAGGCAGTGTTAAGTTTAAATTGCATAAGGGAGCTTTTCACCACTAAGGTGGTTTTTAACATTAACCCCTGTTCTTGAGAATCACGACAATTGTGCCACCAGTTGCTACAGCTTCACAAGTACCTTATTGTGGAGTCAGCAGTGATTTTCTGGTTAACTGCGCCTAAACTGAGCTAGGCTTAGGGCATCCCTGTAGAGATCAGGCAAGATAAGGGGTCTTTCTAAAGAAAAATTCAGCGTACTACAGACATAAGCAATATACTAGGGGTCACAAAGTAGGTCTACAGCATGAACAGGAACAGAAATGGTCTGCACAGCCAGCTCACCCAGCTGATCAAAGACCTCTTTTTCTCCCTGCAGGTGTGACAGCATGCCAACAAACAGGAGCAGGAGGTTTGATGGATTTCACAGAGCGTGTCCTTTGGCAGAGAATGGACAGGCCTTTGAAGGGAAGGGGTCTAGGGCACTGGCATTTACTTGACAGCTAACCCCTCAAGGGAAAGCAAAGTCACCCTGGCAGTCAAACGTGACTCGCTCCCTGCATTTGGGCAGACAGGTCGGAACTGAACGCTCCTAAAGCCGCTGTAGCTAAAGTGTAAAACACATCTCTCCTCCCATATGGAAACTCAGCAAGCAGTAAAATATTAACATGACCAAAGCCAATCTTCTGAATCTCTATTTGCTCAGTGAGCTGTTTCTAATGGAAGGTCTTTCCCTGTGGCTCCAGCAGGTCCCAGTGTGACCCCACTGCTCCCTGCAGCCCCTTATCACAATCAGAGCTGGGTAAGAAGCACCTCCAAGGGGAAGGCAGACCCAGTGATGCAGCTTTAAACAGCTGAAGTGGAGCAAGGGGGTCGCACACCAGCCACAACACAACTGTTGGGTCAAGTGTGGGGAGGGAGAGGCCCCGGGGCAGCTGCAGGAGAACACGGCTCATTGATCCCCGGGGCAGCTGGCGGCCCTGCACGTGCTGCCACTGCACAGCCAGGGCTGTGGGCAAGGTCACCCACATGGACCCAAACACAGGTCTGCAGAAGCACAGGCAACGGTTTGCTTGGCCAAAGATTGGCAAAGCACAGGCTTTCTGGCATGGAAGTGTGGGAGCTTTCTCCTTCTCCCACTGCGGCACCCACGTTTGGGAGGGGAGCAAAGCGCCGTGGTCTGAAACACTGTTTTGAGTCAGAGCTTGCTCACAAAAGGCATTACTCACCCTGCAGACTCAGATTTTATCCAGCCCAGCAGCACATTTCACTTTCTTCGGGCACTGCTCGCAGCTGGACTTTACCCCCACTTGTGATTGTTTGCAATACAATGCCAACACAGAAAAACACATCCATCAAGCACACCAGTATTAGAAAGGAAAATGTTATTACCTGGAATAGTCCCCTTTAGCTTCCTACAATTGAAAAACAGTGACAGAATTAAAACATGATCTCTTCAAAACTCTCGGTTTTCCCAGCATTGTTCACTTCCCCACTCCCACAGCTCTGCAGGCAGATCCTGACCCCCGCCACACTCCCTGCAAAACACGGAGCCTGCCTGCATGTGCTCAAGAGCTGGACTTGGCCCCTCTGCTCCCAGCTGTAGATAATCCACCTACAGCACAAATAAAACTGCTTCCAAAACGGGGATGAATTTCACGCTGCAAATCAAATGTCGCTTTTACTGCACGAGAAGTGAAATACAATTCTCCCTCCTCTCTCATCCAGGCAAAGGTTGGCCGTACAGTCAGGTCAGCGGTTGGGAGGAATTGTGTTCACTCGAGATGAAAACAACTGTTCAGGCAGATCAAGCTGCTGCTGCTGCAGCTTTAGTGTGGCACTTTGTCAATGACAATGCAATGGGGGAAAATCACTGATTTTTTAAAGGTAGAATTTCATTTCATAGAAAGTGGTAAATAATCGGAGTTTAAGTCTCAGCAAAACAAAACTAGATTAATGAGAGGGAAAACTGACACTGTATATTTCAACATAACAGAGGTATCGAAACCATATGCTTGGAAAAGAGGATTCACAGGCATAATATAGCTGATTTAACTACAATATTTACACTTTTCTTCCCAGATCTCTGGAATGTATTTAAATTAGGGTAAGTGATAAATTGAATGGAAACCTTCCCAGATAAATGACTTCCCTTGATTAGCTTCTACTCTTTCAATTTAAAACTCCTCAAATAAACACTTCTGTTACTCGCCTATGAGAAAAACAACTCCCATGCGTTCCAGCTTCCCCCCCGGCTCCCCAGCCGCGGAGACCATCAACAACCCTGCGGGGGCTCGTCCGTGTGCAGCGGGGAGAAAACACCGGGCAGGGGCAATGCTGAGGCACACCGAGCCGCGGGAGACACTCACCTGGAGCACCAGGGCGGCCAACTTGAAGACGGTCTCGCTGTCCACCTCGATGTGCCCCTGCGCCGGAGAGAGCAGAGCGTGAGCGGGGCGCGCCCGGCACGGCCGCGGGGCAGGGAAGGGAAGAGAAGGGAAGGGAAGAGAAGGGAAGGGAAGGAGGGGAGGGGGCACCGGGAGAGGCGGTGCCGGCTCTGGCTGCCAGACCGGCCCTCCCGCCCCGTGTCCCCCCGCTGCCACCGCCACACAGCCCGTCCTCCCCACGCCGAGCCCTGCCCTCCGCCCGCTTCCTTTACAGATCTTGCTGTTGCTGCGTTTCACGGGATGCTGCTCCGTGTTGCTGCTGCCGAGCGCGCTGCCCGCCTTGGCCATGCGGCAGCCAGGGGGTTTTAATGGCTCGAAGCACACCCACCTCAGGGCGAGGTTCACAGGTCACAGAATCAGAGACTGGTTTGGGCTGGAATCAAAGGCTGGTTGGGTTTGGGACCTTAACAACCTCTCTCGTTCCAAGCCCCCTGCCCTGGGCAGGGACGCCTTCCACCAGACCAGGTTACTCCAAGCCCTGTCCAGCCTGGCACTCAACACTTGCAGGGATGGGGCATGGTTGGATGGGGCACCCAGGAGCAAGTATCAGCTCGACAAGCATCAATATTTGACAAGATCTAAACCCATGACACGATCTACAAGAAAAGGTATTTCCCAGCTCATTTCTGTGCTCTCCAGAGCACAGAAGCTGAGCTTGGGTGCATCTATCCACTGGGATAGCCCTGTCCCAGCCAAGAGAAAACCAAGGAATTACAGGAAGAATTTTATTGCTTACAGTTTAAGGACCATTCCTTGTTTGTTGTGATTGTGGTACACAAGCCCCCTGATGCTAAACCAGTCATACTGATTAATCACAAGGACGGCGTAACTGAGTCCTTTGTCCTGCTCAGTCTGCATCCTACAGCCTTCAATTCTTCCAACTCCACTGGAGCTCTAGGGCAATGTTCAGAAAAACTGCACGGACCCCCTGCTGGAAACCTCCTGTGCCTTGAGCCCACTCCAAAACCAGCCCTGTCCTAACAGCACTGTGTACTCTCAAACTCAACAGGTGGCAAAGCATCAGAACTACCTGAGGATCCTTTTTTTTTTCCCTCCTGCTTGCAAGCTTAAGTACAAACTTTCCAGGTTAGTTTCTTACCAGGAAAGCCCCTGGCTTCGTTCTATTCTGTAACACTAGAAGAGTAAAGGAGTGCACTGACAGTTGCACTCTTTACTCCTCCTGCATCCTGCAAACAGTGGGTAAAGCACAAAACTGAGCCTATGAAGCAGCCCAGGAACACAGATTTTTCTTATTGACCTTCTGCAAATGGAGATAGTGGACATGATGCCTGCCTCATGTCACTGAGATACCAATACATCCTTAGTCCCCAGGATCTGTTGGCTGAATGAGGAGACAAAGCAGACTGAAAGCTGAAATAATGCCAAAACCAGGGCAGCAAGAAGATCTACAGAATTACATACAGATAGAGGGAAATGACATCTCGAAATATATTAGGGCACATCTGGAGTTGAGCTAATTTACCACAGCTGCAGGTCTGGCCCACAGAGACTAAATTCAAAAGTGAACAAACAAATAATTCAATTTTCATGGAAAGGAAGGTTTTTTTGCCAGCTTTGTCAATAAAACATTCCAGCAGCAGCACTCCCCCAGGCTTCTCTGACAGGCAGACCAAGAGGAATTTCCCCTTCCCAACAGGTGTGGCACCAGCTATGCAAGAGTAGCCTCCAAAGCATTCCCAGACATATTTTATTAGAAGAAGAGGAGGGGCGCATCACAAGTTAAGAGGGAAAAAAATAGCCTGAAGTGCATCCTTCCGCCAGGTCTCTTTCATGTTGGTGCTTAAGAAAAGAGGGAAGATTGCAGCCCAGAAGCTCTTCACGTAGGTGCAATTTTAAGGGACTTTGTTACTTCCAGGTCTGTATCAGGTTAGTCTTTGTCATGCACATCTGAGCTGGCTTTTTGAAAGCTTAAATTGCATCTGTCCAAGCAACCTCTGCTGCCAGCTGTGGTGGTGAGAGGATTACGGGAGATCAGGTCACCGCAGCACCACGGCATCCTGCACCAGCAGGCAGAGAACTCAGATATGAGAAAATGCCATCACTGGGAACCTCAGCTCAGCAGGAAAGGTGAGATCTGGCTCAGCAAAGCTGTCCCTGGATCACGAAATCAGGGAAAACAGGGGCAGAAGGGACCTTAAAAGCTCATCAAGACCATTGCCCTGCCCCAAGGCAGAATCAGCTACACTCAGCTCATCGCCTTTCAAGCCTACAAGAAACTCAAGGAGATTTAACTCTCCAAAGCCCTCTCGATTTATTGCTGGCTCCCAGATAAGCTCGGCAGCACTCAGTGAGCTGCTGCAGCAGCGTCGCTGCTGACCCACAGCAAGACTTGCTGCGGCCCTTACAAGAGTGTTTGGGACTTAATAACCAAGCACCGCCTCACTTTTCATCTTCAAAGCACCTCGCAGCCATTAACTAATTAGCAATAGTAATTACGAGGCTGCTCTTCTGTGTTTATTTGCTTTTTCCTAGATACTGGCCTTAAGAAACTCTGGTCACTACTGGCTGCTATGGCACGGCCACAAGTGCTAACAGTGATCCCACAAAGCACTTTATTTAGGGTTTTAGGAGACCAAAGAGAGCATGAAGGGGGACTGGCTTCTCCAGGTGAGGAAGTTTCAGTCTTTGCTTTCAGAATGAGGAATTTGCTGTGGCAGTGCCCTCAGTTTCAAACACATTTGCTTGGAAGCTGTGAAGGAGTGAAGAGGTAAGAGGTCCCTAATGACCTCTTGAAGATGTTGCAGGTGTTTTGAGCAGTTAAAGGGGACAAACAGATCACCCCAGGAGCAGGGCTGCCACCACGTCTCTCCCGCTGCTGCAAACCTCAGAACAGGGTGGACCAGCCCTAGTTATTATCCCAAGTCACCACACAGTAACAGTGCCAGGAGACTGGGGCCACTCTAAGCAAGGTTCAGGAGAAAAAAAACAAACAAACAAACAAAAAAAACCCCAATCAACCCAAAGAACAACCCACTCTTTAAAGAGACTAAAAATCACAGAAAAAAAAAAAGGTGCAGGGAAGTGAAGGGACTGCCCTGAAGTCCTGCAGTAGCTAGGTATCAGGACAAGGATTTGAAGCAAAGGATGCCAAAGCCCAGCTCAGCCTGTATTTGACAGGCTAATGCTCTCCAAGTGACAGTGTCTTGGACAATTCCCTCTGAGCCTGGAAGTATTTTTCATCATAATATAACATTATTTGCCATCTGGCTCCCCAATTTGCCATTGCTGTAATATAATCCAGCTCTGCCCTGGGCTGTCATGGAGTTTGGACAGCCCTTGGCTTGACACAAATCCAGACAGTGATACATGTCATTCTGGAGTGCAGGACCATGACTCTTCCCACTCACTCAGGCAATATTCTGATTTTTATAATCATCTTTCAGCCTGGAGGCTGGCAGATGGGGGTTTCTGTTTTACTATTGCTTTATCAGCAAGGTCAGATTTCAAAAATAGATGACGAAAATGAGTGTAAGAAGATTAATTTGCACTGCCTGCCATCGCCAGGGTAATTCAAGCAGAGACTTCAGCAGGCAAGTGGGGGGCTCTGAGAGCCAGGGCAGCCTGTGCTCCCATGGCCACGTGTTGAAGATGAAGGTGGAAGGTTTTCCTAGATTTATCCCAAGTGGGAGCAAGGTCACCAGCATGAGGTTAAGTAGATGTATGTCATTCAGATCATGGAAGCTGAGTCTTCTACATTTGAGATGTAAATGAGTTTAAACAGACTGGTGACTGCAGCTCTGGGGAGGGGATGAAACTGATATTTTTCAATTAGAGTTTGCACAGGGGCCAGTCATTTTAACCAGTGAGATAGATTCAGCCAGAAGACCACTGGCTTATCTAAACATTGCACTTGGTCCAGTGGGTTCAGGTGGTGCTTTTGTCATCCTGATAAACATCAGAGGAATAAAAGGCTGCAGCAGGTGTCCAAACTGGTTGGCAATTACTGTAGAGCAAGAGTAGGTCACTATCTCAGCATCTGGTAAAGACCAGCTCAACCTTCAGTGCTCATGGGCAGAATTATCCCCCAGTTCAGATAGGAGCTCAAGTCTTGCTGCACAGACAGACTTAGAATGTGATAAAAATCACAAACTCGGTCATGAATAGAGCAGTGAACCCTCATTAGACACAGCAACAACACTAGAATTTACTGCCATAGAGATACAAGTCTGAAATCCTGATGAAAACTCAGATCAAGAGTGATGATAGTCAGATGAGCATTAACTGTGTTAAGCAAATCTTTAGGCTGTAAACTCAGATTAAAGCAGATTTAAAAAAATAAGCACACACAGGAACTGTCATGTTTAACTCTTTAGAGCCAGAGCAAGAAGTGAAAGCAGACACGGTTTGTTCACATCACATGTAACCTCCAGAGGTTAAAGGCTGACAACAAAATCATTTCACCTAAAGATCTGAGAATTGACATACCAACACACTTGTTCCCTCAAACTAATTCCTTAAAAATTTGTATTAGCCAAAGACACCCCCAAAAATGCACACACTATGATTGAATAGCCTCGAGACAGCCACAAGATTGAATATAATTACCAGTGATTACCGAAAGGTGATTTTAAAAAAAGCTGAAAGAAGGGTGCAATTAGTCAGAGGGAAAGAAAGGACCCAAACGTCTATAAGACATCCAAACCGAGGCAGGCAATTAGCTGGGTGTGGGCCCAGCACAAGTGAACAAAGCAGTGCCAGCACCCCTGTGCCCTTATCCAGCACCTGCTTCCCACCAGGGATGCAGTGTCCCTGCTGGGTGTCCTGGCAGCCAGAGAGATGGGCTGGCAGGTCCCAGCAGCGCAGAAAGCTTAGCAGTTTTTCAGTGTTTAAGGCTTTTTTTGACAGGCTGGGGAGGGCAGTGGGTGTTGGCCACAACCTGTTACACCACACAAGCTGCGCAGGAGGAACTAGGTCAGGCAGATCCTGTCACTCGCCCTGTCGGAGTGGCTGTGCTGGGTAATTAATTACTGCACAGAGACAAACACTGGCAGCACATGGATAACCTCCAGCTTTAAACTGCCTGTCCCAATTACCAGCATTCACACCTACGTCTCAGTCCCGGAGCTGTCACCTGCTGCTCACACTGCCCTGTGGTGCACTGGGGGCACCATCCCTCTCCCTCCTGCATCAGATGGGCCAAGCCTTGCTGAGCACCTTAACTGGGACTCAGTTCCCAAGGACAGAAACTCCGAGCTGAGAAAAAGCACAGCAAAGCAAGTGTCTGCCTCCAGCATCTCAGGGAGGGAAAGCCAAGCACAAAAGCAGCAGAATAGGAGCTGCTACAGGAGCAAATGGAAGTCTGCTCCTCCTGACCGTCCTCAGAGGAGCACTTCAGATTTCCACTGGTACTGCATTTCCCCCACGGGGCCCTGCAGCCTGGGTGGCTCAGAAGGCCTCACAGCTGCTTCACAGCACTTAGATGGTCCATGATGACTTCCATTTCATGCATGGAGGCTCACAGCCCCTCAAACCAAGCACAAGGGAGCACAGCCTGAGACCAAGCACAGCTCAGTGCATGTGCAGAGGCTGACACAGCTCTTCCCCAGCCAGACCTGCTGCCTCCCACCTCGGGGGCTTAGGCCAACCCAGCTCAAAAATAAAAGCTGTTAGTGCCTGTAAGTTCCTGTAAGGAACAGCTTCAGGTTTCCCTGTTACACCCTTTATTTGGCTGTCTCTGCCAGCCACTCTCATCCATTTCCCTTTGCCTTTTGTGCCTCAGCCAAGACTTAGATGAAACTCCAGGGACAGGAGCAGCTACACCGAGACTCGCCTGCACAGGGCAACAGGAACACGTTTACTGCTGCTTTTTTCTCATTAATACAAAAGTAAAAGCAGAGGATGAGGAAAAGGCAAAAGGACTTCCCTGGTCTGCAAGCCAGGGTACATAGCAAGTGTCATTAGCCTTAACATATAATCACATCCTTTCGCTTTCCTACCCCAGCATCTCAGTGAGATATCCAACACTCACTGGCTGAGCTGTCACAGCATCTTTGCTCTGTGGCCAGGACATCAAAGGTGCAGGACTCTTCATGGCAATTAACCCAGTCGTTAGTCCCAGGAGGAGGTGACTACATCCAGAGATGTGAGGTACAAAACTCTGGCTGCAAATCAACTGAATCTTCATATGCAATGGGCCAGCCCAGCTGGGACACAACCTGCACCTCCCCAGGAGCCTCACAGGTCCCTGGGGCACCACCACCCTTCACAGCAGGACTTGGATTGACCTCAGCACTCCCAGAGGAGGCCTTGGACTGTCCCCACACCATGGCCAAGGCCCTCCCCAAAGCCACCAGCACAGCCCCATGTGAGGTCTCTGGGAGTAAAGAGCGGGGGGCCCCATGGAGATCTGCCAAACTACATGAGCATGGGGTCCTGCCTCCCCCTCCTGTCACATGCTGGTCACAGGCACAACCTCGCTCCATCCTCCCCATCTGCTGACATGCTGCTGTGAAGGCTGGGCATGGAGGTGGCTGCCATGGCAGAATCCACAGGGAGAGAACAGCCCTGGAGGAGCAAAAGGCCAACTGGTCCTGCTGAACCCCAGCCTGGGCTTTCCATGTGCTGTCTTTGGGAGCAGAGCAGCCAGTTCAGGCAATGGACAGAGGGTATTTAACAGCCTTGGCTAGATCAGACTACACTGTGTTACAAGGCTACATGGGAACTTTCCCTCTCCCTTGAGGTGGGGGAGAATTAGGAAATATCGATTATAAAGCTTTCGAGAGCTCTCTGATATATGACCACTTTGCTCCCCATGAGCTGGGAACCAGCCAGACTTTATGCTCACACCAGGGGTCTGTTTCAACAGCTCTTCTTGGTAAGCACTGGTCTTCAGGCTGCCAAGTGCTCACAAGCATTGCTGTTCATGGAGCTATCACAGTTACAGACTCCTCTGAAAACTTACATTTCCTTTAACTTTTCCCTTTATGTTTCTTTTTCAAAAGCAATTCTTACAAGTCCTTGAAACAAATGGGAACTTACATAAACCCTCCAACACCCAGAGATACAGAGGAAAAGGGGAGCAGGGCCAACTTGACCAAGATCTTCGTTTACAGAACATATTTCAAGGCCTGGCAAAGACTCAACCATATGCCTGCAGAGCTATATGGAGGTTAGCCCTAATGCATAATAAACTTGACAGTGCTTAGCTAGCCAAGTAGGGTGTTATTTTTCCAAACTTGGCTGTTTCAAAAGAAGAAAAGACTAATTTATCTTTCCAAATTTATCATCAGCATGTGCGTGACCAGTTCTGACCCACCTCCCTGACAGTATCCCAGCTATGGTCATGGGCTGTGCAATAACACACTGAACACGTTACAGAGCTCCCTGAGCAAACACATCCCTTCTGAGATACCCATTTCACCTGGAACCAAGCACCAGGCTTCCACTCTCCTAAACTCCAGTTGCACAGTAGGTTTCAGACAGTTATAAATCTTAACCCAGCTTCTTGAAGTCAATGATGGGAGAGAAGGCTTTTAAACTGAAGTTGCCACCACTGAAGGCTTTCAGGCAGCGATACTCAAAGCCTTGGAAAAGAAAATGAGAGCCCAGATGTACACAAAGCACTTCCAGCCTTTGCATTCTCCCAAAATACATGTGGATAAACGAGTTTTTAACCAAGTCACTGGAATGCACTTCCACAGACCTGGATATATAATTATTACCAGCTCCCACCTCCTGCTCGGTGGTCCAAACTGTTCCTGGCAATGGATGTGACTTCTCCAAGCCCCAAGAGCGTGGATGCTGGAGAGCAGGAGCCAGGCAGCTGCTGGGACCACACAGGGCTGAGAGGGCCTGGGGACTGCAGCACCAGACCAGGGGGAAAATGGGCAGCTTGGCGTGAAAGGAGGGCAGGGTGAGAGCTCTGGCAGCGTTTGCTGTCTCAGCTGGATGCCAAGGTTTGTGCAGTGAGGGGGCGCCGGGCACTCTGCAAGAGCAACAGCAAATATTGTGTTCTGTTCACATGCACAGGAGGCTTCACAAAGGTAAAAATGAGGTCTCAGCCCCCTGTGCCTCAGGTAAAGGGGTTTCCCCCAGCTCCCCAGATGCTCACAGGCAGAGGAGACTGCACAGAGAACAGCACAGGTCACGGAGGATGCACGAACCTGGCACGTGCCAGCAAAGGTCCCAGAGGCACAAAGGAGCTTTGACTGTGCAGAAGAGCACAGAGGTGGGGAAGTGGGTGGGGAGTGGAGAGAAATACATTTTTGGCAGCTGAGATTTTATTGTCTATCTTGTCCCTTCCTTGCCAAAATGTCTACAGAGATTGCAAAATGCACAAGCCCCAGATTCTTCCAAGTCCTGGCAGAGTAAAGTAGTACCTGATTTGCAGAAAGGAGCAGAGATATTTGCAAGAAGGAATGTGGGGTTGAAAGGTGAGGAAGAGAATCATGGCTGTGCACTGCAGAACACCAAGCAAGACTTCACCCTTTTCAGAGCTGTCATGCAGGTTTTGATTTCATTATTTATTACTCATAATCGTATTTTGTAATCTATTATGTAACTAAGAATATAGTAATATGCTGTAGTATTTACCCTAATTTTTATTCATCTGGTACAAGATGGCCAGCACACAGTGCCCAGAGGTGCTGGACTTCCTTAGGGGGATTCCATTCTCTTTGATTAGATACAGCCACTTGCAGGATTTCACACACAGAATGTAAATACATTTCTGATGCAGCCTCTGAACCTTGTAAGCCAAGGATAAATCCCCTCCACAAGAAGGGCTGGCACAGAGCTTTGCCATTGTGCTGGCTGGGCTTGCCCAAGGCTTTGTCTGGCTCTGCTGGTGTGTCCCACGTGCCAGCAGGAGCACTGGCATGCCCATGGCACATGCAGGGCAGCATGACCCTCTCCCCCCTCTGCTCAGAAAAACATCACTGTCCTCTGAAGACAGAAGCCATGGGAGCACAGGTACCCACATACTGCTGTGCTGTCAACACATGCCAGTGCTCAGGAATGTCACAAGAGCACTCAAGCATCAGGCATTTGCATCATCCTGGTTTTGGCTTTCCCCTATGTGGAAAAGCTACAGTGAAAACTTTGGAAACACCTTTGTGAAGCAAAAAAACACCACTGACTTTTAAGCAATCTCATCCCCACAGGTCTTAGCACACCCCAGGTATTGCAGCATCTCTCCCAAACCACATTCCTGGCCCACACAGAGCAGAGGCTTCATGCAGAGCTCCAGGTCAGGATACTGCCCTGGCAGGGCATCCTCTGGCACTGCCTGTGCACTGGGGAGCTCTCCTGAGCACATGGGCTGGGTGTGGGCTCCTGCTTTTTGACACACTGGCATTTCCTCACTCCAAGAATGCAGCAAGGAAAGGAAAGGGGAAAAAAAAGGCAAAGAGAAATAGCCAAGCTGAGGCATGTCTAGCCTCCTAGAGCTGGATGAATGACTGAGAAATGCCAGGGAACATTCCTGGCTGTCATCAGTGAACATCAGCCACTTGCCTCATGGAGCTGGGGATCTGCTGATGCACTGCATGATCCACTGCCCATCCTGTGGCTCCTTCCCTGCCCCACAAAGGAGGCAGCAGCACCCCAGGAGAGGATAGATTGTGGGAGCACATCTGAGGGGCCTCTGTGCATCCTCCTGTCCACATCCCAGGGGCTCAGGGTGAGGGCTGGCCCCACGTGCCCCTCACGACTACTTGAAAGCTAGAGACTGACTCCAAGTTTGTCACGTAGAACAGAATATTTTTGCAAGAGTTAATTGGAAGGTTAAAAGCTGCTTGAGAGTAGATGAACTGGCTCCTGCTGAAGGAGCCCCAGGCTTGAGCTGGGCTGTGAAACTGCCAGCACAGAGAGGGCTGCAGGCAGAGCCCGGCCTCCCCAGCTTTCCCTGTGTGCTGAATCACCTGGTGCTGCCCAGAGATCCTGCTCTCAGGAGGAAGTGATGCTCCTCATCTTCATCCCTCTGCTGCCCACAGAAACTGGACGCAACAGAAACCTCCTGCTTCTGGCAGTTTTGCTTGCAGGAACAGGGATGCCACACTACAATTAGAGCATGCACTGCACATAGGGGAAAAAAAAGAGCCAGCCTGCCTTCAAACTTCTTTTTTTCCTTCTCCTTTGCTTTCTGATATGCTTTATACATAAACATAAACACATATATTGGCACTCAAATGAGTTAATATTGACTAGGGTTTGTTTCAATAGCAGTGGCATTTTCCACACTCCATCCCAAAACCAGACCCATTTTCCAATTCCAAAATTATCTGTGCTACCTGTCTAGTTAAACTGCTCCAGTTAAGGGGTAATTTAAGGATGGCTACAAGCTGCCAAGACCCTTCATTTTAAGTGGCAGATATGTCAAATGGAGATTTGCTTTTTTAATAATAACTATTGAGGCCCCAAGTTCTTTAAGCATCTTTCAAACTTCAGCATGTCGTAAAAATGCACCAATTTCCCTTACTCCTCCAGAAAGCAATCCCTGTACAAAGCACAGTCTCAGCGCTGCCATTAACCACTTTCAGGTTTCTATATCCTTTCATAAAATAATGAATACTGATGCTGAATAAGAATCCTCCAAAATCTGAAGTATATTAAAGGTAAAAACTTTGGCAGGCTACACTGAGCTCCACCACCAGTTTGTGGCACAGGATTGTTTCCTAAGGAAAGGTTGCAAGAACCAAGTGACCCTCTCAGACTGATTGAACCATGAGGAAAAAACAAAAGTCACCAGAGTTTGACATTAACTGGAAAATCCCAGAAGCATCAGAGAAAAGTTCACTGAACTGCAGCTGCATGGCAAAGTTGGCTGTCCCACCACTCTTATTCCACACCAAGATGCACCTGCAGCAAATCACCCTTATTCTTTAAGATTTTGATTACCACTTCCTGATGTGGCTTTTAGAAACATATTTTACCAATCTGGATATTTTAAGGTAACAGTGGGAGCTTTTCAACCAGAAAGTAAATACAGAAAATATTCCAACAACTGGTTGTGATTGCTTTATCTCACTGAATTAAGGCAGGAAATAAAGGAATTAAGAACCAAATCCACAACACAGGACCTCCCTCACAGGCCTTTTCTTCTTAAGACAAGTTTGATTCAAGGTCAATAAAGAGATGCTTGCCTTGAGTGTTTGCTATGCAGAAAGTAGGAGGATGTGCCACTGAGCAGAGCCTACCTGGGAAGTGACAACCCAGATTTCAAGTAACTTAAAAGCTTTTGAGAATTTAAGACTCATTGTAGAGCACTGAGCACACAGCAGGGCTGTGAAAGCAGGACTAGGAAACCATCATCAGCCTCATCCATTTGCATGAAGCATCAGCATTCAAGGCAAGGAGAAAGTCAGCATGCTGAGATCTTAAATTTCAATTAGTTCTAGAAATGAGACACAGCTCCTAGCAAGTTCTCAGGACTGAGTATGTGGCACTGGAGCAATAGAAGAGAGATGCACAAGAAATTCCAAGTCTTACCTGGTGTACACAGGACTTGGCATTCAGAAAAAACAGCTCTACTGTGGTTTTGTCCTTGAGAAAGGAAATGCTTTCAATGTAGAACCTGAAAATTAAAAAAAAAAAGAACCAAAAACATGAGCTACTCTCTTGAATAGGTTTCATCTTCCTCCCAAGTAATTTTATTTCCTCAGTGTTTTGTTCTCTAGCAATAAAATAGCACAGAGGAACTATGAGCTACTGCACTTAATTTCCTGCCTTTTAGGAGGGAATAAGCAGAAATCACAGCCTGACAGCACACAGGGACTCATGGTTCAATAGATCTGGATATCTGATGACTTTTCAAATGAGATGAAAACCCTGTTGAATGCTGCAGGAGCAAAGCCCATCCCTCCTCTGCAGGTGAAGTCACAGCAGTGGAAAAAGCAACTCCCATGTGTTGCTGTTGGGGAAGCCAGTCCAACACCCTGCTGGAGGACAGGGGTTACTGGCAGCCCTGCAGGACCACCTTCCTTCCAGGAGAGCAGAAATGTTAAGAAGAGCCATTCACTTTGCTCCAGGTCCAGATGCTCCCACACAACTTTTTTACAGCCAAGCCAAGCCCTGGAGCAGCACTGCCTCAGCAATGCAGGCCACCCCAGGGCTTCCCAATGTCCTGTCCTTGATGGCAGGAGGGCTGGGAGACCCACACCAATCCCTCCCACAGCCCCACACTGCTCTTGAGGCTCCTGACAGCCTCAAGCTCCATCTCCTGACAATTGCACTGATGATCATCTTGGATGATTTGCAAGACATTTGAACAAGTCCCCAGCAGCAGCACAGAGCACGTGGTGGAGAGCAGTAAAGCTGGGACCTGCCACACACGTTAGGAACATTTGCAGTGTTTATGCTGTGACTTCAGAGAAGTGATACATTATATAGTAATTGCTTTAATATTTCACATTCCTACAGCATGTTCCATCAAATTAATTTTAAAGCACTCTCCAGAACGCCTCTGTAGATAATTTACCCATTTCCCAGGCATGCAGCCTGTCCAAGGGGCAGCCCAGCAGCTTGCCCCAGACATTTGAAAAGCTGTTATACATTTCCATGACTCACCTTTCCCCATGAACTCTACGAGCCACAGGTATTTCCACCCTCTCTTGATCTCACCTGATATTTTTTTTTTTTCCAACAGCTTTGCTAAACTTTACTTCAAATACCCTTGAGTGCCTCTCTTCAGAAATGCAGAGCAAAGAGCAAGACCCACACTCTTCATCCTTTCCCAACCTGCTGCCAGAGCAGCCCTTCACAGAGTGGACCTGCCTCAGCCTTCACTGCACCAAAACGTGATTTTCCTCAGCTAATGACCTCATCTGCACTTCCAGTTTCTCTCAGCCAGGCTCAGGTGTGGCTGACTTACCCTCAGAAGCAGGACAGTTCTGGTTCTGAAGAGAGGCAGCTCCCAGTCACCCCTGGTACAAAGCAGGAAGCTGTAGGATCTATGGATTTAGGGTGAGGGCACAGGGGGGCTCTGCCCCTAATCTCAGCTGTGTTCCTGTGCTCTGTTTCCTCTGTGGTACAAGCTGCACCTTCTTACTACCCCAGTACAGATGGGGAACACTGGACCACAGAGACAAGGACGTTCAGGGCATGGCAGGCACATTTGGGAACACCATAAAGTGCACATTCTGCTTCTACTTCCGATGCTGTCAGCATTCTTGAAACTAAAATGACACTTCTGAAAGTCCTCAGTCTGCATCATAGAGCCCTTCAGATGAGTGCACCCTCCAAAAACCCCTGTGACTGGATTGAGTTTATGCCAGCTGGCAATAATTAAAATCTCAAAGGATTATCAGTGTTTTCTTATTGAACAGCAAAAGCTCAGGGATGACAAGCAATGAAGAAAAACCAGGAATCTGGAGATTCCTCCATTTCCAGTAATGCAACTGGAAACTGCAGGATTAGAAGTGGCTTTTCTGCTGGAATATCTATTTTCTATGGATCAGGCAGTTTCTGTAATGCTAATTATTTCTGCATCTTCCTCCTCCTGCTCTGCATCTCACTGCCCACCTCCTTGATTACCTGTTTCAGATTTCATGACCCCAGAGTAGTCAGGCCCAAAATTCCCTTCTAAAGGTTGATCTTTCCAAGCCCACTCCTCGCACATTAACTCTTGCCCAGGTCTCTGCACACCCTGTCCTGTTGAGGACTATCTTGCAACAGGGAGGGCAAATGAACACCACGAGCAAACAGCATAAATTCAAGCCAAAAGAATGCTCAAGTTATAGGACTGCCTTCACAGCTTTCTTGGGCAGCTTTCTTTGGCCTCCCAGATCCTGATAAAGTATTGTAAACACGGTGAAGAGCCCATCATCCCTTTATAAATGGAGCTTTTTCTTTCTGCTAAGTGTGGAAGAGGAGCTCTGAACACCATCACACAGCAGCACGAACTCAGCCAGAACAAAGTGCCACTTGTTTGTCCCATTCCCCTGATGACCAAGGGGGGACATGGGGAGGTGCCAGTGCCAACTGACCCAGCTACACAAGAGGCTCTGCCTTGGAAGTGCTTCACATAATTAAGCACACAAGGCATAAATTTACCCAGATCTGAAAAGCAAATGAGGTCAGTCTGCTCTCACGTTCCCTCACAGACTGCAAGGAAAACAAAAACTCTAACAATATTAAGAATATGATGCTTGGTCTTTTCTGCCAGCACAGCTCTGTTTCGTAGATGTGGGGTTTTTTTTTTCAGGCCCTTAACCAGCAGAGCTTTGCCAGCAACAGCCCTAAAGTAATGCAGCTACATTGGCCAAAATCATCATTTTGCCAGGGATTTTATTCTTTCCTGGGGACTGGTTAAGTTGTGAGCAAAACAGCCATCAGCAATGTCTTTAAAGAACAGACAACCCTTACGTAAACAGAAGTAAAAAAGTAAGTAAAATTGTTTGAATAAACTGTATTGCAATTTAGCACACTCAAAGACAAGTCAGGCAAAGAAGATATTTTAAATATGATGTTTTAAACAAAAAAAACAAACCCAAACCCACCCTAGGAATAATGTCCTAGTAACAGTTTAAAAAGTAGCAGGTTCTAACCTACTTTATTTCATAGTTAAATACAAAAGAGAGCAGCACTTAGCCAGGACCTAATCTCCTTCTAAAAATAACACGTTGCTTTAATATTTATTTCCTTTATCAAATCTGTAATCAGTTCCTTTAAACAAAACCCCCTAGTGATAAATAAACCCAAGTGGTAATGTTTGCTTGGTGGAAACAATTACTCACCTAACGGCAAAGTACAAAGTTGCTGGCCCTGGTTTCTTGGGCAAGTCATGGTCCAGGACACGGTGATCCAGCTGCAGCCAGACACTCTGACCTCTATGGAAACAGGTTGGGGAGAAGCTTAAAAACTGGCATGGAAAATACAGAAATTTTCAGCGCCCCCGTTTACTCCAAGTGTTACTTTAAAAAGTTCAAGACTCAGCTCCAAGGCAGGCAAACATCTCATCAAATGACTACCTTTTATTTTTTTTTTACCTAACCCTTAACCCTGCACGGCTGAGCCATGGGTGCCCTCCAGAGGCCACACACTCCCTCCAAGCAGCCAGCCCTGTGCATACACCCTGGAATCCCACTGGAGTTTCTGGGGAAGCCAACAGCTTTTAGATAATCCCCTGGCAGCACTTTAAACCTCACGGCGACTCAGTGCCAGCAACCAAAAACATCCAGAAGAATTTCATGGCAGCTCTTCTGGGGAAAAAAAAATAAGCCAAGTACAAACAGGATCCTCAAGGGATTTACAAAAGAGCCGGGGGAAAGTATTTTCCAGCAAGCAAAAGGACAAGGATGTGGCAAAAATATTCCAGGGATAGCCCAAGATGTGAGTGGTTGGTAAAAATAACACAGTGCTGGGGTCAGGGCCCCAGAGGGAGCAGCTGCCATCAGCTCCATGAACTCCAGGTGTCCCCAGGGCCAGTCCTGCACCTGCACATATATATCCCTCAGCAGGGCAGCCCCAAACATGGCTCTGAGGGGATCTGTGGGTGAAGGCTTCCAGCCAGGACTGCATAAAAAGTGGCAATGGAGAGCAGCAGGAACTGATGTTATTCCTATTAGACTAGAGGTTTATTTAGGGGCTGTATTAGTGCACAACTCCATGTCCCCAGTGCCCCAAGCACCTCTGCTGCAGCTTTTTTGGGGGAGCTGAAGGTGACTCCTCTGGAGACACTGGCCCTGCAGCCAGCAGATGTGGGGAAGCATTTCAGTGTCCTGCTGAGAGATGAGCCTAAGCAGCAGGTGGGATTGCAGTTAGCCCAGCTGACTCTGGGTGAATGCCATGGAACAGAGCTCCCACAGCGCTCCAGAGCCTGGACAGAGCACCACACCCAGGCTCAGTGACAGGAAAGTGGTTCCTGGGCAGGACTAACTCATAGCTCACTCTGCTCGGGAAATCTGGGGTTAAAAGGCTCAATAATACAACTGAGATTCAGGTGCAAAGCAGCAGGAGCAATTCATTTTGGAAATAAATGCAAAACCTTTTTGTTGTTACTAAAAGTGCAGAGGAGGAATGCTGAGGGTCTTCTCATGGGAAATTATCACTGAATCAGTTTTTTCACCATGTGAGACAAATATGAAATGTGAAATCATCAGGAAAGTATTTTACAAGGATTCTCTGGTTTGTGCCCAGAAGATATTTTCCAAATATTTTCTATTTTGTGCCTTCCCCTTTCTCCAGCCAAGCAGCACAAGCACAGGGTAGAAAACTCTTCTTTGAAAGAAGTCATTTTTCCATCATGCCAAGCTGCCACAGTATCAGAAATAAGGTTTCACACTGAATAATGACACAGCTGTTTAAAATAAATAAACACACTCACGTATCATCGATAAATGTTATTCCAAAATACTCCTTTTCTTTCAGGTTGAAGTGTGAGGCCACCAGATCCAGTAACTCCCGAGACAAAAGTTTGGGCTATTGAAAGAATAAAAATAGTTTTATTCATTTTCAGTCCAGGTTTTCAATATAAGATAAATTTTCTGTGTGAATACTGGCATTTGAGTACATATGGCCATGCTAAAACCGTGTTGTGCAACTGCATACAGAAGTGACTTATCAGACTCAGGGTGTCTCAGTGGAGCTGTGTGGAGCATGGAGAGGCAATTCTGTGCTTAATCCGTGACATTAAGCTGAAGGGCACAGACTGATCCTCCTTCTGGGGGAGAAGGCAGCATCCCAGGCTTTCCTGCACTTATAGCAGGAAGGATATTTTAATTAAGAAAACATTGTGTAGTGGAAGATCTCGTGCTTTGAGTTCTGTTGTGGGAATAGAACATCCTCAAAACCACAGAGTTTTCTTCCCATCTAAATCACAAAAAAGGTGTATGTTTAATATCCTCTATGAATTTTGGTGAAGGCAAAAACTGAATGCAGGACTGATGGCAGATATTTTGCCCAGGTGTCAGGAGAAGCACATACTGCCTCAGCACGCTTATTCCACTTCTGTGAGTTTTTCTAGGAAGAGGTATAACTTTTCTTCAACCCTCACTTCAGCCCCCAAAAGAAAACAAGCAGAGCAGCCTGGCACTGGCTGCCAGCCCCCAGAGAGCGAGGTCTGTACCTGAACCAGCAGCTCCAAGTTCCTGTCATCAAGGAGATGCACCTGGCAGTGCCGGCCCTCGGTCATCTGCAAACACAGCAACACAGCCTGTCAGGAAGGGCAGGGCTCCTGGCTTTCCCGGCTTGCACCAGAGCACGTGAGGCTTGGGGACAAGGGCAGTGTGAAGCAAGTGTCTGATTCTGATGGATAAGGGAATTGACTCCGAACCCGAGCTGAGAGTCCTTCCCCAAGGACTCCATCTGGGGAGCTGCCTCAGCACTCTCAGTTCCTGTCAACTTCACGCTGGAACTAAGGGTGCTTAGCAGCACTCAGGATCAGATAAAAAAAACCCCATAAATGCTGTGAGAATCAAATGTGAGGATGAACCAGCCTGGCCAGTGCCACAGGCACAGGCTGTTGCTCTGGTGAGGAGTAGATGACCACGGACCCAAGAAACCCACCCAGATCCATCCAACCCTCATCAGCCCAGACCCGGTCCATTCACCTGTGTCTAGAAGAGAGGGAGTCTCTACCAGCACAGTAACATTTTCACCTAGACAGCTGTTGAGAGTCATCACCTCCATGGGATTCTTACATAGGAGCTGCACACATCAAGAAGGTGCTTGAACTAAGAATGGGATGAGCTTTGCAACCTCTGATGCTATATCTGAACCACTTCTTTCATGTCACATTTATCTCCTGCAAACGAAGTCTATTCCTCTCTTTAGGAGGCAAGCAATTCAGAAATAGCTGCCCATTATGCCCTTTTAATATCTGCCCTTTGAAATCTAATACATTTCAATGAAAGCTTTTGCATTATTTAATATCTGTTCTAATTCTGGGCCTTTCAGCAGCTTCAGTGAGGACCAGCTTTGCAACACTCTCCAGGTGAGAGCTGGTGAAGGAAACCTGGCTTTCATATTTGTTCTCCCAGCCTCAAAGTAACTCATTTTCCTGACAGCATAGGCTTCCAGCCGACTATAAATTGTGAGCTGTGAGCAGAGGCCGGGGGTGGTTTGCTTAGACAGGGGCTCCCAGAGGGATTAAACAGTAACATGCAATGGTTTCGCCTTTCACATCCCTCTGGCTCCGCAGGGACAGGGACAAGGACAGGGCTGAGCTGTGGTGCCATCAGCACCTCTCATCACCTCCTGCCCCTGTGCACGCTGCACACCCAAGCCTTACAGAGACTTAAAAATAAACACAATTTATAAATGATTACAGGAGAACCACAGAGACCTCCCACCTGTGCCCGGTGCAGCCGTGCTTGCACAGCGAGGGCCGAGACACAGCCAGCCCTCCTGCCCCAACACCCACATCCACACAGCCTCATTGTTCCAAATAATTGAGTTCATTTTGACCAAAAGGCGAGAGGGAGTGCCCTCCTGAGGATGTCTGCAAGCAGGTCAGAGATGAGCGTCTGCAGGCACAGCTCCCTGTAGCATCCAGGAAAACTGGGCTGTGCCCCGGCACCGGCAACTTCTGGCACTGCTGAGCATCACATCACCCACCAAAACAGCAAGACTGGTACCTTTTGCAGAGCGAGTCTAAAGGAAAGCAATCCCTTCCTTTCCCTTTGTGTTACTGCTACCAACACGGATTTGTGCAGAAGTGCCAGGTGAGGAGTGACACACGGTGCTCGCAGCAGTTCGGAGCACAGGGCGGCTCCACCCTGGAGGCAGCAGTGATCTCCCCGCTGCATCCATCCCCTGGTGCTGCAGCCTGCACAGCATCATCCCCCCTGCCCTGCCCTGCACTCCTGGCGAGGTACCACCTCCAGCCATTCATCCCCTGGGTTCTGCAAACAAAGCTGCAGCACCCCAACTCCAGCTCGCAGCACGCTGCCTGAGATTTATCTGCTGCCCAAACACAGTGCCCAGAGCCCTTAAACCCATTAAGATCCACTCCCAGGTCCATTTGTTCCTGAGAGCCGAAGGGCTGCCACGGCAGGCTCGTAACTAAGCGGCCCGTTACCATCAATTAATCATTTCATCAGCGCATCCTTCAAGGTGGAGCCTATTCCTGGCTCTGACACACTGTTACCAATCTGCCCCTGTTGCGAAGTGTCGGATCCACAGTGTTTTTAAATCACTCCCCATCTGTTGCTCTGAGATAGCACAAGGGGTTGCCATTATTTAATTGTGAGCTGCTTTAGCTTTCACCAGTGAAATCACATCAATCACTTCTGACTATTTTAATTGCCTCTTTGTCTCTTGTTAAGTAAAAAAGATTTCTGTTATAGCAAACACATCCACAAAGCCTTGTGCTGAGGGGAAAGAAAAGTATCTGTAAGGATTAAAACACAGAAGAAATACCAAGCATCATCCGTGCTTCAATTCAGCTATCCAAGGTAACTGCAAAGTATCTCAAAAGTAAATAAACCTCATGACACCCCTGAAGATATAATTATCCCTGATTTTACTGATGAGACAACATAAGGAAACAGCTTACAAGTCCCATTTACAAATACAGATACAGACAACATTTAAAGCCTGAGATGCCAGGAATCTTTCCTCAGAAATCACACATCCACTTCCCAGAGCACTGGAAAGCTCAGTCCAGAAGTTGCAGAGGATGCTAAGGTGCCCAGTGACAAAGCAGCCTGAAATGCCTTTGCTGTGACAAACCTGGCAGCTCCCACCTGCACCCCCAGAGCTCTGTGGCCACTCGTGTCACCCCAGGAACACTTCACCCCATGGCCAGAGCTACAGGACAGCAATGTCCAGAGCCATGAAATGCCTGTGGCTGTAGCTCTGAGAAGAGCTGCTTGCACCTCTCTGCCCCTCCCCAGCCCATTCCTGAACACCTGAGGGCTACATTCCTGCTAAGACACCTTCTCACCCAGCATGAGACACAAGAATACTCACTGTGTGGCACCACAGCCTCAAGGAGCACAAATCTGCTGGTGTGACCATCAGCACTGCATCTGTAGGCTGCAGTCCCTAAATAAGCAGGGTTAACCCAGACATTCCAAGCCCTTCTCCTCCTCCTGCACATCCAAAGCTTCAGCCACCAGCACCCTGGTTCCTGCAGCTGTGCAGGAGCTCACTCCAAGAATCCCCACCCCATTCCTGATGGGGCAGAGAGCACTTCACATGGCTCACCCCGTTCTTACAATCAGAAGAAATCCACTGCAAATGACCATCACAGGGAAGCACAAGCCCATCCTACATCAGGAATGTCACCCACCAGAGAGGTCATCTCCAGGAGACAACTCTCTCCTCGCATCAGCTGCCTCCCTGTGCAGACAGGGCTCTGATATACGAGGCAACACTCACATTGCACGAGCCTTTTCTGTACAGGAGGTAGAACCAAAAGCTTTGGAAGCTATTGCAGCTGCAAGCTCACCTCACAAGCTCTGGAGTGTCAATCCATGGTCCCAGGTGTGACATGACTGTGGCACAGCAATGCCACAGCACCGTCACAGGTACCAGTGATCTGCTCCCATCCTCCTGCCTGGAGAAAAGCTGGAGAGCTTCATGAAGAGGCTTCCATCACTTTCATCAATGGATTTTGGCCAGGGAAAGGTGCCTCCAGCTCAGCAACTGGAGACTCTGATCTCCTGGAGCCAGAGCAGCGGAGGACTCCTTTATAACTCCCCCAATGACACTGGTGTGATTTATTTGATTTATTCCCCACAGCACATCCGCTTGCAGGTCTGTTTCCTCAGGCTGTGGGAAGGGACTTGTGCTGAGTCTCAACTCCCAGGGCACCAGGCTCCTCAAAGACCCAAAGCCCTGGAGCCCTCGCTGATACATTTTCTGTCATCTTTAATTCAGGACGCCCTGCTAATCTGAACAATGTAATTGATTTTCTATGTGTTGGACCAATCCATCACGAGATGAGCACAGCTGTCTGGCTCAGTCAAGAGCTGGTGTGAACAGTCTTGAGATATTTATACACACTCACACACATCTGTTTTCAGCTTATTCTCATTGATTTAGCATTGTCTGTACAAATGAACAATTTTTGTAACGTGCCCCCAGATTGGCTGTCTTAGCAGTTATTTTTAAAAGCCTGCTAATATTTAAGCTCTCATCCAGTAAAAGAAGTAGCAGCATATAATTCGTGAAGCATCTCTGTGTCTCATCTCATTCCCAATAGGAAATTAGGAGAGAGACATTACACAGCCCTATTTTTGGCAAAACCATACTGAGAGACTGGGAAATAATAAAAATCCAGCATCCCAAAGTCACTCACTGTGTTCTCTGTACCCAAGTAAGCAGCAAAACCTCAAAAATGGAGAGGACTGAAAGGAGACAAACACTTTCCACTGCAGAAATACAGTTATATCACAATACTGCAGCTCTCCTAATTTGCAAGCTGTCAGCAAGAATCTGATTCACCCAAATCTTCAGTAAAAAAGGTAGAAAATGAAGGGAAACAAACAATTCTCAGAATATCCATGTGTGGAAATGAAAACATATGGTGAGATTGTAACTCTACATAGAAAATTAGCGTTATCATAAAGGTTTCATTAGCTGGGAGGAAACAACATTTTGTCCTCCCTTTTTTGTCACAAAAAATCTGACCAATTCTCCACCTAAAATCATCAAAGTGGATTTTCTGAAACATCCATCCTTTAAAAAGAAAATCAGCAAGGCAGAGAAAAGAGACCCTGCTTCTTGGCTACTTAGACCAATTCCCCACAATATTCTGAGCCTGAATGTTTACTTCAAAAAAAAGCACATGCAGGATATTTATGCTATTTCTCTTGGACAGAAACATCCTCCCTATGCAAAGCTGGTTGTTACATGCAATATTTTTAGACATCCATGTGTGTCATCCCGTTAGGGAAAAAATAAGAAAAAGAAAAGAGTAATTAGACAGGGTGTAAACAGGAAATCTCAAAAAAACCCCCAACCCTTAAGCCAAAAAAAAAAAAAAAACAAACCAAAACCAACTGTCAGAATAACACATCTCCTGAATGAAGCTTAGGAATGGAGAATCATGAAGGGTCTGGGTCAGGAGCAAACCCCAGTGTCTTGTATTCTCTCCAGGTCAGATTTCTCCCTCCCAGAACTGGGCAAGTTACAAAGAAGTCACTTGGCCTTTCTGTCAGTGACTTCTATTTTTAAGCCTTTTTTGTTTTAAGGTCTAGGGAAAACCAAAAAAAAAAAAAAAAAAAAAAAAAAAAAAAAAAAAAAACCCAAAAACCAATCAAGGTGCATCTGTAAAACTCAAGATACTGGAACAGAGAGGAGTAAATTTTANAGCCTTTTTTGTTTTAAGGGCTAGGGAAAACCAAAAAAAAAAAAAAAAAAAAGAAAAAAAGAAAACACCCTAACACCCAAACCCTAAGAACTCTCTGGCCAAAGAAGAGAGGATTACACGTAAGCTGCACATAATTAAGACAAAACTGGGAGCTGTGTCTGCCAGTGGCAGGCTCAGAGCTCTGTGTGTGCCTCCCAGCTGCTCTCC
Organism: Phainopepla nitens; assembly: GCA_013400175.1. Classification (NCBI taxonomy): domain Eukaryota; kingdom Metazoa; phylum Chordata; class Aves; order Passeriformes; family Bombycillidae; genus Phainopepla; species Phainopepla nitens. Next base: position 92,700 of record VXBQ01012684.1, read on the forward strand.
CTGGGGATGTGTGGGTTTGGGCTCAGCAGCCCACATGCACACACACTGAATAAGTGCAACCTGCCCAGGGCCAGGGTCCTGCAGCCCCTAAACACTCATCAGCAGAAGCTTTAAAACCACTCACATCCAGCAAGGCTTCACACCTTTAATACCCTGAGTTCCATGAGAAGTCTTTTGGAAGGAGCAAACCTCTCCCCCCCCAGTTCTCCTCTTTCCTTCCTCCCAAGATAAACCCTTTTATTGAGGCCTTGGTGCTCCTGGAAACATCCCAGTGTGACACCAGGGATTTGGTCCCAGATGCACTGAGCTGTGCATGTTATTTAAATGAGCTCCTGGCAGGGTAACCACGTGAACTTAAACCTCACTGGCAGATTAATAGCTCCAAAAGATATTTTACAGTCAGGAAAAAAAAACACCTGTACTGATGCATCCAGTGATGAAAGAAAGGGGAACCATTTTCACAACATTAATGACCAGCACACAGCCTTAAACCTGCAGTTTGAAAGTGAGAAATTGAGCTGTGGTACATCATTAGTACATAGATTATAAAAACTGGCTCATTTATTCCTGAAATAGGCACACCACAGCGGCTCAGGCAGCCAGAGCACTGAAGAAAATAATACAGATAACAAAAAGCCAAAGAGCAAAAATCCCTCTCCCAGAAAGCAATGCCATCCCTTTGCACACTGACTTCACAAAGCCTGTGCCATGAGGGCATCCCAAAATGCTTCCATCCTGCTTTTGGCAGTGACTCAGAGGCAGCAACACTGCTTTCCAGGTGCACAAGCCTAGAGCACCAGCCTGGATCTTTAAAGGATTTCATGTCCAAATCCCCACCTGAGCTGCACATCACCACCCATTAAAGCATCACTCAATTTCTTGTAAATGTTCTGGTTTTTTTTTTTTTTTTTTTAATCCAAACCTCTCTTCTGTAACTCATAAGCCTGTAAGAGATTTCAAAGCTTAATACTGAAGCCCCTACACTTCATGTTTTCACTGGCATTTAGGTGGGTTTTTTCCTTTGGTTCTGAAGGCATTTAGGATCAGCTCCTCAGCTGCCTCAGATCAGCACTGCTTCATGGACTTTGGTACAACCAGCCAGCTGATGTCTGGCCCCTGAACGTGCCCAGCCTGATCAAAATGTGAAATCACATGCAAGAATGTCTTGCAATAAGGAGCTGCCCTAGCCAGGCACATCTCAGGAAAATAAAAGCTTTTGCCTGTCCTTCTGGAAGGAAGGGCCCTGCATGCAGCTGGGGGGAAGAGGGAAAAAGTTATAATGGTTTAAAATGACCTCAGAGTTTCCTGGTGTGTCTGTTGGGAGAGCAAAGCTTCATCATGTTCCAGCACTTGGAGTCACTCAGAACTTTAAGGAATAAGCAGGAAAATAACAGACAGAAGGTTGGGACTATACCAGCATTGCTGTGGAAGCTTTTTAAACACCATGATGCACATGCTGGGGAGGGTGTCTGCAGCCCACAGGTCCTCCCTGACCAGTGTAGGTGCCATCACTCAGTGTCCCCTGTGCTCAGCATGAAACTCATGGATGAGGACTGGAAATGCTCCACTCTCCCAGAGTGAAGATCTGAGGCAGGGAAGCACTGCCCCAGCCCACTACCACATCCCACCCCACTGTGTGCCTCTCCACCAGCTCCTCTGCCACGGAGCAGTGCAGTGCCCTCCCCTCTGGACTCACTGATACCTCCTGCAATGCCCAGTGGGTCAGCTCTGGGTCCAAAGCCTCATGTTCTCCCAGTCTCTGCTCACACCAGCCAGGGCAGCCAGTGGGTTCCTGCCATGACAGCGCAGTCTGGCTCACACAGACACAATAAACCTGCAGTGATCCCTTCGAGGGCAGTGGCAGAGCTCCCACCAGCTTTATGGGGGCAGACCATGTCTCCAGACATACTGCCTCCCCTTCCTAATCTTCAAGCCATAAAGAAGCCTTTGGCTCAAGTCCTGTCTCCAGTGTAGTCAATTAATTTTGCCATTAATTTTAACAGGGTCAGGATTTTGCCTTAAATAATTTGTTATCTCACTGTTAACCTTTAGCAGAAGCCAGTATCTGCTTCATGTTAAATAGCCAGTGATGCTCCACAGTGGCTGGCCACGTCTTTCATCCTTTGTGCTCTAGCAAATCGTCCTGCAGGGCCAACCAGGTGACTCCAAGTGCCACCCCCATCCCTCCCAGGGGCTGCAGAGGCCACCTTGGCTCTGCACACTCACGAGATGTTTACCCACAGCAGCTGAAGGGACTGTGACAGCCATTCCCAGGCCTCCTTCTCAGGACCAGCCAGGCAGGGACAGACACTTAAAGCCATAACTGAACGACATGCACAGAAATAACCTTTTAAGATGAGACAGGCTGGAGAAAAGTGCAAGCTTTGCACTTTGATGCCCCTTTGATGATGCTCTCTGCCTGGAAATGTTGGCTCTGCTGTAGTTTGGCAATGAGCTGGAGATAAAACAGTGCCTGGAACAGGGGGCTGAGAGGCTGCCTGGGTTGCATGGCACCTTCCTAAAATAGCCATGTAAGCTGGAGATAGGATGAAAAAACTGGCTCCTGCAGAGCATCAACTGACTTTCATGTAAGCCCCACCAGCTGAGCCAGTGAAAAAGTCTGGCACAGGAACAGCCCAAGTGCTCTCCCTCACTGCAGGCACTGTGGCTTTGCAGGGCCATGTGCCAACAGACTTTCCATGCAACCCTCCTTTTCCCCATTTATTCTATTATTTCTCATTGCAGGGGATGGCAGATCTAAGGGATTCTTTCATTCACTCTGTTGATGGCTTGTACAGGATGACAGGCACAGCCTCTTGGGGTCATTAGAAGGATCCCACTCACCAGAGCAGCTCGTGGGGCTCTAAATCTCATCCTCCTCTCCCAAAATTCTGAAATAATATGAGCATGCTGTTATAAGACCCCCAAAACCAAGGAATAGCAATTAATTAAAATCCAGGAAAGAAATTAATTCAATTTTCCTTAAAATGACAAATCCAGTAACCCAGACAGGAGTTAAAGCTCTTTGCCAAGAGCAAAATATAAGCAGCAGAATTGCAGCTTCTTGCTCCCTACCAGGAGTGTGCAATGTAAAAATCTCACCCCTCTCCTCCCCATGAGGAAATCTTGCAGTGTGGCTGCCTTTCCTGATGCTACCCATGGCTTTTCCTGTATTTGCCTTTGCTCCATCCCACTTGGGGGTGCAGGGGTTGTTCACTTCACCAGCACAGGGATGAAAGCACTCAAGTGCACAGGCAGCATCAGCCCCATTGCAAGAGGCAGAGGGAAGAACTGCTGCCAAAGCCTGGCTCTGCTGGCCCCAGACCTTCCAGCTGCCAAGCAGCACCCAGCCAGCATTTCACCTCTCCTGGCACTGCCAAAGGCCACAGGATCTCTCTGGCAGTGTTATCACAGATGCCGAGTCCCTCTGACAGAGGGGGAGAGGTCAGCTATCCTCCTGAAGGATCAGCACTTTTACTGCAGGAGTATTCTCCTCAAAGGTGTCTCAAGCTGAAAACTGGAGTGTTTCTCACACAGGCCATGTCATTCCACGAGTGCTGGCTCACCATTCCTGCCACTCTGCAGTGTATTTAAAACAACAGCCAGAAAAGAATAGGCAGGCAACTCTACAGCTAATGCTATAAAAAAAAAAAAAAAA
>VXBQ01012684.1:96368-142753 GCA_013400175.1 Phainopepla nitens
AAAAAAAAAAACTATCTGGAAAATTAATAGGAAACAATCAGTACAAATCTGCCACAAATATCAAGTCAATGAAATCCAACATCTGCTTTCCTTGGCAGCACACAGCCAGTAAATTCGTGTCTGCCGGAGACGCGCTTATCACCAGCAGTGCTGAGACACTGCAGGCAGCTCATTACTGCACACAGCCCACGGTTTGTTCCAGGACAATCTCCGGGGAAGTCAGGGGACAAAGGTGTCCTGTGGGATCAGAGTGCTTTCCTGATGCTACCTGACAGAACAAATGCAGAGGCTGCCCACGAAGGGGCAGAGGCTGGAGGCGGCAGCGTCCCCTGTCCCTGGATAAGCAGTGCCCACAGCGGGGCAGGAGGGGCCACCCACCCTCCTGTGACCTGTCCTCACCTTTGCTCCTCAGCCAGGAGGCAGAGTAGCTAAGCTCCAGCTTCTTGGCTTAAGTCTCTACAACACGAATCTCAGGGTTTATTCTGTGCAAAGCCTCTGGTAACTTTTCCTGAGTTTTACCTCACCCTAGAAGTCACCTCTGACCCGCCTGAACAAACCTTTCCCTGTTTCAGGAATAGTTACAGAAGATGAAAAAATACCTTTATAGAAGTGTAGTTTCACATCCCTGGACCCACACCCTGCCCTTGATGCCTTCAGGCCTCTCCCCAGCCCTGAAGCTCTCCCCCATTTCTGATGGGTTTTCAGAGGATGCTCCTCTGTCCCCTCCAGCACCTCCCTGCTCACCCCCGAGTTGGGTTTTTGAGGGAAGGCTCCCAAAGCAGGAGACACAGGCAGAGCAAGCCCTGACCAAATAACTGCCATCCTTTCCAGGCAGCATCTCATTCTCTAAAGTCATCTTGAATCTCTTCTTCTTCTGCCCCATCCAGTCCCTGCACCCAGCATCCTCCCCTGGATTTTTTCAGCCATTCATGTTTGGCAATTTCCCCTCAGGAAACCCAGATGCCAGCCTTGGACAGACATCAGGTAAGAGGGAGATGAAATATAATTTAAAAAGAAGGCTAAAGCACAAGTCCTTTAAATGTGCAACCCCTTAAAAAATTGCAGAGAGCAAATAAATAAACCAAGGGAAGTCACAATAGAGGGTATGGGCTGGAGCAGGCAGTGAGCAGTGTTTCTGTGAGGCGAGGAGCCAACATTCCCAGTGCCAGCAGCTTGCCAGCCACTCAGGGGGCTGATCCAGATGGTTCCACATTTCACTTTTAAAGCAAAACAAGTGCTTTGGATCAAAGGATCTCTCTCAGCAGCCGTTACCCCCCAGCTCTGTGCACTGCTGCTTCTCCAGCCCACCTCTTCACAAGGGATTTTTGGGGGTGAGAGGGGAGGGGACCTTATGAGGAGATATTTAATAGTTGCATGCTGAAAGGAGTTACTGTACCAGGCGCCAACCGCCTTTTCTCGGGACTCATGAATCTGTGCTTTGTTCGGGTTAAATCATATCTCAGAGCAGCCCATAAAGGTAATCTCTGAAAAGAGGTTTTCTCTCTAACCAGAAGTTAGAGATCTTTGCTCCAGCTGCAGCAAAGTTACCAGAATCCAGCTGGGATTTAGCCCTTGCTAAAGTAGCCAAGGCAGCATTTACAACAAAGGCAGGAAAAAGCAGCTGTAAATGCTGGGATAAACAAACAGCCCCTTATCTCCTCAATGGAGTGCAAAAGATGCAAAGAAATTTTTATGGACTGATCCTTCAAGACAAAGAGAAGAGCAAGCATAAAGGTTTCAGCCTGCACCACCCCAAACTTCCTTTGCTCTGTGCAGCTTTCTCCGAGGCTCACAGCTCCGAGCTCTGCATGATGTTTAACTCAGGACACGCTGCAAGAGCACCAAATAACATTATCTGTCACTGCTAAGCATCAGAAATTAAAATACAGCCTCTTACCTCCACGTCACACACCCTGCTGGTTTAAATGGACTTGAGAAACCCAAGTACTCCCAGCGTGCATGCACTAAGCCTTCATGCTTTCTGTACATCTGAGCTGGAGGAAGAAGGGAGACACGATCCCGGACTTCTTCCGTTGCCATATAATCTGAAGGAAGTGACCTCCGCATTTGTTGCTTTGATTACAGATTCAGAAACAAAAGCCCTTCCAGAGTGAGTCAGGGGACACAAGGGGTTGAAATGGGATTGTTAAAAATGGGAAAGCATTACAATTGTGGGTTGCTTTTTTTTTTTTTCCTCCTGTCTATGATATTAACCCTTTTATTGTAAAATAAAACCAAATGAAAAAACAGAAGTTAGTGACCAAAGGCAAAGCATAGGGACCAGTCCTGGGGCAGTGAGACACCTCGGTGTGGGATCATGATCCCTGTGTCACAACAATGGCTCAGGACCCCCATGCTGGCAGCTCTGTGCTCGCTGGGAGCTGCCATCACCCCTCCCAGCTCCTGCACCCCACACACTCCTATCCTGGGACAGGAGGGACCTTTGTGTAAAAACTTGGCACAGCACTAAAACTTCAAACCATCCCTGGGCTGAACCCCTCGGAGCAAGGCTCAGCCCTGTGGCAGCAGGGACCAACTCATCTGAAGGGACAGAGGAACAGAGATAACCAGAGCTTGTCTGCTCAGCACACCCACCCTCACCTCACCAACTCACATGTCCCCTGTCCCTGCTTGCAACAGACACCCCCAGGGAAAGCATTCCACTGGACCTCCCAAACTGCTTTCCCAAGCACAGGTCTGCTGACCTGTGACCTGTGTACCACCCTGATGTGGGGTGCTGTACTCTGGAGAGGGAACTGAGAGCGTGGACACAGTTCACACCCCTGGCCATCAATGTGAACTTGCCCCTGCTCTACAGGGGTGCACTTTGCTGCTTTTAGAGGAGTAAATCATGTACCTGCTGTTCTGCTGCTCCTTTGCAGGCTGCTCTCTGTGTGCAAAACACCGAGCTCTACTTTGATTCCCCGATTCCTTCCCCACTGGCACACCAACCCACCAGGCTCCACACACCCCCCAGGTCTGATGCAGCAGTACAAACTGTGTAACTGTGTCAGGCAGAGCACAGGTGTCACACAGGCACAAAAACAGCTCTCCTCAAAGACAACTCAGACAACTGACACTGCTTTCACTGAAAATGGAAAAAAAACAGGACAACAGAGAACCGTGCATCCAAATCCAGGAAGCTGCAACTTCCAGAGTTCCAACCTGACCTTCAGGCAGGTACACAAGAGGCACAAAGTCTCAAATTACACACGCAGTTACTTCAAAAATCTGAATGCTCTTATTCAGTTATTTATGCTCTCATCTGAGTAGTCACTATTCACACAGAGGACAAACTATGAAGACCCTCCCAACCCAATTTTTAAAATCCAGGGATCTATTTTAATAGGAAAAGAAAAAAAAAAAAGTTCAACACCTGGGACAAACTAACTTGCTTTTTCCAGAATGAAAACGGATCAAACTTTGGACAGCAACACCTCAGAGATGTGGCTCCCTCTTCTCAGAGGTCCTGAGGCCCCTTGGCCCAGCTGAAGTCCCCCAAACAGGAGGCTCTGTGCCAAGTGTTTGAGGCTCACAGCAGGTTCCATGAAGCTGCAGAGCCCTGTGTAAGGACAGAGCCTTCCCAGTAATGCTGGGGAGAGAAGCAGCACTGCCTGGTCCACCCATCACACAGGGTGAGTCAGCCCTGCTCCCCTCGTCTCCCTAAGTAACCATCAATCCAGACTTCTCCAGAAGGCAGCTGCCCCAGACACTCGGGATGCACTGAGGTGCCAGAGGTGTCTCACCCTCCTTGTTTAATCCAGAAGAACCAGCTTTGATCAAATAACCACCCCTTAAAGAGCTGCAGACAAAGAGTTGTCTTTTTTCCCAAAGTTATTTTGTAAAAACCAACATTCTCATAGTCATGAGACTACAAAAGCTTTCCACTCCATGCTCAATATCACAGGTTTCATGAAAAAACCATAAGCTGGCCCCACATCAGGCAGGAGGGTGCCAGGTCAGGTCCAGCCAGCTGGTCCAGACTGCACCAGCAACCTAAGAGTGAGACAGTTTTGGGAGAGGATTTCAGAGCAACCAACTCACATTTGTCTCCAAAACAGACTCCAAAGCCTCAAAACTAAGATGGAAAATAGACAGTGAGTCATGTTTCCTTAGAGAAATGATGTGAAGGTTACCTGGGTGGTGCCAGCTTCTGCCCTGCTGGGATAACCACAGGGACAGGAATAGCTGGAGGAAGGAGAGCACAGCTCCTCGGAGGATCCGAGGCTTCCAAACAAACACAGACCAGGCTTGCATAATTCAGCTGTAGAGAGAACTTCTTTTAACTGAGAAAAATTAAGAGTTTAAAAGAAATACAGCCCACCTGTAAGAGGCAGGAAGCTGCTGGAGTTGAGCACAGGGAAATCTCTGCAACTCTGAGGCAGGAATGAGCTGAGTTTGGGGACAGCAGAGCCAGGACCCTTCACTGAAAGGTGACCCTACAGGGAATGCAGAACACCCCAGCCCCCCCAGTGCCAGGATCCTTCACTGAAAGGTGACCCTACAGGGAATGCAGAACGCCCCAGCCCTCCCAGCAAGGTGAACAGATGCACTGAGCTTGACAGGAGAGAGGAATTACTGCCACTTTCACTAGGGCTTAACAAACCCCACCCTGCTCCAAACCTCACACCCTCTGCCCAGCCCACACCTCCCTGCCCAGAAACCACTGGCCCAAACAAAGGTAAAGCCAGGATGCTCAGGAACCAGCACATCACCAGCAGTGCCATGGGTGGAAGTGCAGTGACTTCTCCAGCCCCATTCCCAGCCCTGCTGGCACCACACTCCTGTGCCTCATAGCCAGCAGGGAGATGCACACTGGGGACACTGTCCACCCCCAGGACAGCACCTACCCCACATCAGCTGGAAAAGCAACAGAAACATCACAGTCTTACTCCTAGCATTGCCTAGACTGTCAAAGATGAGTTTTAATGGCTAAATCCACCACATTCAAGCTCTTCTCAGCTTTTTGATGACACTTATTCTCCCCATCTCCTTCCCCAACACACCACTGAAGAATGTTTAAATGAATGACAGATCAATTAGTGTGGAAAAGTGTACATGTGTATTTGTGTGTGGGAGGGTATTTAAGCTAATATATTCCAGCACTGATAGCTTTATCCTCTTTGCAGTCTCTGAGAATGAACTGGCCTCCATCTGCACAGAAGATTAGTAGAATTACTAATCACTAATTATGACTCAGAGGTTTTAAGAGCAATGCAGACTGTACAAGGGGTGGCCTGATTTTCAGAAAATGAGGGGACAAAGATAGCACAGTGTTATTTTAAGCACATGGACAGTCCATCCAAGATCACAAAGCGCTGCAGTGACAACGCCAGCGAAAAGGGGTGACAGAGAGACAAATGCTCAGAAGGACGAAAATGAAGCTTGGAAAAACCAGCACGTGCCTGAAACACTTTTAATTTACCCTTTCATACAGTTTGTGTCCAGCCAGAAGGAGCTGGCCAGCCTCTCTGCAAAGGCCAGAATGGAGATTTATCCAGGCAAGCTCATACAGAGATACTTTTGTACAGGACTCTGCCTCTGAGAAGTGGCGCCAGCGACATTCGAAATCTAACGTATTTTGTGAGCTGCGTCACATCGAAGAGGAAAAATATTTATACAGGCCCAAGTGGTTTGTGAATAGAAGGCACTGTTTGAAACTGGCACTGTGACACCCCGAAGGAAATGAGATGAAGTTCACAGTCTGGTTGTGAAGTTTGTCAGTGAGGGAAGAGGGAGAAGCCATAAAAACAAAATCATATTTTTGTTTGAATAAACTCTCTCAAACAGAAAACGCTATATCATGAGCTCAGATGGAAATGTATCTGGCAGAGAGCTCTGGAAAGCTGCTGTTGGAAGTGTGCAGAGCCAAGTTTAACTCTAAGCTGTCAAGAGGCAGTGCCCAGAGCCAGGCCTGTTCTCAGCCCTCCTCAAGGCTCCCCTAAAGTCCCAGCTATGGGGACACCTCCACATGCCAGGTTTGGAGATGTTGGGAGTTTCAGCAGTGCCAAAACTCTGCAGGTGATATGTGAGCAGCATCACTGCATTAGATCAGATCCCTTCAAAAAGAAACACAGCTGGATGAAAGCAGCCAGAGCAAAACTTTTCCAGGGTAACCAGCAATCCCCAATGCACAGGTTTAAATCTTTGAAGGAACACAGATACATATTCAGTGTCCTCCAGAAAGGTTTTCAAGCTCCCTTTGAAAAGCCCTGACCTGTAAGAACACCTGAGATGCTTCTGCTGAGCATCACTCCTGGGATCTCTGTGGTGTGGAACAAAGTTCTGCCCTGATAACGCAGCCCCAGCTTTGTGCTCTCCCTCACCACTCCAGCACCGCTTTTCATCATCGTGAAAAGAGAAGGAAAAAAGGCATCCTAATTTGCTGTCAGCATTTTTCATAATGAAAAGTTAAGGTGTGGCAGCAGAGGAAGCAGGGTGCTCACTATCCAAACCAACTACGTTAGCACTGGAGGAAACAGAAGTCAGCCGCTTCCTCTCCTCCACCCCAGGTACCACGGGCCAGACTCTTGTACAAAGCTGATTTATTCTGCTTCATCAGCAACTTTTTTTTCACTTCATACAGAGGAAATGACCTTTCAGAGGTTAAAAAGCACTTTGTCCAAAAGACCCGTAAGAAATTCTACATTTTTACACCATAATTTATCAGCTAATTACCAGTGCAATCAGTAATTTCAGTTATTCCTAAAGTGCTTAATCACAGAGATGCTTCCATATCTGGCTGTACATCCAGCAGATCAATCACAACATGCCATTGTATCCTGCAGGGAGTTTGGGAACAGTTTTCCTAATTTCTTTACCACTTTGCATGGAGCAGGCTGACTGACACACATTTAACCCTGACCCTAAACCATTCACTTGACCAGTTTTTAATTAATAATACATTAAAAATATTCCATTAATAATAATAACAAGAGTTAGCTGCATCATTAAATAGACTTTGATGCCATGTCTCATTCTTGCTTAACCATACTGAGGAATCACTGTGTTGTGGGATGTACTGGTGGCAGCTGGCATTGATATCTCAGAGGAAAACTTTGTGTTAATACCCCAATGAAAACCAGGCCAGTGGTAATAGAGGTAACTAAACACAGGATAAATGTTGATTCTAGAAATTTTTGGCTTTGCAGCTGCTCATTAACCTCATTTATATAAAAATTTCACTTCGTTTTACTGCCCTATAATTAAATCTAAGACAGGTGGCCTGTAAAACCAGCATGTGGAGGGTCCTGCAGAAAGCTTTCTTTGGGGATAGTATCAGGACGCCTAGAAATGCCATGTTGTCTCATCTCAGGCATCAGGAGGGGGTCTGGGAAGATCCCCCCAAAGCCACAGCACTGTGTGCCAAAGCTCCACAGCAAAATACAGCCCTCACTCCTTTCTCTGATAGGAAAGGGGAACCCTTGAGTGAAGGCTTCCACGCCAAATTCTCATCCAGGAATTTGCCCAAGCCCTAACACCCCCAATAATTCATAATGACTTGCTGCTGTTAGAAAAAAAGACCTGTGCCAGCTTTTCTATCAGCTGTCGCTGCAAATCTGTTATTTCTAGGACAGGCTTTAAATGCTCCCTGCCATGGACAAGACAATGTTCCCTGGCATACAACCCAAGGGCTCAGGGAATCAACTCACACACTGCACAGCCCCTCCCCTCAGGAGGGTTCAGGGGTTATTTCAGAGTGAAACAGACACCCCAGCAGTGCTTTGGCTCACAACCTCCTCCAGATCTCTGGGCAAGTAGGACATCCCTTCTCTTCTGGCAGCTGGGACAGATGATGGGAAGCATCCTGGAGCAAGGATCAGCTTGGGGAAGTGCCTGGCCTGGGGCTGAAGTCCCTGTGCCAGTGACCAGGTGATAGCACAGATAAAACCTTGGAAAAGTTTTCCCACATACACACGCCAGAAACACAAAGGCTGAGGAGAAGGTGACTGACAAAGGCTGGTTTGTGCTTGTTGGGGTGGGTTTTAGTTGTGCTTAAAGCTGCTAAGGCAGGTAAGGGCTTTATGCTGGCAGAGAGGATTTGAGCCTGCCCCGTGACCACCTCTGCACCTGCCAGCTCCCAAACACAGCTGGGGACCCTGCTCGGACACACCAAGGTGTTTGTGGCTTCTCCATGCTGCAGCTCGAGCTCAGCTCTCCCACCAGGCTGCCAAGCATTTTGTGTTTTGAAAAGACTAAAAATCCCTCTCACCACAATGACACATGTAGCACCCCAAGGGGAAGGAATCCTGCTTTCCTTTCTCCACAAAAATGTACTGATGATTAAATAGAGACTTACTGGCAGCATCCAACTCACACGAAAATAGCCACTGGCCCACAAAATGTGACCCCAAATACTGATCAAAGCAACCTGAGGCTTCCAGGGCTGATCAGCAGCACAAGTGCCTGTCACCTCACCCTCCCCTGCATGCAGCTCAGTGGGCTCAGTTCTGCCTGGTGTCCTGATCTGTCACATCCTGCCCAGTGCAAGGAACCCCCAGAGAGGGGAAAAGCCTATGTTTAGCCAAAAGAACCTCTATATGAAACCCATGGTATTTTTCACATCTGGGATATGAATGCAAAGGAGCTACAGAAATATGAGCATTCTCCATGAAGCCAAGGTGGGAAATGTTAAGCACCTGTCCAGGAGTCAATTTTAATAAGAACACAGGGCAAAAAAGTATTTTCATGTGGCTGCAATAACTGCAAGACTTCTGGGGAAAAATCTGAGAGGACAAATAGCATCCCTGGCAGGTAGGAGTGCTGTTATACCCTTTTTACAAAGAACAGGGGAACAGAGGAAAACAATTTGCTCAGGACAATGCAGGATCTGTGGTAATGATGGTACACAAAATCTCACATCCAAGATTAGAGTCATGTCCCATAGACACCGCAACATCCACTTCTTCAGAGAAACAACCTCATGGAGTGCTCTGCACTGCTTGTGCTGCTCCACTGAGCCTGAGGTGAAGAAATGTAACCCAGGGTGGCTCAGAGCTCCTCCCTGTATGCAAGGGTCACCCAGCCACTGTCTCTAGCTGTTTCCATAGCTTGAAGTGCTTAAAAAAATTAAGAAAACCAATTTGATTCAGGCTCTTGCAGGGCTCTGGTCTCTGAGCAGTTGGGTGACATTCAACCCTGTGTGCTCAGTCCTCCACTCACTGGACTCAGGCAGAGGTTTGAGCAGCTGGGAGCCAAAAGCACAAAAATCAAAGTGTTACACAAGCCAACAAGGAAGAACTGCAGGGCGTTCTTGCAGCCATCTCACTTGAATACACCCCAAATTACCACTAGCAAATTCCTGATGTTAAAACGTGAGAGTAGCCTTGCTCCTGCCAGGTTTCACCTCCCAGGGAAGACTCGGAGCAGCAGGTCCCTGCATGTCCCCAGCAGGACAAGTTGTGGGCAGAGGGGAAGGGGCACTCCCTGTCCACCTCCCTGGCTCAAGGTCTGTCTGGTAGGACTAGAGAAGGACCAGTCTCCTCTTTTCACAGCCCCACTTTCAGACACAGGCACATGTCAGTGATGCTTTTCATAAGGAAAAGACAAGACAAAGCAACCACTAGGACACAGCAAGTTTGGGCAGAGATACAGTTACGCTTTGTTTTGAAGAAACCTCTTTTCACCTCAAGCCAGCCATCAGAGTATGGCAGCTGAGCAGGCTGAATACAGCTGCTGTCAGAGCTGGTCCTCACCGAGCCTTTATTCCAGCCCTGGAGGGATGGGGTTTACCTCATGGGGATGCAGAGGAGAGGGAAGGCAGCCTAAGCTGCATGCTCTTTATGTGAATGGACCCTAAAAATAACACCCACACAGCACAGGTGTAGCTGGATTTTACTCAGAGAGGGAGAAGGGCTGCACCCCCCCACATTCCTACAGGTCAGTAAAGGTGGGCAAAGGAGGAGCAATGATGCCTTCACTCCTGCATTCCCTAACTAGTCATGATCCACGTATGGATCCACACCCACAGTGACACCTGTGTCAGACACACCACACAGTGTTTCCATACGTGATCTGCCCAAGATACATTCAAGCTCTTGTCCATAAACCACGGTAAAGCTGCTCTCCCACTGCTGAGCCCACCTTAAAGCTGAATACCAGCAGATTGCTTTAGGATTGAACAGCACAGATGTCCTGCTAGCACCACTTTCCCATGCAAGTTGCATCCCGGTGGCTCTGGAGAGCTGTTTGCTACCAGCTGTGTCATTCTCTGTATTGCAACACAGCACAGGGAGGGGAGAAGCTGCTTTGAAATATTCACCCTGATGTAGCAAGCACACACAGCGAGGCTGAGAGCAGGCACGCAGCACAAGTTCACATACGAGACAGAAATACAGACACGCAGAAATAAATAACTGCCAGCAAAAACAGACTCGAAGAAGAGTGACACCACCCTCACTGCAACTGGATACCACAATAACTGCAAGTACAGGGCTGTGTTTCCTGCATGCACAAATGAGAGCCCCCCAAATGCCATTCCAGGACTCACTGCACCCCTTTCCAGCAGCAATCCCTCTGCCATGCAAAAGACTTTCATGTTACAAGCTGCCACTATTCAGTGACACACACACAGCAGAAAAAGCCACAGCCAGAGACTCCCATGAGAGCATCGTGCTCCAAGTGCACAGGCAGAGAGGAGCTCCTGGAGCTCCGTCCCCAGCTCCTGAGGGCGAGGATGGTGACAGCAGCAAGAGGGGCTCCCAGGGGGTGTTTCACGGGGGGCAGCTGCCTGCCAAAACACCTGTAGATTGACTGGCTGATAAAACATATTTGGCACAGAAAACATCTCCCCCAAACGCTGAATTCAGGCACAGAGCCGGCACTTTGAAAGCACCGCCGGGATCAGCTCAGAGGCAGGTTCAGGATCCGCCGAGCACCTTCCCAGCGCTGCCGCGATGCTCTCCAGCCCATCCCAGCCGCCTGGCCGGGGGCGCGCCGGAGGAGCCAGCCCGGAGAGAGAACCCGGCCGGGCGCCGGGATGCTGCTCGCTCCGCGGAAAAGCTGGGACGACGAGCTGGGGTGGTTTTTTTTTTTTTACCTGGTAGACATCGCGGAGGCCACACCAGGCTCGCAGCGCCTGCCGGCACGCCCGCAGCCGGGCCGCGTACCACCGCCGCAGCGCTGCCACTGTCACCGTCCACACGAAGCGGCTGCCGCTGAACAGCAGATCCTCCACCCCGCACATGAACACCGAAGCCATGAGCCGCTCCGCTGGCAACGCGAACCCCCCGGGCCGGCTGGCCGCCGCTGCCCGCCGCCGCTGCCCCGCTCAGACGCCTGGCATGAGGCTGCTGCCCGGCTTTATGCGGCGGGCGGCGGGCAGGGGTGTTTGCTCAGAGCCAGGGTCAAGCCTTCAAACAAACTCCTCTTTCACGGCGCTTCCTGGGCAGATTCCCAGGCATGCCCCGGCTCCTGACGCCCAGCCAGCGGCTGCAGTAGCTCAGCCCTACCAGCAGCTCACACAGCAGCCTTGTCCTTAGCAGCTTATATAAAGCTCTGTTAAGCTCCAGTAGCTGCCACTATGTTTTCTAATTAAATTTTAACCCTTTTGCCATATGCCCTGACAAGAAGCCCATTTGGATGCTGCAGGAGGAGAGGAAGGCGCTCGCCGGCGTTCAGCGCTGCCGCACTTCAGTGAGCTGGGCAGGCGCTCCACACACGAATCCCGCGCTATCTGCCTCCAACACCTCATTATCCGCTATACAGGGAACAAAGCTGTCATCGTTTTCTCCCGGCTGAGCCCGTGCTCAAATTATACAGTAGAAATCCTGCTTGAAAAAGGCACTTCTGGGAACCAGCAAGTGGAGGAAAGCGAGGTGGGGGGGAAATCAGCCCTGCAGAAATAGAACAGCTCGGAAGAGACCTTAAAGCTCATATTGTTCCAAGCCCCCTGCTATGGGCAGGGACTCCTTCCACTAGAGCAGGTTCCTCAGAGCCCATCCAGCCTGGCTTTGAACACAACTTGTGCCAGTGCCCCACAGTAAAACAGATGCACTAACTTCTCTTCCAGCTCTGGTTGTGGCAAATACCAACAACACAGAGCCATCCCTGTGTTCAACACTCTCCCTTGGTTGTTGCATCATATGGGTAAAACACCTGAACGTGCTAAAGAGATGATTTGCTCTGCTCTTAAACTAACTCTATTAACACAGCACTTGCTGCACGGGAAAAACAAAGCTGGGCATTGTAGCGAGCTCTTCACAACAGCCCACAGCAAATAAACACTGCAATAATAACCCACAAGAGACTCCAGCCTTCCCTCGAGCCACTTTAAAATTAAACAACACCCTGCCCTTCTGGGGCTTTAAAGTGTTAAAGCTCCCAAGCCCTATTTTCCATTTGAGCGCTCGTCCCTATCACAAGCTAAGGGAGGGTGGAAGACGAAGGATGATTAATCTTTTTAAAAACCCTCCTCAGAGGCTTTGACACTTTCTAAGCTGTTCAGGACAAAAGCTGCGGGGAGCCCAACATGCTACCATCAGCACCTCGTTGAAGAAACTATTCAAGGAGTAAACATTTTGCTAAAACCATCAGCAAGGCTGACCTGTAAGAGTAAACTCCTGTGCAGTGCAATGAATGGAAAAGGGGCAGGAACAGCTTGCACACAGGCTGGGTGGGAGAGCTAAATCCCACATTTAGCTGGCATTGCTGGCGCTGCTTCCCCAAGGGCACTGCCTTCCCGTCCCCAAATGGTGCTCACGGGAGGAAGCCACCTGCGTGCCCACGGCACAGTGGCAATATTCACAAGCCCCACTTCATTCCTTATTAATCAACCTGCTCCGTGCTGCAGGAGCTCCAGCGCTGTGGCGGCTGGGTGATGTAATTCTGCAGACAGATGACTGCCTGCCCGTCTGAGACAGGCTTTGGACCTGGGTCTCCAAGATCACCCTCTTCCCTTTCAGGCACAAGAGTGAAAGCAGCCCTCTCGGTGCTGGAATCCCTTGGCTGTGCTGTTGCCAGGGAGTTTTGGTCCCTCCAAGTCTTGCTTTCACATGAGGGAAACAACGACCACGTTTCAAATGGATAAGAAGCTGCTACAAAGTGAGCCAAGGCAGAGGAGGATATGGCTCCTTCTAACAAGAGACAAGCAAAGATTGGGGCTCTACATTGAAATCCAGCATCCATATTCCCACTCCAGGGATTTTCTCATCCCCTGGAATTACTTAGAGACTGTAGTCCCAGTGTTCCTCCTCCTCCTCCTCCAGTGTTGCCCACCACTGTGTTTAGAGGACTTTGACAGCAATCCACAGGTACTAAATAGAAAAGGTTTCCCTCTTCCATTGGGAGAGAGTGGTGACAAATACCCATGGGGTTATTCCAATAACCAGAGCCAGTACCAGTGCCAGGCTTGGCAGCAGGGAATTGCCATTCCCTCACGGAACACTGCTTTGGAGAGGAATCAGCCAGGAAAATCTCCAGTGGCATCCGTTCACTGTGGTCAAGTCATATCCAAATTTAAACACAGAGATAAAAAAATAGATCCAGTTTTCAAGTGCCATTTCTGAAAGAAAAGGACCCTTGTAGCTAAAGAAACTGCAGGGAACAGCCCTGTCCTGCGCCAGGAAAATCCAACCAATCCACTAGGAAAAGTTTACGTGGTTTTGTGCTCTTCCTGCTGCCCTCAGTGCCTTTTTGTTTTGCATTTTTTCCCCCTACTGCCTAACTAGATTGAAAAATAAGGATGATGGCTTTATCCTTTAACAGAACACAGCAGATTTGTGCTAGGTTTTTTGGTTTGGGGTTTGTTTGCACGTTTGTTTTTTTTCAGTGGCTCTATGATCCATAGTATCTTTACATTTAACTTACATGTTCTGCACAGTTATTCTTTATCTTCACAAGCTCCTGTGAGCCTGAGCAATGGCCTCAGATGCTCCATGACAGAAGGCAGAGCCACAGACACTAAGGCTTTCCCTCCTGAGTGCTCCCAGTTGCTTTTCCCATCAATATTCCCATGACCTTGTGTGGCTTTATGCTCCTACAGCAAAGTTACAGCTCCACTGGTAGGCTGGAGCAAGGCAAGAACCTCCTCCCCACCCTTATTCAGGGCACATGGACTTCAAGTCCAGTCTCATGAACAGAAACTTCACCCATTTTTTCATCCCTTTGACAGACAGAGTCGGTCATAAAACAAGTAAGAATTAAGCCTCATCTGGACTTCACCTACCCAGCTGGCCCAAGTACAGGAGTGCACTGTCCCCTGAACCTGGATACTTTTCTACACACATAGAAAAAAAAGAGCAAAGGAAGTTCGTGATGCAAAAAGCATCTAGATGCAATTTAGGATCATTTTGGTGGAGTTATATGCAGCTGATGGATTATCCATTCATATCAGTCTTAGCCTTTTATTGACTTCCACTCTAGGAACCTGATTGCATGTGTATTAGTTTGAAATACCTAAATAATACCCAGGCTCCTTAGAGTCAGAACAGAAAACAAAATTCAGCAAGGGAAAGCCAGCAGAATAAATACCCAGGTGGTTTCCAAAGGCTGTACCATCCAGATTTCTATTCTGTGAGGAGAAGGAGGGGGAGAGAGAGCTCTCAGAAAATGTCTTTGTAGATATATGTGCCACTGTCAGGGGAGCACAAGAGACAGCAACTGCAGATCTGTTTGATGTACAGTCATATGAACAACACAGCATTCATTGCTGATAAGGAATAAGCCTACACAACAGTGATCTAAGGAGAATGTCACTTTAAAAGGCAATAGAAAACTTGATGTGTGGCAGACTCATGCTTCTCCTCACATTATTGACTGCAGATCCAGAATAATGAGTAATAAAAAGAACAAAGGTTTGCTACCAACATAATAGGAAAAGATGATCCCAAATGGATTCTCAGGCTTCCTTGCATGTTATCTTCTATGCCAAAATTAATGGAATGAGGCTTAGCTGAATTGCTGCTCCTTTTTTTAAAGTTGCTCATATGAAGTTCACATGAATAAAGAATTCATCTGCCTGTGAGGCCAGAGGACAGGAGCACCAATCTGCTTTTAAATCTACAGCACAGTATTGCCCCTAGATAGGACTTTTGATTAGGCATACAGGAAAGGACACACACACACACACAAAGTCCTTGGTGACAGCTAACGAAATTAAAGCTTTGATCATTTTCAGTCTCTGAACCTTCCACAGAAAAAAGGTGAGTTATTGTGCAGATGCATAAAATGCCTAATTCTGCAGGTTCACAGATGTCTGTCCTGACCAGAGCTTTAAAATATGCTCTAATGCATAATTTGCACTCATATTGATTACACCTGAGTGCAGCCAATATTTGTAACATTCTGCAGAGCCAACAGTTAAGTTCAGGGAACACAAAAAAAAACCCACAGAGAGCCCTCACAAAGTTATGAGAGACAATTCTGTTTCATGGCACACACCACCGTTGACATCTGCTATTACCTCAACCCCAAGAGCTCCAGCCCTCAAGCCCTGACCCCCTGGGTGGGCTCAGGGCAAAACAAGCATCACTGAGGTCCATGCTAGAGCCCAAAAACCTCATTGTCCTCTGAATTCCCACCGGGAACCAGCTGCAGTCCCACTTCATCCTGCTTCACTCAGACATGTTTCTCCTTTCTGTACAAATCTCTGTGCAGATCTGCATGGAAATCTTCCCATTTTGCTCAAGTTAGAAACCAACAGCACACAATTACACTGCCCTTAAAAATAAACTTAAGAACTGCTCAAAGGGGCTGTTTTGTAGGCGGTTTCATGAGCATGAACAACAGGATTACTTGGGAATTAGGACTTTCAGACAATGCTGAAGGCTGCATATCCCCTACGACTTTTTTTAAAATTCCTGTCATGAACCAAGCCTATCAAGCTGTGAGCATTAATGCAATTAACCCCAAATAAAGATGGAGTGACTTTTCAAAAAATCAGTTTTGCTACACTCTGGCCCTTAATTACCAACTTAAAGATAAAGTGAAATGCAGACACTGGGCGCCCTCTCTTTGATGTTCTAACCTCTCAGTACATAAGATGCTTAAGCAGCAGCACCAGTGCACAGAATAAATCTGACATCCAACCTGCCCTGATCGAGAGCTTTTGACGCAAGATTCAACTCCTGGTAAAAGTGTTTGCAAACCAATTTGGTTCCTTGAGATTATCAAAAAGAATTAATCATAATGTGCCTTGAACTAAACTACTTAATCCTTCATATTAGCACAAATTTGGAGACCTCTCAGAAATGAAGTCTACACTTCCACAAAGATTTATTTACTGTCATTCACATTATCAAACTTTAATTTAGAATGAATGAAAGGACCATGCTACTCTCCTTTAAGGCTAACAACAGCATCCAGTGTAGCTATTTATTTATCAGGTTCTACACCAGGAATTTCAATTCCCAGCTTTTGCCCTGTGTCAAGTGCCTGACGAAGCTGAGAGCCAAAACTACACCCAAAATGATCCACAGCACCAGAGGGAGGCTGATACCTAATGCTCTCCTCTCTGGATGAGGCACAGCCTCTAATAAGCTTATTTAACAGCAGCCTTACATATTTCTAAATGAGGTGCTGATGTTTTCCCTCCTCTCACAGAGCCTGGGCTGTACTATACTGCTCTACACTAATAATATAAACATAACGCTGTGACAAACACATTTTTAAAGATGTGTGCCAGAAACACAAATTTCCTGCAGTCTGGATAGTAAACTAATTAGCACTTCACATCAGAAGTGAAGTGCCACAGTCTTTTAACTTAATAAATGATTAAGCAGCTGCTGTCTGATTCCTCAAACAGCAAATTTCATACCTGCCATACCCAGAGCTACAAAATCAGGTCAGGTTCAAAACAAGGAGCAGATGCTCCAGTTTCGCGAGTCAGGGTTTATCATCTTGCCCTACCACGCTATCACCATCAGAACAACATCACCCAGTTTTCAGAACACAAACCTAGTTCCTCCAGCACCCTGTGGCCAGTGCAGCAGGGCTGTAATTTGGCACAGCTCATCTGGCTTCAGTGAAACCTCACATGTCCAAACGCACAATCAGGTGGGGATGTTCAAGGAGGCTACGTGACATCTGGCAGCAGGGAGCAGGACTTCTAACGCAGGTCACTATTAACACATAACTGCATACAAATTGTATTTACATTTTTATAAACGTGTATTTCTAAGGCGGGAGAACTTTACAGCCTCAAAGTCAGTTTGCACTGAAAGGATACCTAGTAGGGAGAAACACCAGCCCAGACTTGTGGGGAAAGAAGGATGAGGAAATGGGAGAGAAGAGTTTGTGGATTTGTCTCTATCACACACAACAGAGCCTGTGAGTGCTTTCCAAATACACATTTATGTCCTTTCTCAGCCACATGGGTGACCAGCAGAGCAGGATGGGGACCAGCAGGAAGGCTGACATCTACCCAGCCACCAGCACCCCTGTCTGCACCTCTCTGGGCACAGAGACCTGCCCAGGGATACAGCACAGCAGGTCAGGATGTGACACTGCCTTCCCTGCTCCAGGATGGGGCAAGGCCCTGGAAAAACCACCCTCTTTTCTCTGCTTCGTGGGAAGGGCTTCCTTCTCAAGGACAGCTCCTTCAGGAGGGGACAGTCACCACCAGTGACATGGGAAATCATCCTGTAGTTGGTGCTACTCCCAGGTCACATCTGGAGGAAACGAGAGATCAAACAGCACAGGGTGGAAACGTGGAGCATCCTCAGAGCTGCAGAGACTGGCACCACCACCACCCTCCCAGAGAGGGCTTCACTCAGAGCCTCCCTGGGACAGAGCTGCCAGAGGAAATGATTCACCCCCACCAGCCCCCTGAGAGAGGGAGGACACCCCGATCCTCAGCTCAGGGCTGTCCTGCTGGGGAGCACCCATGGGAAGTGATGGCAGAGCAGGGAGAGACTGTGGCTGCCTTTGGAAGCTGAGGCAGGAAAGGCAATTTCTCTCCAAGCTGCTGATTTCACCTTCCTGAAGGTGCTGATTTCACCTCACTGCTTTCTAACTAGGTCCCAGCCCAGCAGCAAGTCACTCTCACTGCCATGCAGGCTGTGCCATGCTTCCTACCCCAATACCAGCCCTCAGAGATGCTCCCAAGCCTTAGAGGGGATAAGGAGCCTCCAAAGAGGGACTGGGACTCTGCAGAGCAGAGACAGGCAGCTGCCACACCCCATGAAAATAAATTCTAGAAAGAGACAAACACCCTCTACATCTCCAATCTCAGCAGTCTTGTACTTCTACCTCCCCTAAACTGGCAGAAGGCAATAATAAAGTGCCCAAAATACTTTCAGCATCCTAGTTTAGGAGGCACAACTCTAACATCTGTGCACTGACACACCATGCTCACAGAATTTCTACCTCCTGTGCCCAGTTCTTCAGATGAGTCAGTACAGTCCCTTCACCTCCCACCCAGAGCTGCTGCAGCAGCTTCCCAGCAGCTGGAGCAATGCCAAATCCCTCTCTGTGGCCAGACACTCCTGTCCATCGCCTTACTGGAGCCATGAAATGCTTCAGGGTCTCATCAGAGAAGTGGCAGGTTCAAAGTGTGGAGGACCAAAGGGTTCCAGGCAGGTGACACATCCAGCCTCACTGGTTTGTCCCACGCTCCCCTGGCAGCAGGAGGGTTTCCTCCCCAGCTCTGGTCACTCAGGTGGACACTGTGCTCCCCAGCAGGTGCCACACCTGCTCATCTTCCCTCAGGCACCACGATGGATGGATGCTGCCATTGCCCTGCTAATGTCCCGGACAAAAATGGGGCAGTGTCTCCTTCATTTTGAGTCGTCTCCTTCATTTGAGCCTGGAGAAGCCAGGTAATTACTTCTGGATGAAGTATTTCACAGTGGATTGAAGTACGTGAGGAGCGTGAAAAACCATGGCTGCCCCAGCTTTATGATTATTTTATAGCCTCATTAATCTGTGGCAAATGGGGCAGAATTACTACATAACCTAAATACTGGGCAGAGATCTTCAGCGCTGTAAGAGGAAGCATAAATGAGATAGTAAAGTTTCAGCATTTTGCATGATATATATGGACACAAAGACAAAAATAAGAACCCAAACTCACCAGTTTCCTGACAAGAATCTTTTAAAGAGTGAGAATAAGTGATATCTAACTCTTACAATTATATCCTCAGCACATTCATTCTCTTAGGATGAGTAACTCAGGATGCTGTAGCCTCCAGAAAAATCTTGACACAGAGCAATGCTCTGCCCTTGATTAGACTCCATGGGTCATGCCTAGCCCAGGGAAGGAGCGAACCTAGGAAAGGACTCACCCTTCCCTATGTACCTGCTCAGATGACAGAGTTCAGATCACTGCATTCCACCAAACATGAACCAAGACAGCATCTTGGATGCCTCTGTGCTTCTTCTCCCTCTCCCCGGTTCCAGGCCACAAACCCAGCAGAGCAGGATTCACTTCTGTGTCCGTTCAGCATTTGGCCCAGCAGAGCACCAATACTGGTACAAGCATTCCATCAAAATCCTTATTTAAAGTAACCCATCCCCATGGCTGGTGGCTGGCAGAGGCTGGCAGGGATGAGGGCAGCAGCACAGCAGAGCAGCTGATGCTCTCCCAGGACCACCAGCACTCACTTCAGCTCCCCCAGGCCCCAGCCCCACCACTCCAGCATGCCCAAGAGATTGGTCCTGTGGACATTTTTATTTGGGACTTGATCCTGCATATCCTGGAGACAACAGATCTTGTTGCAGCTGCTATAGGTGAGGTCAGTTCAGATCCTTTCGAGGCAGAGCTGTGCATTTTCCCAGCCAGGAAAGAATCACTAACCAGTGGAAAGAGAGAGCATTTTCTAATAGAAGAGGCAAAAAGAAATTGGTACACTAAGTCTACATAATAAATTGTCCGCACTTTTGGTGCTATGGACTGATGTTTGCTGTGAACACAGGTCTGCTGCAGTTGCACTTCCAGAGCTGGGAAACACAAAAACAACATTTCACAATGTCTCATCTGTTGCTACAACAATTAGTGCCTCATTTTATTAACAAAGTACCTGTACAGTGCTCATTTGCCAGCTCTGGACAAATAAATGGGCAATAACAATCTACAATTTGAAAGGAGGCAGGTTGGGGTGTCTTGTTGTTAGACCAGATGAGCTCTGGTGTAAAGCATCTCTTGAAGGTGAGCCTGGGTTCAGGGTGTTTTGCTGTGGAGAAGGAAACAAACTGAGCAGCTCATTGCATTGTCCCAAAAAGGGGTCACTTGGCTGTGGGGGTGCAAGGAGCAGCTGATCCAAAGGAGAAAGAGCAGCCATTGAAAGGATGTTTGCATCCTCAGAAGGCATCCAAAACAAGCAAGCAGCATGCCATGGGCTTGATCCAAAGCCCATTGAAGCCAGTGGAAAGCCTCCAGCTGCCCTCAATAGGCTCCTGGGGAGGCCGGGCATGCCTTGGGAGCCCCACGTGCTGCCCCACCAACAAAAACACCAACCCCAGTGGGGGCCCTGCACCTCCTGCAGCTCCTCCTCACTGCTGTTCTGTTCTTCTGAGCCCCAGCAGGCATTGCACAGTCATTAGCTATTCAAGCCACCCAAATTATATTAAATATATAAAAATAATTTTTTTTCCTACCCAGCCCCAGGAATTCACACAGGAATCCATTGCTGACGTAGCCATGGCCCACAAGATCTGCACCAAAAACCTGAACCACAACTCTGCTTCTGTGCTTCACAAGGCTCCTTCTGGAGCCACCACACAGGTCAGTCCTCCCTCAGTTGCCACCCTCGTGTTTGCCCTGGAGCTTTCAGGAGCTGGACAAGAAATCTGCACTGATAATACAGAAATTCCAAGTTCTTCTCACCAAGACAGGTCAAGTTTAGACAACACATTTTGCACGTTCAAGCTGAGCAAACTCCTTCAAAAGCCACAAGTCCTGATCCAGTTTTCCCTCCCTTTTTATAAAGAAATCACCACGAGAAAGGCCTGACGCCAGCAGCAGTATCAGATGCTGCAGGGTGGGAGCACGGGCAGGGTGGGAGCAGTGACGTTGGGAAATGTCAGAAACACGAACAATGAGAGAGGAAGTGGGAGGGAAAGGTGGAGGGGATGGCTGGGATGGCCACGGGGGCCGTGGCCTCAGCTGAATCAGCCCGTTGAGGTCAGCAGGACCTCACCCCTGCGGGAAGCAGGGCGAGGTGTCGGGCACAGAGCCTCGTCCCTGCCAGGTGAGGTTCACCCACACCTTGCTCTGTTCTCACAGCCCCACCACACAAGGGGCACAGCAACTCCCCCCCACCAGCACATCTGTCCCCACAGCTGGGGGCCATGGCCAGATCCACAGGAAAAACTGTGCAGCCCCTTATCCCAGTCCTTGTGGAGGGTGAGGACAAGGGTGCAGAGGCAGAGGTGTTACCTCAGAGTCACTCATTTTGTAGCTAACTGGGGGGAAAAAAAGGGGAGAGGTAATTTTACCTGTTGATAAAACGGGCTGTTAAAACTCAATATACTTTTGGACCCAGTGTTCTGTTCTGGTTTTTCACTCCTTTTAACTTTTCCCTCATCATCTTGGCAAAAAGGGAAGCAGAGCAGACATGCTGAGAGTGGGGCTTTAGCCCAGCCAGGCTCCCCACAGTTTCCTAATCTCTCTTCTGGCCATCCTGCAACAGGATGAACTCCCAAATGGGGGTCAATCTGAGACCATTCATACACTTTAAAAGTTATTCCTGCTGTAGTGGGCACAAATGAGAATTCTGCATTTGTTAACAATTATCCCAGGCAGTAACTTCAGTCTCCCCCTCGCTTCCAATGGAAACAATGCAGGACTGAGCAGTACCTGTTGGCAGAGAAATTTTTTAATAGATGGATAAAAAGGGCTAAAATGGCTTCCTAAAAGAAGAAATCCCATTGCTTCCCTCTCCCCGCCCCCTTGGGATGTAAAGCAAACTTGAAAAGTGCCCCTGCCATTATCAGAGCTGTGATTCAATAGGCATTTCATGGTCCTAATTAACGGGTATTTGTTTTCATGGGTGTGATTCCTCACTTGCCAAGACTGCAGAATTACAATGCATTTTTCCCTTCCTCCTCGGGGAGGACATGAGACCTTAGCAGGGGAAAGGAAGCCATTTGGAGCAGGAAGAGGATGCTTGGAAGTAGAGCTGGGATGCTTATATTAGGCCCTTTCAGAGGTCAGAGGATCAAACTGACTTTTTTTTTTTTTTTTTTTAATAAAGTCTGCTGTTCTCATTCACATTAATAGGTAAAATTGTAGCCCAAAAGGCCCTTTGCCTGCCTGTTTGAGCAGGTCACTCTGTCCTGCCCAGCTGGTCCTGGAGGATGCTTCCCAGAAACCCCACTCCCATCCTGTGCACGTGGCTGGAGGGGGACAGGGAAACCAGAGCACCTGGTTCTCCTCTCCCTACACTTCTACATCAGGAGGAAGGAGAACTTCCAGCTACTTCTGACTGGACCCTACTACACCCAGTTTCATTCCCTCCTGCCCCATATACCTGTTCCTCAAGGCAGGTGGAAGCTTTTGGGTGGGAACAACTCCAGGCCTGGGGTTTTGGAAGGTAAAGGAAGCACAGCTGAAGGCTGAAAGGGGCTCAGACATCCCATAGGCTGCCTGCAGAGACAGTAACATTGCTCCTTAGGGGCACAGATAGAGGGGACTGTCCCCCCCCATCACAGCCCTGTCCTTTCCACCCTCCCCAGGCACTCAGTGGCCTTGGCAGGGACATGGGGACATGTGTCCCATCTGCACAGAGACAGCAAGCTCCTTCAGGACACAACTCACTCATGGCTGGAATTCACACAGGAGGGGAAAATGAATTCTGGGGTTCAAAAACAAATCTGGCTGGTGCTACATTTTCAAATCCTCAGGGAGTTAAAAAAATATATTAAGAGAGTTACGTTGAACATCCTTTCCCCCTTCCCCAGCTGCTGGATGTTAAATCAAATAATGCCTCCCCCCTCCAAGAACACAGCAGCCATGGGAATACAATTCCTGTTTCTGTACTGCTAAGTGATGTGTTGGCCTTACAGCAGGTAAAATTGTAGCACAGCACCATCTGTTTCTCAATATGCTTGCTGCCAGCTTCCATTGCAAGGATTTACTCCCATAGCCCTTCCAAGGCAGAGCTGAGCTGCTGGGCAGAGCATCTGTCACAAGAGAAAGGGATCTGTCACCTGCCCACTGCCTATTTGGGACACAACCCTACTGAAAGGTGGGGACAGAACATTTTTCTGTCATACAGCACAGGCTCACAGTGCCAGCTCCAATGAATAGCCCTTGATGATGCTACACATCCTTAAAATATTGCAGGGGAAGGCACACTTCACACTTTCCAGCTGTTTGTGCCTTGTGCCAGAGCACATTTAGATCAGCAATTTCTCTTCTAAATATTCCGGGGATTGCTGCAAATTTTCCACTACAATAGAGCAGAAGGAGAAAAGCAGCCAACAGTTCCACATCTTTAGGTTGAAGTTTAAGGGATTCTTACACAAGCACTTGTCAAAGGCTCAGATGTCAGTCAGGCAGCTCCCAGCCTCTTGTGTGTAATGGCTTCAGGCAGATCTCAAACAGTGACCAAAGCACCAGGGAGCTCAGTACAGAGCAGACCCCAAGGGGGAACCCAGGCCCCAGTGCTGGGGCTACAGAGCCCTCCCAGGGCTGCCCCATCTGCAGCTCCCTTGAGCTACTGCTGCACAGACCTGGCAGGCAACAGAGCAAAACCCACACTCCAACCCGACCCAAATTCCTGCTGTTCTGCCTGCAGAGCAGCTGGTGGGGCTCTGTGCTCAGCAAGGGGAGCAGAGCCCTCGACAGCTGGAGCAGCTCTGGCTGCTGCTGCAGCAGCAGCAAGTGTTTTGGGGCCGGTCTGGTACAGGTTCCAGCACCTGGGCCAAGACAGAGCAGCATTCCTGCATGGTTAAGCCTCCATCCCCTCCACACCCAGGGTCAACATCGTGTCCAAATGGGAAGCTGACCCACCAGCCAGCCCAGCATTGGGAACCACACCAGGAGCAGGTCTGCACGAGCAACACCCATGCAAAATGAACTTGGGAGAACTCTCTGAATACCCTTTATGCTCTGTCACTTCTGATCCAAGCTCCACGAGCACCTCCGCCAACCACAGGGACATCCCCCCAACTCCTAAGGTGACAGCACCCTAGCTTCCATTAACTCATCAACTCAAAGAAGTTCTTCTCACCTGAGACTCAGGAGACAGGCACCTCCTGGAAGGGAAAGCTGCTTGCACGCCTCACCCTCTGCCCCACGCCATAAAACTCTCCTGGATCTGAACTGGATGCTCGGCTCAGTCCCCGGCCGTGGCTCCTCTGCACAGCCTGGTCCGGGCGGCTGGCGCTGGCCAAGGGCTGCTGGCCACACACCACGGCACCCGAGCCGTGGCTGCAGGCAGGGGAATTCCTGCAGCACCGGGAGAGGCAGCCAAGCACCTCCCAGGGCACCGGGACAAGAGAGCGCCTGTCAGCCGACGAAAGCAATGAGCAAACTGGTTCAGCCTGTTGCCGCCTCTGCTGAAGGCCAGCTCGGCACAGGAGGTGTGGAAGTCATGTGTTTGCTCCTGCCCCAGCTTGGAAAAAAAAAAAGCCAAAAAGACAAGTGGTTTTAAGACTTTCACCTAACGACTTTCAAAGAGGTTATTTGATGACTGAAATAAGGACAAAACAAGACCTAGAACTTCAGTGCCAAAGTTGTAGCAAAACAAACCTTTCCTCCTCCCAGGTTTTTTTTTACATATAAGCACCTCCTCTTCTACAGCCCTAATTTTATTGTTCAGTCAGGAATAGAGTCTTATTTCCACTTCTCTTCTCTCCAGCCCCATCTATGTCACAGGCTGTAAGAAATCAAGACAATAGCATCAATTTACAAACGACCTGCCCTCACCTCCCATGCAAGAAAAGGAGAGGATCCATCAGTGCTTGAAAAAGGTCCAGCTGATCTGGAAGTACAACCTGTTATACCTTAAATATCTCAATTCCCATGGTTGTAGGCTTCAGTAGCTGCTTTGTTGCCTAAGGGATGCACCACACAAATGCACCAAAACACACAGCAACCAGCTCTGAGCCAGCACAAAACCAAGGAAAAGGCTGACTCCAAGCCAAGCCAGCCTGGCACACGAGCCACTGGCCCACCTGTGGCTGTGGGACTCCCCCTCAATGCCATCAGAAACACAATCTCACTTCAGTTCTTCCAGAGACCCCCAATGAGCTCAGATCTTGGGATGCTTTTTCTCATTTCTCCAAGTAAAATGACTTCCTAGGGAGAAGTCATTGGACACCTGATTCTTTATCACTGCAGCACTGTTAGTGCCTGTGCTTTGCTGCATTTCATCCCTCTAGTAGAGACCTGTTGCTGTTTGGGGAGAGATTCAGCTGCTTCACTGTGCATCCCAGAGCTGTGTGTAAAATCAGCACCCCCAAAGAAGCCACTGCCTTGCCTACAGCATCCAGAATGCTCCACTTGGAGATTCTGACTTTCAGGATTTAAAACATCTTGAGGCAGTGCACAAGTGCACTTCTGGCCTGTTAGACTGCTCTGCTGGGAGAAGCCTAATCAATTCACACTCACAGTTCTCCAGCAGCCTTTGCTCATCCTCAGTTTTATACACCACGTATGGATTTCATCCTTTTCATTATTTCACTATTTTTGCAGTGTCTTTATGGGACACTACAGGGCAGAATATCTACTTTCCCTAGCAAAAAGGGAGATTTTTACTCACAGTCACACAGAACAACCTCCATGTAATAGCAGACATGCATTACAGAAAACAGCAGGAGCACAGCCAAGACCCTAGTGCAGACTGAACCACAGCACAGCTCCATGGTCACAGTCCTGTGTCCCCCAGCCCAGCAGCCACTCCTGCTGCATGCCTTGGTTCAGTCCAGATGCAAACCCCCTCCTTGCTTAGCCTCTTTTAGGTTCATCTCTGCATAATCCTTCCCTCCATTAGGCTAATGAATGAAGTGTTTCCAAGGAGCAGAAACATACCTGTTACTAAATTACAGGAGTCAGGCTGAAGCAGATCCTTTAAACAAACACATCCTGACTAAGCTCTTCTATCCCTGTTTACCCAATCTCCCTCCTCCAGCCCTTGGATATCCCCAAAAAGCAGCAGCACTTTGCTGCTGTAGGACCGGTCTTTCCATGGCCCAGGGCACTGGCGACTGTTTCAAGCCTGCCCTTATGCAAGGAATCTGTCCAATTCCCCTCCTGGGTGAATTCTGCTGCAGCTCCCCTCCTGTATCCACACACCTGTTCTTAGGGAGGGCAGCTCCAGCATTAAAAACATCCAATGCTGCCAAAATCTCCTGCTCTCACTGGCTTTTCTCCTTGGCAGCTGCAGCAACATTGCTTAGAGTTTTGGGGCCCTCACACATAAAACTCAAGCCTAGGGGAGCTGCCCACACTGCTTGGGCAGCCCCGGCCCCCAAGGACTCCAAGGTTGCCAACCTCATCTCCAAAACTGTATTTTTAGTCCCAGTGATCACGGTGATGATGGTGGCAGCTGGCAGGACTTGCATCAGTTTCAACCCTCCTCACACACGTGCACACCACAATTACTACAATGTACAAACAGCCAGAGAAATACAGGATAAAAAAGCCCATCCTGAAGTATTCCAGCCCTATAGACAGGAAGCAAAACCCTTCCACATGTATGGTTGGCACAGAGGGATGCCAGCACACTGTGGTGCCCAGAGCCTGTCCCACGACTGAGAGGAGCAGGGGGCTCCCAGCAGCAGGCACAGCAGCACAGGGCACACCCTGCCCCGGCGCACCGATGCACTCCTGCAGCCGTTCAAAGCCTCCCCACAATGCCATTAAATTTTATGATACGGATACCACATCGCCACAGACACCTTCCCACCTCCTGCGGTGAGGATGCTCTTCAGCAAAGGCGAATTTTCCCCCTCTCACAGGCAGGAACCGGCCCGCGATCAGATCGCCACCAGGAAGGCGGAGCATCAGCAGGCGGCGGTGAGAAGGATTTACACGGATCAAAAGCTCGGTGATGCGGAGAGCGGCGGTGGCCGAGCTCCGCTCCTCAGGGAGCATTTATTGCTTCACGGCGGGCTGTGCCTCACTAGAGGGCAGCCAGCACCCGGCTCCCACACCCCAAACCTCCGCCACGGACAGACAAACTGCACTGCGCGATCTCAGAAGGGACAGCGCCACGAGGGACAAATAAAACACTTTACTAACCCTGTTCTCTGCATGTGGTGTGGCTCAGACAGGGGCTGGGACTCTCAGAGCTATCAGCAGCTGCAGTTATTAGGGTGTACAGATAGAAGTTTAGCAGGGTGAGCTTCGGGTTGTAGGTGATAATGATGGTTATTTCACCTAGGTGGGAGATGGAGGAGAAAGCCAGGATTTTTCGGACTTGTGTTTGCTTTAGTCCTGTTCATCCACAGCTGTGGAAAGAACTGCCATGGTGGTTAGTAGCGTGGGGTTTAGTGATGGGGAGGTCATAAAAAGTTATGTAGTTAGTGGGGATTTTATAGCTGTAGATAGAAGGTAGTTAGGGAGGAGCCTTGGAGTACTTCTGGGAATCAGAAGTGGAATGGGACCGGTCCTGATTTTATTGCAATAGCTGTGGTTAGGCTCAGGCATGACATCTCACTGTTGGGTGGTATCTCACTGCCTGGTAAATCGTGCATTAGTTATGCTAGAGGTGCATTCTCAGGTATATTCCTTGCTCCCAGAGTGCCCTGACTGCTCAAATCCCCTCACCAACTCCAATATCAAACCCTGCTTTTGATGGTTTTCCCCACAGAATGCAAATATTTACTGAACAAGGCAAGTTTTTCGGCAGAACCTCTAAATTTGTATCCACAACCCCAGGAGAGAGGCAGGGAGTTATTTGGCTACCTATAGAGGGGAAAGGCAGCAATTCATAAAAAATCCCAGCAATTCACATACATTTAAAAAACAAACAAACAAAAAACCACAACCAAAAACCAAAACAAGCAAAAAGAAAAACCAAAAAAAAAAACCAAAAAAACCCAAAAAAAACCAGGCCCTGTTTTCCTGCTTATACCAGACAAATATAAATCAATGAACCAACAGCACGACAGGAAAGTTCCCCTTTCCCATGGGAATACCCAGGACCTCACTGGCTAAATTCCTTCATGCCAGAAACAGTGAGATCAAACCTCAATGCTGGGAGACCTGTTCTGCATTTTAGGTATTTACAGTAAATGCTTACCATGGTGTAATTGCCTTTGGATGGCAACAATACCTTATCCTGTTAGGAAATAGCATGGGAATAGGGATTTAAGGTAGATAGTGTAAATTCTCTCCAGGATTTAATAACCTCTACTGGGACTGATTTGCTTAGTTTAATAGTTAAAACAGATCAAATATTCCCAGTGGACCCTTTTCTGATGGTGTGTTATTTATGTGAGGGACCAGCAATCTGATCCAAAAGTTCCTGGAGCCTTTCCAGGCTGGGTCAGTTCCTCCAGTGCCAACAGATGGTTCTGGAGGGGCTTGAACCCAGCACAGTCCCATGGATGACCCCATCTCAGCAGGGATTGCCCTTCAGTCAGTCCTGCTCCACATTTTAACCAACCAAATTCAGTTTTATTATAGATGAAAGTCTTCACAAATTGATCTCTGTTAGAAGAAAATTGCTCTCAGACTAGAAAGGAACGTAATTTAAAATACACTGCCAAAAAGAACATTGGTTTTTAAGAAGATGACAATTTTCCTCCTTGTAAGTTGCTCTCAGCTCTTCAAGGCCATCATGGTCCCAATTCCATACCCAGACCCCAAATGTCAGATCCCAAATCTCCCCTTGCTTTAAGGAGTGAAACACACTGTATCAAAGAATTCCCCTGTGAGAAATCAGTCTTGTCCATAGCCACCATGTAATTAATGTTTTCCTGCTCTGTGTATTCTAAGACCACATTGGAAAGCTGGAATTTGTTTCATACACATTTTTTCCAGTCTGTCCCTTAATCCACCTGAACTCATAGCAAGATGACAGGACAGAGGTCACCCTTCCCTCTGTTACTAGAAAGTGAGCCACTGTGGGAAAGAATCTGCAGGGCAGCAGATGAAGTCACTGCCTGAGACACCTGCAGTAGCTTAGAAACTTGGACAGAATGAAGAATTAGCCCTTTTCCAGGACTGCTGAATATTATTACTCCTTTCCTTGAACAGGGATTTTCACTTATGGACACTTATGTATACACCAGAAATGAGAAAGCAAGATGGCTTGTATTAAAGACCGTGCTAGGACTTTATAAGCAATACTTACAGGCCAAAACCTCATTGGATTTCTTTTTTTTATTTTATTCTCCAACTCCAGTAATTTAGCAGCACATATTGATTTTGAAAGATTGGGCAAAGCTAAATGAGCAGGATGCAGGGGCAGCCAGGAGTAACTGCTGAGCCAGAGAAAGGACTAAAAGAATAGGAAAAAAAATAATATCACTTAATCAAAAAAGATTAAAGAGAGAGTCCACGTTTTCTCCCATTTGAATGGCAAACTTCCCATCAGATTAAAGGGACCACTTAAATACAGCATGTCTTCCATCAGAAGTCTGGGTACAAAAAGGAAACTGGCTCATATTGTCCAGAGGCTCAAATATTCTTTCAGTTTATTCTAAAAAGAGAAATGTATAGAGAAAAAAGATGATATATCTTCTTTTTCCTCAACTAAAATAATTTTCTGGCAGTGCTTTCCTGCCCAGTGCAGGAGCACAGGCACTGCTGGGACTGACACAGGGCTCATGACCCACTGTGGGGGCAGAGTCCCTGCCATGCCAGCAGTGCCAGCTCCACGTGGGATGCAGGGACCAGCCCCTTCCCTGCCCTCAGGGGACTCACACCAGCAAGATGCTGCAGCTGAGGCTCAGAGCATTGTTTGAGGTGAATATTAAGTTCTCCATGTTCTGGGTGGGCTCCTGGGAAAGCTCCCACCTTCCCTAAAGTGAGCTGCAGCACAGGGCTAGGGAAAACCTCCCCCAGCCCTGGGGACAAAGGGACAACACAACCTCCCCCCTCCTATAACACAGCACCAGATGCCCATCCTCTCCTTGAGCAGAACTGTATTCTACATTCTACAACCAGGAGAACAAGAAACAGCGTATAGGGACTGGATTAGTGTTCAAAATTAATTAACAGATAATGCCCCAGCAAATGAGTTTCATCCCAGTTTATTCCCTCCATCCCAGAGGGAGAACATCCTTCTTATCAGAGCAGCAGAGAAAGTGAAGACAAGCCTAGTAAAAAGACAAGCTGTACTTCTGAGAGTTGTTATTTTTAACTAATTCTCCCCCTTTTGTTCCACGCTACTTTAATTAAAGAGCTGAGATTGTGCTAAGAGCCCCATCTTGCACCAGCACTAATCTGCAGTGCCCCACAAGGCAACGAGGGGCTTGGCTCGAGCTGCTGAGCACAATCTCTCAAGAGGCTGTTTTGATACACAGCACAGTTGGGAGCCAGTGCCATATTAACCCAGGAGAGGAAAAATCTGTGTTCCTGCAGAGCTGTGACTCTGCTGTGTGTCAGAGGGTGTTACATTCTCCAGGTGATGCCTCCCAACCAGGCACCTGTGCAGCAAATGACAAGTCTTCATTTCTTCTGACCCTTGACACCTCCAGAGATAGGGGTTTGGTGATTTCTTCTGGGGTTTTGGTAGGGCTGGTT
The DNA here is from genome assembly GCA_013400175.1 of Phainopepla nitens. Lineage (NCBI taxonomy): Eukaryota > Metazoa > Chordata > Aves > Passeriformes > Bombycillidae > Phainopepla > Phainopepla nitens. The sequence continues at coordinate 126,946 of VXBQ01012684.1, forward strand.
TTTTAAGAAATTTTCAGATCTTTTTCCATCCAGAAGCACTCTTCTAACCAAAGCACTGCTCTGCTCTGTTGTAGTTAAATAAAAGCTCAGGCTACACTCAAGATTAGATCTAGCAAAGAGTCAGCAATGACAAGCTGTTCCTAAAAGCCCATCAGAAAAAGCCAGGGCCTACCCCAAAACCAGGAATTGTGAGAAAATGCTGTAGGGTCCCTCTCCAGCACACATCCCTACGTACCCTATGATGGGTCAGTTTGCAGGGTACCACCCCCAAACTCCCAGTTACTGGGGCAAAAGGAAGGAAAATATTTGGAGAGAGGAGTGCAGAGGTTCAGCTGGCAGCATGCTCCAAACCCCATTTCCCACAGCGTCAGGCACTTCAGGATTAGAGGCACTCTCCCCTCCAAACACCAATCCAACAATTTCACTTCATCTCTGCACCAGCCAAATGCATCCCCGATGCAATCCCATGGGGTTCCTCGTGCCTGTAAATTTTCAAGGAGCAGGGCTGGCGAGTCTCCAGCCCTGACAGCCTGCAGGACCCTCTGCAGCACTCAGGGTCCCTCCTGCCACAGCCTTGGAGCAAGAGTCAGGGGGACCTTGCTGGAGAAATGCGCCTGTGCCTCAGCTAAGGGGTCTCAGGTTAGAGACTTCTGTCTCCAATTTGGGTTCTGATAAATGATGGTTTTGGGCAATAATCACTAATCCTGTAAGAGGAGACCTCGATGACAACAGCAGTGAGTCATCCCCCTCGCATATGAGCCCCCAATGCCTTTCACTCCCCCTTCCAGGATTTGATTCAAAACAGTCCCATCTGTTTTCAAAGCTTCTTATCTGTTTGCTTTAGCCTGCAGCTCACAAGTTTGCTCTTTTTCCCTTTCCTTAGGGAAAGGCCACGTACCAGAGTGGGCAGTGGGTTCAGGCAGCACTGAGGAATGAATGGACGTGTCTCCTGTAATCCTGGGTCTGAGTGATCTCTGCACCCTCAATCACACTGCTGAGCCACTCTTTGCCATTGCTGTCCTAACACAGCAGCAGCTGAATTCAGCCTGGAAAAACATCTATTCCCTTCACCACCTCTGAAAGTTTATTTTCCTTTAGTATGAGCCATTGCACATAATACAGCCTAGAAGATGACAAGCAAAAACAAATTGGACACGTTTTAAATGCCTATTAAGTTCAAAATAGTAGAGATGAAAAAATGTCTCATTTTCTGGGACAGGTAAAAGACGGTAAAAGAAAAGGATCTTGGAGGAATGCATTCAAAGAGCTTAAGCTGAAAGGGAAGGTGGCAGGGAAAGCAGCCCCCTCCAGCAGCAAATTACTCAACACTATCACAAATGCAAATGTGGATAATCCTGTTAAACAGGCTCAAAGCAATTGTGTATTGAAGTTCAGTGAAACTACAGGAATTTGCCCTCGAAACCTTCCTTCAAGTACCCATGTCTGCACTTAGAGATCATAGGAGGCATCTAATAGGTAAAATTATCGACCCTTCCAAAGCTCACTTTAAGCTGCCTACAGGGAATCACATAATTATGGGATGAAAGATAAAGCTTTGTCTGGGATAAGACAGCATAAAGCAGTGAGAAATGCATATACAGTTATCATCATCTGGGCTTCTTTCCATTTGCCTTCTGAGGTTCCTATTTCCAGGATCTCCTCAGCAGCTCTGAGATTCACAAACTGACCAAAGGGAGAGCAGCTATTGAAATATCAACACACCAAGAGTCTGGACTTTAATAAGTAAGAAAAGAAATCAAAAGCAAAGGGCCACAACCGTTTAAGAGCTGCAAACATCATGGAAATCATCATTCCCCATCATCTGTGATCTGTCATTTTGTGATTACCAGGAAGGGCTGGAGTTGAAGCAGCATCTAAAAACACCATGGGCAGACAATAAGGGAATATAAAAACTCATTCTTAGGACACAGAACAACCTCTAAATGACAGAGGTTAGGGCAAAAGCTCCCTCCAAGGACTGGCTCGCCCATGGTTGTTCTGAATCAAGATGCAACTGTCAGCTGGCTCCTGTCCCTTAAAATTACTTCCATCTGCCTTCACCCAGCCAAGCTTCTGGCATAAACAAAACCCTCACAACCAAACATCCTCTCCTGCCACACCCCACCGTGCATTCCATTCTGGGAAGAGCAGATTCCATGCTGACCTACAGCTCTGCAGACAAGCTCAAACACTCCTGGCCTGTTTTCTTCTGGAAGAGAGTAGGGGCAGTTGTATCCCAACAGAATCTTTGTTGCCATTGCAGGGGCACAAGTAGAGGCTGGCTGCTCCCTGTGTCCTACCACCTTCACTAAGAGACAAAAGGACACAACCCACACCAAAATCTGCAGCAAAGCTGCACCTAGCAAAGTCCCAGGCTTTTTCCATGTTGGACCTGCTCCCATCCCATCCCCTGGGAGAGGGGAGCTTTGCCCACAAGACCTCCCAATGCACCCCAGGACTTGCTGGGTGTTTTGAAGCACTCAACAGCCAGATTCAGAGGAACAGAATCCATTCTGCTCCAGGATGGCAGTGCTAGAATGCTGGACTTGACACGTATTGGGCTGAACACAGTGATATTCAGCTTCAGTGCAAAAGACCACATTAAACTTGATAGACTTTGCCATCTTCTCATGGACCCCATTCCTTTATAATAAAGGAATTGAAGCACAGACCTGACTGCACACAAAAAGCCAGCTCCAGAGCTTGGAGCACAGCTATATCCCAGCCTCATCCGGAGCTACATCCCCTCTACCAAACAGTCCACTGCACTGTCCTTAAGCATATTTAAAAAAAAAAAAATCCTACAGGAATCCTTCTTTTGCCTCTTTTTGTTTTGTTTTGTTACAGTATGCTCCAGTTGCTGTTGGAAAGCAATTTCTGATTCAGGCTCTAGGTCCATTTAACAATTCAACTAATAAATGTATTTTATTTCTCAGACTATTAGCATGTAATGGAGCAGCAGCAGCCTTGGCTCCTGCTGTCTGGGAAGAGAGAGAATTTGTGCCAGGGGCTAAGTGCACTGCCTTGGGTCAGCTGGTCCCTCCAAATCCCAGAGTACATTATCTTGGGAGTGGGAATTCACCCCACTCTGCTCTCAGCAGGCACTGGAGCTTCCAGTTGCTTTTCAAAAGATAAAGAAATATCAATGTATTTGCTAGTACTTTCCCCCTTCTGTACTCCTCCCAAATAACAGAAAGCTGCTTAAATGAGGTGTGCACACTCACAGAACAAGTTAATTAATGGTCTCAGCTTAAACTGGTGAAACCAGCATGCCTTGAGCAATGATTTAGCACTTCAACACTCGCTGCCAGACTTTCACCTTCCAGGCGGTCTTTAATCCCCTATATTAACATTTAGCTCCCTGCTGAGGGGCCTCTTCCAAAACTCAGCTCTTTGGGAGCTTGTTCTCAAGATAGAAGCATCCCAGGCTCCCACTGAGCTCAGGAGCTGGAGTGGGGCTGCAGAGCTGGGAGGGAAGTGGCTCTGCACTCCGACAGTGAAGGGAGGAACACCTGCAGCATCTGCCCAGCCCCGCAGCATCCGACAGGAGAGCGTGCAAGAGAGGAGCTCTTCAACCCCAACCAGACCAGCAAAGAGCCTCAACTCTGAGGTACCAAACCTCCTACAGAAGCAAGTTTAAAATCAAAATTCCTTCCTGATGAATGAAGCCTGTTCTGATTCTGCTTCATCCTGCCAGCACCTTCTCTTCCAAGATGTATTTTCGCATATGAAAGAAGAGAGCGAAGAGAGGAGGGTTGGGGAAGTAGAAAACATTTCTAGGAGCTGCACAGTTGTGTTTATCCAGCATGCTCAGGTTCTGGTTTGCAGCAACCACTGCACCCAGGTATCTGCTGCACACACAGGTGGACTGGTGACTGCTCGGAAGACCCAGCCAGGGTCAGTCACAGGCAGGGAGAGCATCACTGCTGCCTGGGACAGGCTCCACAGAGCACAGGTGACAAGGACAGAGGTGTGAGCTGGGCACCAATCTCAAGGAGCCTCTGCTGTAGGCTTTGCAGAGGCTGAGCCAAGGCTGGGCTCTTGGGCAGCAGGCAGAAAGAAAATCCAAGAAATTGGGAGTCATCATCCCTGGAAATGTTCAGAAAACATGTAGGTGTGGTGCTTAGGGATGTGGTTTAGTGGTGGAGCTGGCACTGCTGGGTTAATGGTGGGATGTGATGGTCCTAGAGGGCTTTTCCAACACCAGTGATTCTGTGATTCTGAGATCAGATGCAAGGAGCAGAGGGAGGACTGGAGCACAGCCAGGTCCTGCTCAGCCCATGAAGGGGTGAGCACCTTCCCCTCATGCACAAGACTTGTCTGATTCCTCAAGATGCAAAAACAGATGGGGAAGAAGAAAGCCAGGGCTCTCTCCACTCACCCACTCCCACTCCATCTCCAGGAAGAGCAGAGCAGGCACCACCCTGTTCTCAGCCCAGCTACAGCACAACCCAGCTTTGCTGGGACACAGCCAGTTAAAGCACTGGGTCAGGCAGGGGACATGGGGACAGCAAAGCCCAAGTGATGTAGCAGAGATTTTGGCACCTCTGACCAAAGCCAGCCAGGGAAGCAGTTACATACAGAAACCTACTCCAGCACTTCCCAGTTCTCATCCAATTATGACATCATTCTTTCCCTCCCCTAAAGGACTAAAGCAACAAAGAGGGAGCACAAAGGGAGAGGAGGGAGGACTGCAGCAGCATGAGGGAGATGAGAAACCAGGGGCTCCTGCCTTTGATGTTTGGATGATCACACCATTGCAATTACTATGTCAAGGGCTCTGCAGTGTCACTGGTAAATAAATCATCCAACGAAATTAACTGTGCAGGGAGCTTGCACCACTAGTCACAGCAGGTAAAAATGAGAACAGAGAAGTCAAAGCATTTCAAACAGAGGAAAAACTCCAAAATGCTAGGAAAACAAAGTAACATTTCAAACTATTTCTATAACAAATATAAAATCTGTGTAGGTGCCTGTACAGGGAAGATAGAGACTTTAGATTAATCTACCGTTCTTTGGGAAATTAAGCCATTATTTAATCTTGTGTAGTCTTATCCCAGACATAGAGAGAATAAAGAACTCATTTGTCTTGTACAAGAAAGAATCTGGCACTTGATACCTGTCCTGATACAGCATTAAAAACTATGCAATACACTAATTATTCTCCTTCACCACAAAAAATAACTAAGTTCTCTCTTCCCTTCCCCTGCTGTCACAATGAGGTGATCTGTGCCACACCACGGTAACACAGAATTCCACACCCCACACTATTTCAAGAGGGATCCAAAGTAAAATTCCATCCCAAGCACTTGGTGATAGTTGATTTGAGTTCCCTGCCATGGCTGATGCTCATTTCTCAGATGAGTAAACAGATCCATACTAAGATGTTTGCTCAAGATCACTGGTGCCAGGAGCAGCCAGAGCTTCCACCCACCCTACTGAGCCACAGCTCCTGACAGAAAACACCCCAAACCCCACCAGCAAATGGAGCACAGCAAACATCACTGGCAGCACCTGAGAACGGGTGGGATGGAGCAGGGGGTAAAGCCTGACTGACAGAGACACTCAGCCATCCTCTTTCCTCTGCCCTCATTCAGCCTCTGCAGGCTCAGCTGAGTCCAGTTTCTTCCCAGCTGTTTGCCCTAAGCTCCCTTATCCTTCCCTCCATGTTCTCCCAGCCCAGAGGTGCAGTTCCAGAAATGCTTTCTAAATGCCTGTTCTGCAATTCAGAACATCCCTAAACTGTTCCATCAGCTCAGTATTTGCCTGTAATCCTCTCTGGATCTGAAGTGTTTATACAGTACTACTTGAAAGATTTAAGGCAACAATAATTAATTCAGTTTTGTGATTTTTGGCTTCATTTTGATTTTAGGGCACCAAAAGAAAACCTTTGCTGGAATCAAAGCACTTAGAAATCTGACAAACTGATTTACAGCCCTGAAGAGAACTTTTTATTTTTTTTAATACAAATTAGTTCCACTTTTACCCACCCCCATTTTTGCTTAAACCCACCTACCAATGGTGGGAGCACAAATTCTACAATCACATGCTTAACTGCTGCATCATGTTTATTTTAATCAGAATCCATCCCATTCCAGTTGCAAGTATTTAAAGCCCAGAGCTGGAGTGGGAGAACAAATTAAAATGAGAAAAGCAGTGAAAGTGATGGCACCCACCAACGTGAGCAAGCACAGCACGTGTCACTGCTCTGCAGCTACCCAGGGCAGGGGATGCAGAGGATGAGAGGGAATGGCTTCAGGCTTACAGAGGGCAGGGTTGGATGCCTGGCACAGAAAAAATGCTTTATTGTGAGGGTGCTGAGGCCCTGGCACAGGTTGCCCAGAGAAGCTGTGGCTGCCTCACCCCTGGAAGTGTCCAGGGCCAGCTTGGATCAGGCTTGGAGCACCCTGGGATAGTGGAAGGTGTCCCTACCCTTTGGAACCAGATGATCTTTAATGTCCCTTGCAACCCAAACCATTCTATAACCACAAACCCACTATTTATTGGCTGAGGTTGTTCACAACACAAAATGGAAACAGTTCCCTTTCATTTGAATTTGCTAATTGAGCTTCTGGTCATTCAAGCCCTGCTTTGCTGTCTCCAGCAGTATCAGTAGAAGTGCTCCAAGTGTGAAAGCAGTCTTTAGCTACTGCCAGGTGAACCTATTGCTGCAGCCCCAATCTTCTCCACTCCCCTGCTACCTTTTCACATAAAACCTGACACTTAAGTGACATTTCAAGGGTCTCAAACTGCCCCTCAGCAAGAGCTACCAGCTAACACCACACCTTCCCTGCAAGAACTGTTTAAAATTGCTGCACCTTCAAGCACCTCTAATTTCTCAGGCTGATGCAGCACCAGAGTTGAGAGTCTTCCCACTCACATGACCTCATGTAACAGAATGCTCCTAAAAAGTAATTTATCCTCAGAACAGAGTCAGGAAAAGCTTGCCTGACAGAAACCTTATTGCTTTCAAACTCAACACAAGTTACATTTTCACAGCTATAAGAAAACATCATTTTATCTTAGTAATAGATCACTGAGTGCTTTACAAACAATCAGTGAATCCTCACAGACAAACCTACAAATAATGATCCATTTAAATCTGAAAGAGTAAAGCATACCTGACACAAGCAGAGGGAGAGTGTTTCAGTTTACTGCTGTCGCACTGGAAGCAATGGGTGAGAAGCTGCTCATGGATTTCTCCAGTCCTTAGCCTGAGATGTGACACAAACCAAGTCCCTCACAAGCTCTGCAGGGTGACCACACTGCACTGGAGCTGTGCCACACCAACTGCAGAGCAGCTCAGCTTGAGGACCAGCACAGCAGACAAAGCATCCCAGCTGGAAACACATTAAAATCTCCAAAACCCTGCAAATAGCCTTGATCGGTTTTCCCCAATGGGACTACTCTTACAGCTAAAAAGGGATTCATTATTTATAGCAGAAAAGAAGGTGGCTGACTGCAGCTGAGGATGCCACTTTGGATTTAGATGTCCTGATATGGTGCATTATGTAAACAACACCTACACACATGAGGCTCCTCTCACCACAGTAAGAAGTTTTCCCCGTTTTTTGTAAGGAACAAAAGCTTCTCCCTTTTAATTTCAACAAAATCAGAGTCTGGATTCTAAACTGTCTGTAAGTTTGATGAGTGACAGCCAGCTTTGGTTGTCTCCATCTGAAGTTCTCCAAGCTCTGTGGCCCACACTCCCCTGCCTGGCCACTTTCCAGTCAGTGAACATGACTTTAATTTTTCACACTGGGTGGCCAGTGCCCTCAGATTTGCACTCCCACCCCCTTTACAGTCAAGGGACACGAATTCAGGGCACACTCTGTGACAAGGGACTGTCTGAAGTAGTGTTTTGTTGACTAGTGTAGAATGCTGGGCACCTCAACCTCTCTAGGACTTGACATGGAAGTTCAAACTGTTTATTTTCCATTAGTGGGCACCAAGCCATGGTGCTTTGCCTTGGCTGCTGTACTGCCTATCGTGATATTTTTAACACATTCTTTGCTGGGTGACCAAAAGCAATTCCCTGTTCCCCAGGGATGCCTGACCTGATCTTGCTGCACTTCTAACAACACAACTCAAAGTCTTTGAAAAGCTTGTAAAGGCACAGGAAAAAAAGAGAGAACATGGAAAGCAAAAATTCAAATGTAGCTTTAATTTCTTGTTTTTATTGTATGCCACATTTCAGGTAACACAAAGAATTGCAGTACAATGCTCCTGTGAGCACAGTCTTTGGGAAGGGGATGCTCTGAGCTCAATCTCCATTTTCTGTCCTGAGTGGCTTCTCAGAAATCAAACCAGGTACTCTGCACAGCCACAGAGATAACTGCAGTCAGCCTCAATACCTCCTCCCAAATGTTTGCCCCAGTGAGAAATATGGCACATGAATTCAACACAGTGTTTATTCTATTCCTCTGCCAGAGGAAGAAACTAAGAGAAGAGCTTGCTCCCTGTATTGCTTTTATGCATCACTGTCAGCAGTCACATGCTGAGACAAAGTCCTTTCAAAAAAGAAAAAAATCCAAGTATCTGTTTTGGGAAATTCTCATCCATCACATAGCATTAGAGATACTCAAGGGACTCTGGCTTTATGTGATTTAACATGGAGATTTACACTCCACCCCACCTCCTTATTTTGGTGACATTATGCTTTGAGGTTCAGTAGCTCCAAGTGGGGCTTCTATTTAAAACCATCTTTCCTGAAGGAAATTTTGTTACATGACCTTTTTTCAAAAATACATTTTTGGGAAAAAAGTATCAGATGACTTGCTGACTTTTGAGACATGCAGATGCAATGAGCAAAAAGTACAAATCCTGCTGGTCTGACTCAGAGAAAGGCACCCTCTAAAGTTTAGAAATACAGAACATCAATTTGTAGAGAGGAAAGAATAGTTTAAAATAGTAAAAATCCACATCTACTGGCAAAGGAGCAGGGGGGAAAAAGACAGGCTTGACACGTGGTAGCAGAAAGTGGGAAATTCTTCCTTTTTGCTTACATGGTAACATTAAAGTACACACACACATAATTACTCAGATTCTCCCCTGGGAACCCCAAATTTATGCCTGGTCTGTACAAGAGGACAACACAGCTGTGACAGAGAACAGACCTGTAATTATGTCTGTTGTGCCATCAACAAGCCCAGCATTTATGAACACACATCCCCAGGGACGCGAATCCCTCGCAGACACAGCTGAAAGCTCATCTATCTCCTGCTTGCAGCCTCACCTTCTCATGCATTTCATTTTGGGTTTGATTATTAGATGCCCACAAGCACCTATTAAATAGACAGAAGAAACCCTGGCAGAGCAAATCCCAGCCCTGCTGTCAGACAGGTCCAATAAACCAGGAACAAAGACTGCGGCAGCGCTCGCTCTCCGCGCTCCTGCCGAGGCACACACGGATCCAGGAGCAAGGATCCTGGAGGAAATGGCACTTGCTCACCTTGGTGGCACTCTGTCACATCAGTGGCACTTGTTCCCCACTGTTTTCACTACAGGTGCAAAGCACGGAGCTGTTGCTGTGGTGGGAGGTGCAACATCTATGGCAGTGTCTTTTAAACGAGGGATGTGTAAGGGACAGCCCAGGCAAAGCAGTCCTCCAAAGGTCTCTTTGGAGGGGAAAACAAAAGCCCATCCCTTTGCAAATCAGGGGCAGGAAAGCACAGCTGCCACAAGGAGCTGGGGATGAGGTGCAGCAGCAAGTGAATGTCACAAACTGTCCAAAGCAGGGGGGATTCCCCTTGTCCCCAGGAGCAGGAGTGGCCAACACCTGATGCCTGGCAAGTTGCTCATCCACCAGGGCCAGGCACTCACCCCCAGGAAAAAGGGACTGTCCTGAAATGTTCAATCCCCAGGGCAGAGAGCCATAGACATCACAAAACACTGTAAAAACAAGAAGTATGTTTTCTACAGCACCATCGTATTCCTCATTTCCTGTCACAGTGACCTACCTACCTGTGCTGGCAAAGGACCCCCATTACCAACAATCAGAGCAGTAATGAGCTTTCTGTCCCAAAAAACACACCTAGCCAATAAAACACCCAGCTGCAACATTTCTCTGCTGCTGTACATATTGCTAACCCTATCCTAAATGAAGGAAAAGTCTATGAAATGCTTTTTTAGACATGCCCTACAATATGCACAGACACTGCTCCTGGACCAAGGAGATGTCAGCAGGGGGCTGACCTGCTCTTCACATCCACTGACATGGGCAGAACATGTGCCACAAACATCCTCATAAAACAAAACCCTTTTGGGAAAATTAGTGTTTGCTGCTTTTGCCTGCCAGCAGAATTTATTTGACTTGCCCATGTTGGTTCCCATTGCATGGCTATAAACTTCCACATCCTGTGAATACACAGCTAGACATGAAAATATCAACTCATTTAGTGTATCTTCTCACTCTTCCCTTTACAGCCAGTGCCAGCACCATGGCAATTCAAACACTGTGACTTGGGATTCCTTTCTGGCAAGTGCCTACACTAATTTTAAATAAGGCAGGCTTGGCCTGAAACCAGCCTACAGAAGGTGGGTTTTCCCTTTGTCTCAGCAATGTAGGAAGCAAAACATCTACAAAGAGAGCCAGAGACCACATTGTGGTGAGGATGAGGAGGCTGCAGGGGGAGAAGAGAGAAAGATTAATCTGAAAATACCTTGTGACAATTTCCAAAACAGAGAGCCTAAAACAAGGAGGGAAAAGATGGCTTGAGAGCAAAGATTGTATGCAGCAAGTGAAATAAATGGGGAGATTTCCAGTGAGTGGATCACTGCAGAACAGCAGAGCCATTAAGGAAACTGTATCCCCACAGCTGCACTCGCCATGCCCAGCAGCACCAGGATAATGTGGTCATAACTCAGAGAAGCATCAGCAAACAGCAGTTTTCCTGCTCCCTGTATGATTTAGCAAAGGCACAGACACTGCTCTGTCATATTTCTCCTCCCTCAAAGCAGCAGCATTACTTTTTCTGGGGTTATTTTGGATGCTGGTTTAGATTATAAGAGAGAGCTTTGTATTAAGCAACCTTTTAATTTAAATAGCAGCCTAGGTTCATTGGTTCAGAGCAACCCTGAAAGCCAGATAGCTCCAAACAGTGTCAGATTTCAGTAACAGCTTGAATGAGAACACCTTGGCACACATCCCCACACAACAGCATCGATGTGCCTGGAAAGCCTTGAGAATTAATTCTCCTTTTAACACTACCAGGAATTTAGTGGTCAGTTTTCAGAAACACAGGGACATCACAAAATGACAGCCTCCCTACACACAAAGCTGTGCCACCAACACAACCACCTGCAAAAGCAGCTAGATTTATGGGAATTCCTGGGGAGTAGCTGTGCAGTTATTCCTGCACACCCATGTGAGCTGGGCACCTTCACCTCGGACACACCAACAGCAGGTCTTTGCCTATCAAGAGAAACTTCTTTTAGAGTGAGGCAGGGAAAGATATTGTTAGAAAGCTGAGGCTTAATCCTGGCTCAGGGCCTACATTTACATCCCTTTTGGAAGGAGAGGACTGAGATCAGTAGGTCTGCAACTACAGAGCACGGGACAAGTATCTGCTTGTCAACTCCTCACAGCCACGGGGATTCCTCCTCCTCTCCTCTGCTATTTGCATTCATTTCATGCAGCACCAATTCATCCAAACCTCCTGCTTTACCACACTCTGATCTGGGAGCTGCACCCATCCCATGGCCACCTCCTCCCCAGGGCCAGGTAAGAGCTGCCAGCACCTCAGGAGTGCTGGGATCCCCCAGGAAAAGCAAGCCAAGGCTTGCCTGCCAGGTAAGAGCACCTACAGCCACTGCAGGAGGTCACGTGCCCAACCTCCTGGCAACACCTCTCCTCCAGGATCTGGCACCTTCCATCTAATTCTTAGCAAGCAGGAGAGCTGCAGAAAGAGTGAGCTTAGCACTGCCTAACAATGGCCAGGTGAGGAGTCCAGGTTTTCACCCAGAGACTGTCAGAGAAAGGGGCAGAAGTCGTGCAAACTGCAGAGCTGTGCATGCATCTAATACACAGCCAGTTTGATAATAGCAGCTTTTCTTCTTTAAATAAATCTTTAAAATCCACCTTTCTGCCCAGCTGTTGTTTTAAACCAGACCCTCCCTGCTCACAACATGCTTAAACCCAAATAACCTGCACAGCAAAAATGAAGAGGTACCCAAGGCTATTTTCTGGAAGTGGAGCCTCAAACCCTTTCACAGACAGGCAGCTGGTTTCTGGGCAGACATCTCAAACGAGCACCTCCCTACTCCTGCAGAAGAGCTCCCCTTGCCTCCTCTGCATGCACCAATTTCATCCTACTTGTGTGCACAGACAGGAATTAAACTGGAAGATAAGAATACCCTGGCAGGGATACTGCCTGCTTTAGTTATTCAGTATCTCTGCGAGCCAACTAGGGCTTTGTTTGCTAAGCAATGACAGAGTATTCAAATTATGCTGATTAAAACCATTCAGTCAAGACATCATGCCTTTAGAAATACTGTTTGGTTTATGTTACAGCTATTTTTTTTCCCCTCCCTGAATTCAGCAATTCAGATTGTTCCTCCAGCAAACACACAGATGATTAAATTCTTGCACCTCCAAAGCGTAAAGGCATGACAATATTTGGCCTTTTCCAGAGCAAGGTCTGAATAAATTGGAGTTTTACCAGGACTCAAAGCCACTTGGATACTTCTGGAAACAAGCCAGTTTCTAACCAAGTTGAGAAAAAGCTTCTTGGGAAAAACCATCCCAACACATACAGAACTTTTGAAAATCAGCTCATTAAGGAGCTGGTGCTGCCAGGAGATAGGTATTAAACTACCCAATTGACTCAGATAATTTCTACAGGCTTCACTTAAGACTTTACATTTTGTATAAAGTTTTCATCACCTTACAGTGGCAAAGCCGAATTCTTGTCTTTAAGACAAGAATTTCATGGTAGTGAATAGCAGCACAGGGGCACTAAATCACAAACATCACAAACTCGTTAACCCTCCCAGGCAATTGCACCGAGTTAAAGGTACTTGTAGCCTCTCATTCAAATAACCCCTGTGGTTTTATTGTCTGGGAAGAGGTGGACCTTGCTTTGGGACTGCAATTTCTTGGGAAGCAGTGTCTCTGATTAGTCCTGTCCCACAGGTAAAGCCTCCTAGATCCACTCTCAACGCGGCAACACCAGGGATCTTTGCTCTTCCAAACTTGCCCTCCAGCCACCCCACACTTGTTTCCAGCAAGGTGTTGGATTGTATGCATTAAGAAACACTGTAAATCCCCTGGTGGCAATGTGCTCACCCCTCCTGAGCAGCAGCTGAGGGGACACATTTATCAGCAGTCCTGAAGGAGAGACAGGAGAGCAACCCCAGAACCAGAGTATAGCCCTCACTGAGAAATTTGTGTCACTCCAGCACCAACAGAACCACCTGCCAAAGCTTTTTCTTGGGGAGCACTGCCAATTTAGTCCCAAACTCAGTAATTATCCACTGCTTTATAACAGCCTCCCATCTTCTATCACCCAGCTAGTTGTTAATGAGGGATGTGCAGCAGTCCAGGACACAAGTCAGATAAAGTATTTTGGAGTAACTGGCCTGTACAACTGTGCCAGGCACATCCTGCCTGCACCAGAGCCTCTGACCAGCTTGGAGGGGATTCCTGGAGACAGGAGGCAGAAAAGCCAAACAGGAGCAGAGCAAAGAGCTTCTGGAAATGTTTTGACAACAAAAGTCGAGAACCAATCCACTCTTGTTTTACCTGTAACAAATTTCTCTGAGTCAGCTCCCTCCCTTCAGCCTCAAGCAATCCTTACAGCTTTTTTTTTCCTTAAACACAGCATTCCCTAAAGGCTGGGAGCTAATTTATGGCAATTCATTAGGCTGTTCTAACTCGGGCAACAACAATTCATGCTCTAACTTTCTCAAATGAATTCTTCTCAAAAACACTAACCCCACCCTGGCAAAAAGTTAATTAAGGATCCTTTTACCTGCTCTCTGAAGATCACAGGGCAGATGCTGTCAGACAGGTTTGCTTTCTGTTATTACCAATTTCAGCAGGAATTCACCTCTCCTAATCCCATTCTGAATATCAGGTACTCACACAGACATTAAAATGAAACAAAGAGGATTACTGTAACCACCCAGGGAGCAGCCTTAGTTGGGACAGAGATTGCACAGAGGACAAGACACAACTGAATGTGCGAGGACAAGTTGCTCTCCCTAAAATCTGGGGGATGTGCTGTTCCTCTGAAGTCTCCCTGGCCTTCCAAATATTTGCTTGAGGTCTCCTTTATATGCAGAATTTCCTAGTGGAATGGCCAGCATGCAGAGCACATTCCTCTGCTGAGTGTCTTCTTCAAAATTTGGGTAAATACCAGCACATTCCTGCCCAGCTCACACAAACAGTTTGGATTCTAGTGGCAGGAGCAGAGTCTGGAAGGACAGCTATGGCCTCGCTGCTGGTTTTCACCAAAACCAAAGACACAAGTGATTTTGGGCTCTGCTAGTCAATATAATCAAGCTCCCTGAGTGGACAGATTTATCTCAGTAAAAGGTTGCTCTAAACTGTATTATTTAGACAAAAGGGAAGTTGTAACCATGCCACAAGGTTCTTACAGGTAAAAAAAGTGCCCTGCATGAAAAAAAGCTATGATTTGTGGTAATGAAGCCATTGCTAATGTTATATTAGTGTCACATTATCCCTGAGAATTTACTGGATAGTGGTAGATTTGAATTAAATAAAATTTTTCTTCCTGTCTTTCCCCATCCTCCGTTTGGACATGGGTGTCACAGCTGCAGAGAAATTGCTGGCTTGAAATAATTGTCCAGTGAAAAGGCAAACACAAAACTTTCAAAACCTTTTTTCCTTGAGAAGGGCACAAAGCACCATCAATAAATCCCTCAGAATCCATCCTTCCACCAGGAGAAGGTGCTATGCCTCACCCAGCATCTTGCTTAGGCACAAAGAAATCCCAGTTGCAAGCAAAACAAAGTCACCATAGCCCAGAAGGTAACTGAGACAGTTACACTTGGACACTGTTACAAATACAGATATATTTCTTGCAGCCCAAGACAGTCATTAGGAGAGATGCTAATGTTGAGGAACTGCATTAAAACTACAAAAAAGTCCACCCCCTCGGATCCTGTCAGTACGTCTGGGCCAAGATTAATCTGCTTCAAAGCCTCTGCTCTGCCTTGAACACTCTGCTCGTTTTTCAGGCCAACATCCTGGGGCCTGGCAGGGATTTTTATCCACAAATTCCCCAACAGAGCATCCCCAAAGCTGGCTCGTACCTGCTTCCTCAGCTCTCTGTGCTGTCACTGCTCCTCACACCATACCAAGGAGCTCTGCTGCCTGCAGCTCTGCCCCATCCAACATCTGTCATGGGTTTTTTTGCACCCCCCTGTGCAAACTCCCTCTTTCTTTGATGATCATTTGCAGCCCTGGCCTGTGCTGTAAAGAGCCCCTTGACTCAGAATTGCAGCCCTCAAACTCATTTAATCTGAGTTCCTACGCAAGAGGAACAAGAACCTGCTCGCATAAGAGACCACCAAACCAAGGAAGCCTTTCAAGAAGATCTTCCAACTCCTCAAATACACAAGAAAAACAGATTTTGTTTGTTTTTAATTTCCCATGATTTTTCTCCCTATGCACAAATATCTTTCATGCAGAAATAACCTCTGAATTTAAAGTCACAAGCCTTGGGGACCACCGCTCACATTCCACAATCAAAGGTAAGGCTTGCAAACTTGCAGAATTTCTTAGGATTGAAAAACAAAAACAAAAACAAACAAACAAACCCCCCCCCCAAAAAAAAAAAAAAAC